>CM051458.1:97670577-98129069 GCA_028274465.1 Plantago ovata
ATAGACAGTTAGGAGATGTCATTGAAATGGAGAAAAGCAGCAGACTCTTGTTTCACATTTTCATTAGTCTCCCTAACTAGTATTTTCTGTCATGGTTTCCTACATTTATTTATCAAGCACTATTTTAGTTTCTGTAGCTCAGTAAAATACATATATGTAAGCATGAACACATAGAAGGCAACTGAGGAAATCACAGATGGAGAACATTAAGGTCACCATCTATACTAGATTAAAGTTTTTGTGACACAGAATCGATAAAGAGACACAAAAAAGGATTCCAATTTCGTAAAAGAAACCTATTTAAGCTGATCAACTTGCATACAAGTCACAAGTGGGTAGTTAGCATGCATGAATATGAACTTTATCCTTCGCTCAAATTGACAACTGAAAAGAGAAAATTGAGCCACCAATAGACAAAAATAGAAAGGTAATCTAAAACCTAAGGTTGCTGTTCTGTGCAACAACATCAAAATATTCATGCTGGGACTACAACTGAAATCTAGCTGTGCAAACGTAAATTCACATAGACTAACAATATATACAAGTAAACAAGTTGAGGAACATCAAGAACACTTGATTCATGAGAAAATGCAAGTGTACTAATGCATTATTTTCACCTTACTGGTCCTAAACTTTTCATTTTTGACTAAATGATAATACAGTTCAAGTCATACCATAAAATAATATGCTTGTAAAACAGTTGCATCAAAACCACAACTTACTAAGCTAATAGAACCGGTGGATTCATTCTGCTGCAAAGTGCATGGGAAGAATTTCGATAGGTGCAGGGAAGCTGGGTTAGCAGGAAATGTTGGTCCTTCCATATAGGTGATGATTCAACGTCTCATTGGCGAAAAGCATCTTGGAGCAGTACAGCTCAAGGAATAATCATCCTCCAAAAGATTGAGAAAGAAGATTCACCATGCATGATCGCGTTGAACACTTCGCCACCAACGGTTGGCACTTGGTAACCACAAATTCAGTTCCTTCATTCATATCCTCCAGATCCACACTTATCCTTTGCCAGTGAAAGCACTGTACAAGTGAGCCCAAAGCCAAAGAAACGACACGCATTGCTAACGCCTCTCCCGGGCATCCCCTCCTCCCTTTACCGAAAGGCATATACCTAAATTCTGTTCTCACCCCTGCCTTTGTCATAAACCTCTCAGGCTTAAATATCAGAGGTTCCTCCCAATTTACAGGATCACGATGAATACCATGCAGATTTACAAATAGCATTGTGCCTGGTGGTACTCGATAGCCACCAACAGTGCTTTCTTCTGATGACTCATGAGGCAGGAGTAATGGAAGCACGGGGTACAACCTGAGTGTCTCTTTGACTATGCAATTCAGGTAAGGAAGCCTAGCAAGATCTGAGTCATCAATCAGACGGCAGTGCCCTACATGAGTGTCTATTTCAGATTGCACTTTTCCTAGTACTGCTGGATTTTTTTAGTAAAAGTGCCATTGCCCACTCTAATGTTGTCACTGAAGTATCGCTTCCAGCTTGGAGAAGTACCTGCAAAAAAAAAAAAAAAAAAAAAAAGGATAACTATCATCAATTGGATTCCAAACAATGATGGAATTTTGTCCCAAGTATGTGAAAAGGTGAGAACTTGAAATCTTACTGCTATGGTGCTCCTAATGATCTCGTCACTATAAGATTCAGGTTCAAATTCTTGCAGAGACAATAGCACTTCAAGTATGGTTTTTCCCATGTCGGAAGAACTAATGTTCGTGCCCCTCTGACGGATCCGTTCCACCAAATCCTGAAAAAACTTGTCCCTCCTCTCGTGTAGTGTTTTAAACTTCTCTTCTGCTTCTCCAAACCCTTGAAGCAGAGGAATGAAGTCTGCAATAGCTGATACGCTCGCTACCTGATTAAGCTGGTCCGTGATATCCTGAAATTCCTTCGCCTCCCCTGATATCATAGCAGTTTCTCCATAGTATCTCTCTCCAAGAATCATCCTTGTTGAAACATTAAACAAGAGCTCAAAAATAACAGTTCTCACCTCCACTACATTGCACAAATTCCCAGAAGCGTGAAAAAGACTCCGAACCAGTTCCCTAACCTCATCAAGGCCGATGCGCGAGAGCGACTGTATCCGAGGATTGGACAAAAGTTCAACTGATGAAATCCTACGAATATTTCGCCAATGATTTCCATAAGAAGCCCAAGTCAAGCTAGTGTAGTTATAGCCCAAATGTTTCCCAGCAAGAAGACGTGGACGATTAGCAAAGATAACATCATTCTTCGACAAGCAATCTTCTGCTGCTGAAGATGAGGAGACAATCAGCAAACGGCGAGAACCAAGCTGCAAGGAGAAAACAGGGCCATATTTCTTTGATAGCGTATGCAGTTGCTTATGCAGAGGTTTCTTCATAAGGTGGATATGGCCAATGACCGGTAACGTAAAAAAGGGAGCGGGTGGGAGACGTCTGAGCTTCCGGAGGAGATACTTGGCCGTAGAATGCAGCACAAGGAAGAATAAAAAATACAAGCATATGCTTAGAAAGAGATCCATTATTACAGCAGCTCCAGATTTCAGATCTTAACGAGAGCAGTTAAATGACTTCACTTGCATATGAAAGTGGAATTAACCTGGTTGAGCATCTTTGCATCTAGATCCCACATTTCTAATGTTCGCTCCAAGACAATGATAAATGACAAAAAAAATGATTGACCACACAAATATATTTTCATCTTCTTCCAATCATTAGCTAATAGTATAATACTTCTACCAAACCAGGCTCTTCCGGTGGAGCATCTCTAAGACAATTCGTCGAACAGGTAGTGTGATGAGCAAGCATTATACATGAGCAGACTTTTAAGAAGATTATGAGTACATGAGTAGACAATTCATGCCACTCAAATGTACAAGTCAACTTTAAGAAGATTATGAAAATACCAAATGAACTCTCGCTATGCTTTTAAGAGTTGGCATTGGATTTTCGAAGTCAAATTCGGACTAAGCTTCATGTAATTTTTAAACATATGCTACTGACGTATAAAATAATACTTACCACCATCTGTCCGTCCCACTCAATTATTTATGGTTACTCTTTTATAGCATAGTCAATTTTCGTCACAACTTAAAAAGAACCTTACAAATTAAGCGTATATTCTAAAATCCATGTGATTTTATTGATAATTTTAAAGTTTGAAGCATGAATCTCACAAGAGAGATCATTACATCATATACTAGGAAGTCTAGAACCTTTCATCAAACCATTTATTATTCATCAAGAACAGTACTACTCCATCCAGATAGAAACTGACTAGTTAGCATTAGCTTGAACCTTAACAGGCTCTTCTTTCTTGACCTCAGTCTTGACAGCCACAGTTCCAGTTGCATTGTTGTTGACTCCGCAGTTCGCCGGCTTCACATCGGCTTCTGCTTTTGGAGTGACCACTGCTGGCTCCTTCTTCGGGGCGATGGTGTTTTCTTTCTTTGGTGTGGAACCGCACGAGCTCCTCATCGAACAGCATCCACTTCGCCTTTCCATGTTCTCGTTTGTTACAACAAATGTGATTATGGGATTGTAATTTTTAAAGAGTGGATTTGATTGTGAAGTAAGTTGATCACAGTGAGAATCTCAATTTATAGGCAACTAAAGATTGTTGTTGGTATTCCATTGTCGGTGTATATATCTGGATGGACTAAGTTCGTGTCATGTAACGTAACGCACATGAACGTATATTGAAATTAATTAAATGCATGGAGGCCACTCTCTTATCATGGTAAAATTCCGAAAGGTTTATTTTACCAGGAATTCCAAGCGGTACGTGAAAAGTGATTAATTGGAGTGAATCGTTTTAAAATTCAAACGTCATTTTAACTTATATGAAGTTCATTCATAATATAAAGTTTACAAATGACTATGAAAATCTCCCAAATTAATCTGGGTCTTTTGCAACTCGATACATCGTATATACTCGATCTAAGTGTGTAGATGCATACAAAACGAGCTAAAAAATTATAGTAATATCAAATGAGACCCTATATTCTAGATCAAGTAATTTTTATGAAAATTGTTTGATTGGATGATTGGTTTATATTAGGAGAGTATTCTCACACTTAAATAAAATAGAAGAGGTGCAGTGTGGTCTATACAAATGTAATATTATGGTATGGAATTTGACATGCTTTTTATATATCCTATTTTGGAATTTTTAAACCAATTATTGTTTCCACCATTGCCAAACCAAAATTTCACACCTCCCTTTTTTTCTATTTAAACAATAAAAAATAAAATGAAAACATATGTACTATAAAACCTCTCTAAATTAGTAATATCGGGATCAAGATTTTTGTTTTTTAGTTTAACAAGATATTATTTAATCGATAAATTAATAATTTATTATATAAAAGGGTTTGAACGTGTATGTGTATGTGTGGAATACTAAGTAAACCATTATATTTCCAAATCTAATAAACTAGTATAGCCAAACAATATTAAGGATATAAATCAATCACAATAATGATATAAGACAACGATGATCAATACATTTAGTAATGGTCAACCAAAATACGTATTTCAAATTAAACAATTCTTCACGACATTCTATTGCATTAAAAATGATTTGTAACAGTTAACATGACTTAATAATTGCTAACATGACTTAAGAGACACTATAAACGTACATAGTGTGTAAATATTGCTAACATGACTTAACTATCCCATGGGTTACACATGGTGTTAGCAATTTTTTTAAAAAAAAAACACAAAATCACATTAATAAAAATCACATGATGCTAGCAATATTTACAATAAAAAACATTTACATGGTAAGCAATAGCAACTCCGGTACAATAAGATATTGTCATAAGATAAATTGACCAACATCAATAAAAAATACGCATCACACGCTACGCGTGTGACACAAATTCTAATATAGTATATAGTGTCTCTTTCTCATATGAGAATCAAAAAATTTAGTAGCATATTTGAACTACCAAACATTTTATTAAAACGTTTTGTTAGGTGCCACAGATAAATATTTTGAACATACCAAACGTTCACTACATAGATAATAGATGTGTTTGGAAAAAATAAAAAAATAAAATGCAAATATATGTACAGTTAAACCTCTCTAAATTAGTAATACTGTGATCGAGAATTTTATTTTCAGTTTAGAAATATATTATTTAATTGATAAATTAATAATTTAATAATTTAAAAAGGTTTCAACGCGCGTATGTGTGGAATACTAAGTAAAGTATTATATTTTCAAATCTAATAAACTAGTATAACCAAATAATATTAAGGATAGAAATTAATGACAATAATAATAATGATATAAGACAACCACGATTCAATATATTTATTAATGGTCAACCAAAATATATATTTCAAATTAAACAATTATTCACAACATTTTATTGCATTTAAAATTATTTATAAAATTATTTATAATAGTTAAGATGACTTAATAATTGCTAACACGACTTGACATGACGTAAGAGACACTATAAACGTATATAGTGTGTAAATATTGCTAACATGACTTATCGATCTCATGGGTTACACATGATGTCAGCAAATTTTTTTTTTTTTAAGACCACAACATCACATTAATAAAAATCACATGATATTAGCAATACAGTATATTTTTTTTACAATATAAGTATATAGTGTCTCTTTTTTAAATGTGAATCAAAGAATTTAATAGCGTATTTCAACTACCTTCTATTAACGTTTTATTAGGTAGAAAATACTTATTCATGAAAAATTAATTAATTACTACGTGGTAAAGAAAATGATTATTTTTTAATTATGAAGTCACAATAAATTAACATGTGAGAATATTTTATTCCATTATGCATATCGATTAATAAGGTCACTAATTTTTATTTTTTCTGAAAAATAAACAGTAATAAAAAAATAATTTTTTAGTAGATAGTCCACAAGAAACTCACTTTTTTTTTTGGTCCCAAAAGCTTTGTAAGTTTTGAAAAAGATTCGATCCATACAAGAATGATGCTACAAGTCTGTTGAGCACAGTCATCCATCCGGGGACCCTGAAAATTAAAGGACGAAAATCGATTTAAATTTCAGAATTCAAAAAGCCAAACGGAGAGAATATAGAGTTCAATCACTCGAAAAATGCAAAAAGTCAAACAGAGAGAATATAGAGTTCAGTCACTCGAAAAATGTAAATTTTTCTTTCTACGCATAACAAGGGCTGCAATTTGACTCGTATACATAGACATGCATACAAAAATCACTTTTCATTGAACTTTGGTATTCGAAAATTAAAACGTACTTTTTGGGTCCCAAAAGCTGCTAAAAAAAACATTGCATTTTTTAGTCCACACATGAGATCGAAAATCATTTCTAGTCCATTGAGCACACTTTCCGTAGTCGTTGCGACTCTCGACAGTTAATTTTCAGCACACGTAAGGTTGAAAATTAAGTGAAATGTAAGACAGTCATATGGAAGTGACAAAAAGTCCAAATACACATAAGATTGTACATTTTCCCCTTTGTGATGTCATTTATGATTTAACATGGGCATCTAAATTTAGGGATCATTACATATACCTGACCGATTTTCATATAAGTTCAAACTATTATATCTATTACATCTGGACCCATTTTGAATTTAGATATAATTGTTTTAATTACATATGGACCCATTTTGGATCTATATGTAATTAATTTTGGACTTAGATGTAAGAAAATGCTATTGGCTAATAACTAAGAAATGGCTGAATGAGGGAAGCTCGGAGAGCTTACGGGTGAGCTTAGGCTTACTCTATCTTTGATTGGCAGGCGGACTGTTGATAAAGATTGAAACTAGATGTAATAAAAAAATCTAACATGGGTACTAGATGAAAGAAGCCTTTTAATTTAGTTATTTTGAAAACAAGAGATGGTAAATAAGTAGATTTTCACTGAACTAAGGCTCTGTATGATTCGACTTTAAAAAAAATATAATTTTCATCAAATAAAGCCTAACTGACTTTTTGGTCCGAAGACGCTCCATTTTTTTTAAATACTTCCCCACCCATGCATTAATGGTATTGTACGTCCGTTGGGCATACTCTCGATCACAATCTCAGGGACCTCGAATGATAAAGTAGAGCACCAGAAATGAACAGAAATTATATTTATGAGTTTAGATGGAATAGGGTAAAGAGTCAAATCACTTGAAAAGATTAAATATTAAAGAGTCCAATCACTTGAAAATATTAAATATTCTCTGGCTTTGTGATTCGATTAAAATGGATATCGAATATTTTTCGATAAAGTCATCGCTTCGATGGACTAGTTCTGTTAGACCTTCTCAATTTGAACCGTAACATCTCTACCCCTATCTATCGAGCTTGAAACCATTAACATATCTCTATATCATTATCAAGTCTTTCGCTAGAAAGTATTGACATTGGACCAATCTATTCTCTTGCCAAGGGGGTTGGTAGCACGGGTCAGGTGACCTCACTACAGTAAGAAGAAAACGTCTCACAATAACGAATTCAAAACAGCTAAGATTTTGGGACACCACCATCTACTTTCTTAGGAAAGATTAAGTCAGTCACATCTTATAGGTTAGTGAACTTCGGATTAAAGATGGGGTTTTCCCGGTAAAGGAAATGAATGAAAAATGGATGTTGTCTTGATTGTGACAGTCGATTCGTCCAAAGTCCCTTTTGCCATTTCCTAGCTCAAGCTTCTTTTTAAACTCCCTTTTATGCGTCCTCCGAATCTAGCATGTTAAACATTCTTGAAATCTGGGATCTGAAAATGTTTGATCAATCAATGGGCTCATTCTCCACGAAATACTGACTTCTTTGGTCTTGAAAGCTCCAATTTTATTTTATTTTTGTACTTTTTCGTTCTGACTCCTGCCCACATAAGAACGTATGCGTTGTTAATCTGTTGACCATACTTCTATAGTATTATGGACCCTTAATAGTAACTCTTTTTTTTTTTTTATCAACTTAATAGTAACTCTTAAGCACCCGTGAGGTTGAAATTCATGTCAAACCTCGGGAGAGTGGTAGAGCTCTATCGTACGGAATATCCAAACAAATTACTTGTCCGTGGATTTAAATGTTTTTTCTATAAAAGATTATAATTGAAAGATATATACCATTCAAATTCAATTATAAAAGATGAACCATTCAATTAAAAAAGAATAGACAAGAAGGAAAATGTGCAAATTATAAACTCACTGAAAAATATTTATCGTGATATTTGTGGTTTTGACATGTTATTGCAGCGGATCACATGACATTTATTGATACTTATTATATTGTTAAATTTTTATAAATATCTTTCTAACTTAACGGGGTCTTGGGGTGTTTGGAGGTCCTCTGATTTTCCTCTCTTACTATTTTTTATTCTGAGTATAAGTCCATACCACACACCCTTAGGACCACGAATTCAAGACTCTGCTACTTGTAAAAATAGCAACAACAACAACCTGGAAGGATGAGACGTTATTTGTCACTACATTAACTTCTTCAACTTGTCAAAACAATCTGTAAATTCTATCCAAAACTCCCCAAAAGATGTAATACAGCAGCCATGGCAGACAGTCCAAGCACCCACATACTACCTCCCATACCAAGAACAAACTTAGAAACTTTATACTACGGCCTCATAATAGTCAGTATCGCAGCAACTGTGCTCTTCATCTACAATCTTGTCGTCCTCAGATGGTGTGTTGATCAACAACCCAGGCCGGTGATAGGTCGGCACAATCCAGTACCTGGCGTGAGCTCAAGCTCCTATATCAACTATGTTTACAGCTACAAGCACAAGAAAGATGGAGTAGTGACACAATATGAAGGTAATGGGTATGAATGTGCAGTATGCTTGTCAATGTTTGAAGAAGGTGAGCACCTAAGGCAGCTACCTAACTGCAAGCACTCTTTCCATGCTAATTGTATTGATATGTGGCTTCATTCTCACATGGACTGTCCGCTCTGTCGAACCAAAGTCGAGCCTGAGCGGGATATAGTGGCCGAGCATTCTCATGAAAGGATGTTAAATCATGAGACGCTAGTTTAGAAGGCTTTAATTCAGTTATTGTACATATCAAATGCACAGCAAATCTATACACAGGTCTATCATATTCATCTATGACTATGAGAAGTTGGGAGCACAGTTATGTGATCCTAATAGCCTCACAAGTCATATCCTATCTGCTTTAGTCATTTGCTATGGTTCTAATTTCAATTTATATTGTGTTCTTCCATTTCATGAACTTCCAATATATTGCAATCTTTGCCATGTCAGCCACAGAGGTTGTTTGAACTACCTACTAGATAAAAATAGGTGCAGGAAAAACCCCTATTTGGTTTCAGTCAGATATTAGAGAACACAGCGCAATATAAAGGCGAGAAAGGAGAAAACTGACTTAGCCGCGAGATAAACATTTCCCATTTACTTACCTTTAAATTACACATAAAGGTTCAATACATAGCGAAAACGCCTGTAGAACCCCACGATTTCATTGTAATCAAAATCTTGAAAGAACAGACAACAAAGGATCAAGGTCTCCCTCATAAGCCATCCTCAAATAATGGCTTTTCATGTATGGTGCATATCACTTGCGTACTTCAGTACAGGCTACTCTACCTAAATATATAAATATTCATGAGCTGGCTTGCGGAACAGTTAACAGGCACTTACTGTGGCTGGTGCAGACATCCTCAATGAGAAAAATTGTAGCATCCCAGCAGGCCTGGTTCACAAGTATTGTTTATGTATCCTGGCTCTGTTTTCCTCCCACCATACTTTAGCATGAATCTCTCCAAATTTCTCTCGGCTGAAATATTTATCGTTCAAGTTAGTGCTGAGCATTGGATATATGAACAGCATACGAGTTAAAACAAATTAAAATCATGATTATATGGTTGCATGGATCACTATCCCAATACCTAAAAAGAGAGGGAGGCGAAACATGCAGTTAGAGAAAATCATTTCATGCGGTCATAGCGTATTTCTGAGAGAGGCATGCAATTATGAATTTTTCAGACATACTTTTGTACTTAAGAAATATGGATTCTTTGGTAAGGGCTTAAATGGGTTTTATTGGCATCACACAATTATGTTTTACTCTCTGCTAACCACTAAATTGGCCTTATATGGGGAACATGATCTTGTTATATTTCTCCTATTTATAGGATTTGCCACACATGTACCTTATGGACAAATCAACAATAATTTGCATCCTTGTCTTGCCTATATAGATGGATGCACAAAACTAAGAAACATGTTCATATATTTTCCTGGTTCATGCAATACTCCAATTCTACATATGCTTATAGATGGATGCACAAAACTAAGAAACATGTTCATATATTGGTAATAAACATATGATTAGTTTGAATAAGTTTATTGACAGAAACTAACCTGAATCTAACACGTCTGAGTTCTCTTTTACCATCAGGCAGTGCTCTGATGGTAATGTACACCCCTGGCTCGTCCTGCTCGACCCATTCGGTGTCCAAGTCACTGGCATTGCTGATGGATATCTCCCCAGACCGATCAGCATCACGAGAGGAACTAGTCCTCATGGAGGATGTTTCCGTTTTAGCACCACTGATACTCGAGAGTTTTGGAGTTGAATTAGCAGCAGTGCCACTAAGAGATTCCAGGTTAGATCTAGAATGCATTGATTGCTGGTCTAATGAATCAGAAGATGAGTAGGCAGTCATCCCTGGTCCAGCTGGTCGATATAAGGTACGTGGTAGCGGCTCTCTACCTAGTGGCGGTGTGACGGGGCTGTCCTCGACAGATTCAATCTTTGATGTACTGCTACCATCTTCTGATCTTGGAGTAGATGGAAGGGGGAAAGCTTGTCGATTTAACTTCTGAACGTTGTACAGTTCCATCACCTTTTCACAGTTCTCCGCCCACCACCTCTGAGCTTGCCATTTGTTGAACATTTCTCGGCTAATCAAACAAGTTCAGAAGGATGAATGCATGAACAAAATTTGTATCCAGAAAGCCAAAAGACTCAGAACATTATTGGGGTGAATGCATGAAGAATTCCGTTTAGATGTAACTTGCTACAAATCCATTGTGTTACTTATATTGCAAACAATCCCTAATGCTTTCAAAACTATGAACTAAAAGTCTAAAACCCCTTTTCTGGCAAATGCAGAAGTTTTTGTGCGGAAAAATACTCCATATCTGGGAAGAAACAGGCTGTGATGTCCTTGAAACAGAAGCGGATTCTATGCAAGAAGATAACATGGCGTTAATTGGCGCTAATATATGCGTCAAAAAGCATTTTATGCTATTATGCCGATGTTTCTTCATCCCGGATAGTTATCAAGCATATAAGATCCTATTTTCTTGGTACAGTGAAATTATTTGTATAGCAAAATAAGAAAAATACTGAAGCTAGTAATGCAAGTTAAAGTATAACCAGATAATACAATAGTTTAAGAACTGATTTGTCCTTTGCTTTTTCAGTTTTACTTTGTGACAACATAAGTGATCAAAGATTTGTTTGTTGCTTTCTCCCACCAGAGAATATGAAAATAGTGATGCTTTAAGTCTTTAACAATAGGTCAAAAGCCTAATTGCCTAGTTTTTCATAGTTCCTGGTAATCAAGCAGTATTTTATTGGAACTGTTCTTTATCATGGCAAGCCACTAAGTTGGTCCTACTCCTACACTCCTACATATGCTTTGTTTTTGCATAATTACAATAAGCCTGAAATTCCAAGAATAATTGGATTTCAAAACATGAAGGGAAAAAAAAAACATTGCTTTTTTGACTTTGCTTACAGGGGATCCAATTTTCCTGCAAAATTATTGAAGAAACTATGCCAGACAAGCACAACCAACCAACTAATTTAAATAATTCAATCATTTCAAGAAAAATGATACAATTTGTCAAAGACCATGATATAAAGATATGCAACCTAAAACTATTTTGATCATTATATAAGAAATCCTGTTCACAAGCAAGTATTAAAGCATGCACAGCACATTGAGTACATTGTCCTAGTCTATATCATTGCTTCCTTTTATATGAACTGCTTCAAACACAAGCACCCCTAAGAAACTGTGCATAGTAGCATCCTCTTTGCCACCGCACACTGTTGTATTAGGTGGAATTTTGGACGACAGTCTCGGAGAGGGGATGGGAGGACTACTCGCACAATTAGATCGAGAAACTTTAAACATAGGAGAACTCTAGGGCACATACAGTATGAATCTTCTGACTTGTTACAGTTAAAACTTAAAAGGAGTGTTTAAATGTTAAGATGGTGTATGACTAGTAAATGTTAAGAAAGTAATAAGATTGCTGGCTTTAGTTTTTGTATAGAAGCCTGTTTGAGATGCCTATCGAGTCATTTATCACAGCATCATTTTCGGAGTAACAGGATAAGCAAATTCATTTCTGTTTTTTGATACAGATAAGGTAGAAATGAACAAAGAAACAGTTCAGTATTCACTGCTAGTTGACAAAACAAAGTGAATTAGCTAGGCATGAAGAGAGATTGAAAATGAATGACATTAGATCGACAAGACAAGCAAACAATTTAGTAAAAGGTTTTCCCGACACAATTAAAAGTGGCCCACCATTGTGTTCTTATGAGGCTTTGCCTTTTTGGACTTTCGTAAAGAGAAGAGCCTTATAGTAGTTTTTTCTTTTCTCATTGCTTTTTCTTCATGATGATTGCTGGACTGGAGTACCAGTAGTATTTATTACTGTCAAATATTTCTGCTCAATTTTCTTTTTCTATATGAACAAAAATTTACTTTTGTTCCATCACTGAGCTGGAGAGATGATTGCATATTTGCATGAGACAAGTACTATTAAGATACCTGTTTCATGTTTCTACATAAAGACGCAATGAAACATTTTTCTTGGTTTTAAAATTACCACCTAATAAGACATACTGTAAATCTTATGCCTTTTTCATTTCTAGTGGTAAAATTAGTCCATCTGTGATATAGATGGAAGATGTAGAAGCATACAAAAAATCACCAATGTGTTACACTAGAAAAAGATATTCAATCCCAATCAAGTATGGATGTGAAAACCATAATAAATCCCCACTTGGAGAACTTTTGCATTAAGCATGCAAACCTTTCACCTAAAGGCCCTACAACCACTACAGATGCAATTGAGTTGAGTCCTCCATTGTACCATAGACCGAACATCGTCAACACCTAAGATAAGAACTCCGAATGATGTTGATTTAACTACATTGATTATGCTAAATCATGCTTTCCACTCACAATTAATTACTCTCCAATTCAAATGTTACTTACTTCATGCCTACTTAAGTGGTCCTCACGACTCGCATCATTTAAGTTTTAATACTCTATTATTAATATAAAAAAATGTAAAAATATAAACCCAAGTATTAAGTAATGTAGTTGCGTAATTAATTAAAGAAAGGAAGAATAATAAAAACAAAATATACAGTAATTCGTTACCTGAATCGAATTCGCTTAAGATCATTGCCGCCACGAGGCAAGGACAAAAATGTAATTAACACACCGGGTTCCACCTGAGCCACCCACTCTTTCGGCTCGTTCTCCTCAACAAACACGACCGGGTCAACTCGGCGTCCACTCGACGAAGCCGAAGCCGGCGTCCCTTCTCCGCTCGAAATCCCCTTCAACCTAGCCTCCAGCTCCTTCCTCCCGGCCGTTGAGCTCGAATTCGAGCTCCCCGTACGCCTGTACGACCACCTGAACTTATCCGACTCTCCGCCGCTCAAGCTCCCGTTCCTCTTGTGCTGCAGCGGCGCCGCCACCGGCTGAGTCGCACACGGCGTACAGTGTCGGTACGCGCCAGACGCCTTCAGCGCCATGTCCTTGATCTGCATAATTTTGATCGATTTTCAAAAAACAAACAGAATTATAACATGGGGGAAATTGAAGAGAGTGAAGTCAATTTTGACCTGAGAGGATAGGTTTTTGACCGACTGTTTGGTCGGAGTAACGCCATTGGAGGTTGATTTGTCTCCTGATTGATGATTATTGGTGATCGCAGATGAATCGTCTTGAGCTAGTTGCTTGGAACGTGCTATGCATGTAAGCATATTTGTGCTGGTGGTTTTGTGAGCAGGTGGTAATTGAAATTTGAAAATGAGGTAAAATTTGGAGTTTATATACAGAGAAAGTTACTAGTAGAGTGGATTAGAATATAGAGTAGAGCGGCTTGATAATGTTGAGGAAATGAGAAGGTTGTATGGTGATTGAGAGGCAATATGGATGCCCTTTCCTGAAATTACGCCACCTAAGAGATTCCTGTTCAACATTAATTATGTGCAGTGCAGTGCAAAGGCAGACTAGCACTCAATTTTTCCAACATAACTTGTTTCTGTGAATTTCAAAAATAAAAATAAAATTAATGATTTTGCAGATTGGATAGGAATATTAAGTTGGTACAGATACAGAGGAGTTATTATGAATTGATGAAGAAGGTGATCAGAGAGGAGGAAGCTGTAGAATGTGAATTTAAAAATTGAATGGTTTGAGAATTTTAATGGTGTGTGTGACTACTTGTGAAGGTTATAGGCTTTGCTTTTTTACAAGTCCTTTTTTTTTTTTCCTTTCCTTTTCTTTTCTTGTTCTTTTACTTTATTTTGTTTGTTTCTTTAGAGGCTTTTTTTTCTTTTCATTTCCATTTCCTTTGTTTATAAGGTGTTTTGAATCCTATGGTGAATGTGTTAGAGAGAGGGGTTGATCGGGTTTCTTTCTTCTTCATTCTTGGCAACTTTATTACAAAGCTCCAATTTAGTATGCCATCTAAGTTGAATAATTCACTGTGCTATAAAAAGTTGAAAAATAGTTCAGGTCTAAATATCTCATTATGTGCACAATCTTACACAAATTGATGAATGAAATTACGGTTTTTTTCCATCTTTTTTCGTAATATGGTAAACGTAATCGGGGACATAAAAGTAAAACCTTTCTAATCCATTAAAAAATAAACTCCTTATAATAATAAAAACCGACTGTTCCAATTTAGGACCGGTTATAAATAAGAATAAATTTCATATTATGATATTTCATGGTTATTTTCAAGTACAATCTTAAGAAACTATGCCTCCATGTATATAGTAATAAATTGAATTTCTAAAATAAATATTGTGAGTTGTGTTATCTCAAAACTAAAAGGAGTTGATTTGGTGTCAACTCAGAAAACCGTCTCAACCGAATATATATAGTTAGGAGGAGAAATTGTTGTTAATTAAGGCAACAACTCAAATGCTCATAGGATTCATATTAGCTACAATGTTGTTGTCTATATATATAGAGATGAAGGTTGTATTAGTTAGACGACATCATCAACATGATCGATGACATCTAGGTTTTAATTATATAGCGTTTAACTGATATTATAAGTTTTAGTTTAAGAAACTTCGATTTCGTTTCTTACATTATGTTAGGTACTTGTAACTGAGATTATGATAATAAAGAAAGTTGTTGATCTATGTGGACATAGGTTATTTACAACCGAACCACATTAAACTTTGTGCTCGTTCTTGTCCCATTCTCTATACCATGTTTTCTTGTTGTGTGTGTGTTGATTGTGGTGTTGCGTATTCTTGAGATTTAGTTGCTATTGTGCTATGTATATTGGTGAGATTGTTATATCGAACTCAACAAATTACATGTTACATGTTTAAACATTAAACATGAAACTTTATATGTATAAGAATAATTTTTGCTGGTCCCGCTAATATTACTATATAATTTTTTTACTGGTCCATGAAGTTATTAATCTAAGAAAAGATAAAAATAAAATAAAATTAGTAACATATTTCAATTGTCTAATGGAAAGCCCAGGGCAATTGTTTTCACATTTTTACATAATCTGTTGAAACTTGAAATTAAAATATTTTTTTTCTAGCCAATAGATTACTTATTTTCCCTTTTTGTCGTCATGCCAAATTAAATGCCCAAGAGTCTCGGACCCATGTTGCTTAGACTTTAGACCATTAGAAGTATATGGCCCGGAAACTATAGTGCAGCCCAATAGGCGAAAGGCTTAACTTCAGAGTGAAAAGGCTGAAATGGCCCAAATTGAATAGGTGTGCATGCTCAAGACCGGTGAAGTGGAGATTGAAAATTGGAGATATGTTTGGCATGATGGTGATGCTTGGTTATGGAGACAAGTTTTTATGGTTATTGACTATCGATGGTGGTAAATGAAGTGATTATTTTGAGCGTGATGCTTGATTACAAAGTAACGATGAAGCTTGGTTTATTTTTTTGGTATAATATTTTGTTGTAATGTTGTGCCTCATGATATTTTAATGTGTGTACAATGTAATATATAAAGTACGAGATACAATCATAGTAAAATTCTTAAAGTATCATACTATAAGATGATGTAGCATACAAAAATTGGGGTAAGGTTTTGTCACAATGATCAACGTTTTGTGGGACGTTTTGTTACCCTTTCTTTGATAACATTAATGTAAAAAGTAAAGTTTTAAAGTTTGGAGATAAAGAATGATGGGGTACTAAGGCTCTGTTCTCCTCGTCTGAACTGAACTTAATGTATCTAAACTGAAATTAAAACAATCAATTTTCAGACGAAAAGAACAGAGCCTAAATATGGAATTATAGTTTATTTAAACTACTACTTAAATATAAAAGTTAGAATACTTAAATTCAAATACAAGGATTTGTCATTTTCATCTACAAAGTTATTACATAATTTTCGTTTAGATTTGATACAAGACACGGAAGCATAAAAGATAAAAATACAATTCTAACACGTAGAAATTAAAGATAAAAATGATAGAACTCACCATCAAACAAACAAAGCTAAAGCTCAAGAATTAGGGTAGAACCCTACATAAACAAACATAAACATAACGTCAATTTTCTATTCTCATAAAAAGAAAAAGAAAAGGAGCAAAATGAGTTAGTTGAAAAGGGCAAGAGCCAATTAGGATTTAGTAAGCGCTTCACATATTATTGGTAGGTGAACTCAATTTGGACATTCCGACCATTATCAAATCTTGGCCAGTCAAGACAACTCCACCTTTCCCGCTAAAAGATTCTATAATCATTTTGCATCTTAGCCCCTTAAATTTCTGGGTCTTAAATTCCATATCACTGCTGGAATATTATTCTTCAATCTTCACCCTCCGATTTGTCACGAGCTCTGCTGAATCCAACAACGTGGTGAAGGTATGACCGTGTGAATGATATCACCTTGGGCAACCCAGCAACACGACAATCATCTTGTTACGCGATGTGCTCCCAAAACAACATGTCACTGTCAAATAAGTACAGTATCTTCCAACAAAATAGATTAAGATAACAATAATTCAGATATTTATTTCACAACAATATGTTTTCATCTGACTATTCCAATTTATAGGACTCCTAAGAAGTGGGTATAAATGAGTGTATTGTTTGGTTTAATGGTATAATTTACAGTAAAGTTGTAAATTTTTTTTTATAAAAATTAAAAATATAAACAATCTAAAAAAAGAACAAAACAGGAATACATAAACTATTTCAAACCTTATTATTTTGATCATGAAGAAAGTCCAATTATAAGTTAAAAATTCCAAATTGTTTCCACTTTTAAACTCAACTAATTTAGTCCGGAGAATTTTCGCAAACATTTACTTATCCGACATAGTATTGGGGTGCCCCGTAAACTACATGGAAGATCTTCGACAGGGAGGACCCATAATTTATAAAGGAATTAATACGTATTCCATCACAAGGTTCACGAAGATGCCAGTTTGTTTGATAACTTTTCTACGAGAAATGGAAAAAGAGAGAAACAGAAAAGTATATTATGTAGAGTTACCATGCTCCGCTGTCGCAGCCGATAACTTCTCGAAGCCTGTATAAAATATGCATCCACTTGGTAGTAGCTTGCTAGCTTCCAATGTATGATCACCATTTTATCAGAAACATAACAAGCTTCCATCAACTCCATCTCCACTCCCGCTAAAAATAAATAAAAATAAATAAATAATAATAATAATTATCACAGATTCCATCCAGTAGCTCTCAGTATCACACTCAGATTTAGGGTTCTGCACAGCTCAACGACAAAAATCGATGGAGTAATTAGAACCATAATCACCTAAACAAGCTCACAAATGCCGCCAGTGAGGCGTAGGAGAGGCTCGGGAGGTAAAAAGTCTGACGAACAATCGGAAGATGACAGGGATAAGAAACTCGATCAATTGGACGAGAAATCCAATTCGGAGAATTTCAATGTCAATTTGAAAGTCAATTTGAGCCCTAGCTGTCCGTCTACTCCGGTGGTGGCGGAGAGATCGAGGAGGAGGAGGAGATGGAACTGTGTGGACAGCTGTTGTTGGTTCGTTGGATGCGTATGCTCGATTTGGTGGTTTCTGCTGTTTTTGTACAATACAATGCCTGCGTCTTTTCCGCAGTATGTCACGGAGGCGATTACTGGTCCATTGCCGGATCCTCCGGGGGTGAAGCTGGCCAAGGAAGGGTTAGAGGCGAAGCATCCTGTGGTGTTTGTGCCTGGGATAGTTACTGGTGGGTTGGAGCTGTGGGAAGGACATGCTTGTGCTGAGGGATTGTTTAGGAAGAGGCTTTGGGGTGGTACTTTTGGTGAGGTTTACAAGAGGTATTGTTGTTGCTGATTTATTGCTTTATTTATTGATTGATTAAGTCTTAACATATGGTTGTGGATCAAGTTTATGTTATGTAGGACAGTTTTGAATCATTGAAATTCTATGTGAAAGTAGTTGATTGCTGTTTTAGTGGTTAGAGTGTTGCATTGCTCCTTTTCTTTTTATAGAAAGGAAAATGAGCTAGGGTAAATGTTTTCTTGCCTATTTCATTTGTATTACTTTCGAGATTATGTTAGGGTGATGTGTTTGTTGGAGTTAGAATTGCCTTATTTGAGCTGCAATTGGAAGTTGCAGTTGCTGAAGAAGAAGGGGCAATCATTTGTGCCGGCTAGCTTTCGATGCTAGAATGATGTAGTTTGCTGCTTATTGATTTGATATTTTTATGACGGGGTTGACCTCTGGTAATCATAAATGGCACGAAGTCCCTTCCTATTAATGCCTGGGTTGATCTTCTTATTTATCGATTAAATTATGGTAATTACTGATTGAGTGTAGTAATGTATCAAAAGCAAACTTTTTAACTTTTATGTGGTATGGTGGTGTTATGGAATGTAAACGTTTTTCGGGCGTTATTAAGTTGAACCCAGCAACTTAATTAAGGTTTGTCGTCTTATATCCGTGATAATTCCTGGGTTTTCTATTTGAGTTTCAACACCCGCATCTGGCTACTCATGTCACAGCTGGAGCTTTTGGGAGCCTATCTATCTTTCAGTGTATAATACTTTCACTTGGCAATTCGTGTTACGTGAGTAAACTGTTCCGGTGTGTTTTCAAGGAACTTATCTTCGTGACTTAATATGTATGAAACTATATGGAATTTGTGTTTAGTGTGGTATTTTACATTCATGTTGAATTTATTGTTAGCTCTAAATAACTTAATTGATGCTCTCTTGATGTTCCACGAAAATCATGTTGCTCAAACCATTATTATTCTTCAGATTTACCAATTATTTTCTTTATTTATGCAGACCTCTGTGCTGGGTTGAGCACATGTCACTGGATAATGAAACTGGATTGGATCCTTTGGGTATAAAGATCAGGCCCGTATCTGGCCTTGTAGCAGCTGATTACTTTGCACCAGGTTATTTTGTTTGGGCAGTTTTGATTGCCAACTTGGCTCGTATAGGATACGAGGACAAAAATATGTATATGGCAGCCTACGATTGGAGACTCTCATTCCAAAATACTGAGGTGTGCCCCTCTCTTACTTAATGTGGTTGCAGTCTTTTAAAATAACAATAGCATTGTGGCCATAATTACGTGAGTTGAGGAAAAACAATAGAAATGAAAAATCACTCTTAATGAATATGAACATCTGCCGCTCAAGTATCTCAAAAACCTTCAAACAACTGGGAACATGGATGGATTTTCAACACTTCAGCCACTACTTCCAGTATGAAACAGTCTATTATAAGCGGTTGTACCTGGATAGTATTATGCTGTTTGTTTTCTGTGGAAACTTTTGTTAGACATATAAATTGTGGCTCTTAATCAGACATATATGTTTCCATTTTCTGTTAAGCAGGTCCGTGACCAAACACTCAGCAGGATTAAAAGCAACATAGAGCTCATGGTTACAACTAGCGGTGGCAATAAGGTAGTTGTTGTACCACACTCTATGGGTGTTCTGTATTTCTTGCATTTCATGAAATGGGTCGAAGCACCTGCACCTTTGGGCGGTGGTGGTGGACCAAATTGGTGTGCGAAGCATATAAAGGCTGTGATGAATATTGGTGGACCCTTTCTTGGTGTTCCTAAAGCAGTTTCAGGATTGTTCTCTGCTGAAGCCAAGGATATAGCGGTTGCCAGGTCTGTTCTAACTATATCATTTGATGTGTTGAGATGATTGTTATAAGAAAGAGCATTTCTTTTATTGTACTGACTCGCTTTGAATACAATGTCACAAGAGTGTTGTGCTTTGTGTTGTAGACCCGTGTGATACATTGTTTTAATTCTTCTATACTTTCTCTATTTTGTTTTTTCCTTCTTTAATTTTTTAAAATAAATGGTGGTGGTGGTGTGCAGTCTCTAGTGCTCTCTCTAATTTGATGCTGTTGTGTTAATTTGGTTAAAATGCTCTATTTTCTTCTTATATAGGGGTATTGCACCAGCAGTTCTGGATATGGAGGTTTTTAAATTTCAAACACTACAGCATGTGATGAGAATGACTCGTACTTGGGACTCAACAATGTCAATGATACCAAAGGGTGGGGATACCATCTGGGGCGGACTTGATTGGTCCCCTGAAGAAGGTCATGAGTGTAGATCAAAAAAGAAGAATGGTAACACAGCAAACCATAACAAGACAAAGAACTCTGCTGATCCCATTCGTTGCAAGTATGGAAGAATAATATCATTTGGAAAGGACGTGGCTGATATGGATCCTTTGGAGATTGACAGAGTTGACTTTAGGGTAATGCTTCAACTTTTATTTTCTTATTTCTTGAGAAATCATTTGCGTTCTGGTAGATATAATTAGCAGCATATCAGATCTGCATCCTTACACATCATTTTATAACCTTCCTGTTTTGCAAAAGTCTTCAAGAAACTTCACGGATTTCATTGTTCACTGTTTAAGTATGGTCTTAACCTGGACAGCACAAAAGATTATTTGGACATACGTATATATAGCCTAGTCATTATTTGTGATGCATTCTCCCATTGCACCAAAATCAACTAAGCAAATACTGATGTACTGTATATTTTTTCTGATCAAAGTTAATGTCTGAAATCTATCGTTATATTTCTAACTTTCTCCATTTATTTGCACTTGTTTTTTGATATTTAGGGTGCTACCTAGGTAAATAATGTGGCAAACTCAACCTGTGATATATTCCTAACTTTCTCCATTTATTTGCACTTGTTTTTTGATATTTAGGGTGCTACCTAGGTAAATAATGTGGCAAACTCAATCTGTGATATATTTCTAACTTTCTCCATTTATTTGCACTTGTTTTTTGATATTTAGGGTGCAACCAAAGGAAATAATGTGGCAAACGCAACCTGTGATATATGGTTAGAATACCATGACCTGGGCACTGATGGTGTTAATGCAGTGGCTGATCATAAAGTCTATACTGCTGGTTCCATCTTGGATCTGCTCCATTTTGTTGCACCAAAGATGATGAAGCGTGGTGGTGCACAATTTTCATATGGAATTGCGGATGATCTGGATGATAAAGAGTACGACCATTACAAATACTGGTCTAATCCCCTAGAAACAAAGTAAGACCCTTGCTTTATTTTCTTTTTACCTTTAGAACCCAAGCGGGGGGGGGGGGGTCTGTGCTAATCTGCGTTGAGTCACCTTGGGAAAAACGGGGAACCATTATTGATCAGTTACATTTAAAAAGAGACCAATCTGCTATACCACTCTGGAAAACTACAGAATGCATGATAAAAATTAACAGAGATGTAATTTGTTTTACTGGGCAAATAAATATTCGCCCTACCTCTTCCAGTTCCTTGATGAGGAATCTGACGTAATTTAGTTTGTTTAGCACAGCTGTCCGATTTATTTCAAGGTTGATGATAACATAGATTGCTATATGTACTACCTAGCAATTTTACGATCCATATTTGCCTTTTCAGGTTACCTAATGCCCCAGAAATGGAAATCTTTTCAATGTATGGAGTTGGAATCCCTACTGAAAGAGCCTATGTGTATAAACTGACCCCTGCATCCGAGTGCCATATTCCTTTTCAAATTGACTGCTCTGCTGAGGGTGGAGAGGAAGGCCCTTGTTTGGAAGGAGGCGTTTATTCAGTTGATGGAGATGAAACTGTTCCAGTTCTAAGTGCTGGATTTATGTGTGCTAAAGGTTGGCGAGGAAAGACCAGATTCAATCCTTCTGGCATCCGTACCTTCATAAGGGAGTATGATCATGCCCCTCCTGCCACTCTCCTAGAAGGTAGGGGGACACAAAGTGGTGCTCATGTAGATATAATGGGAAACTTTGCCCTTATCGAAGATATCATTCGGGTAGCAGCAGGTGCCACCGGGCAAGATATAGGTGGTGACCAAGTACATTCTGATATTTTCAAATGGTCGGATCGAATTAAACTAAGACTCTAGTGCCATCAGCAATACATGGTGAGTTTTCTATGTATGTGTCGCTGCATTACATGTTTCCATGGGTAGTATGTGGCTTACAATTGCGTCTATGTGTGTCCATTTCATTTAATGCGCAGTGGGACTCATCTCCTGTTCAGCATTAGTTTACTTCTCCATATTTTCAGAGGGACTTATAACCCACCCACCCACACACACACACACACACAAGTGTATTCTGTTGAGAAAAAAGGCGCGAAGGTACCTTCTAGGCAGGTTTTTAAACCCTTCATTGAGACCACAAGGGATTATGTAAATTTTCATAATGTGGATTGTGTATTAAATTGGCTATACCAAGATAAGCTAAGTGGTAAACTGATACTGATCATTTCTTTAGGCTGAGGTTTAGGGAAAAGGGTGTTCATTTTTTATTTATTTATTATTTTTTCTGGCCCCAAAAGACCAGGTGCTTGAGTTCTTAACCTGAGCTGCATGTTCAAATCACTCGGCCACTTTTTTTTTTTTTCATGCCTAACGTGATGATGACTTGAGATTCCTGATTTGGTGCACGTTTGGTACATGATCTGTTTAATTGACATGTTACTATTATATAATGCTCTTCCCTTCTTCCTCCATTGGCAGAAAAAGATGATTTGCTCCTGGATGTCCTTCAGACGTGGATTCTGTTCTAAGTTCTGGTATCCTTGCTCATGCTACATATGGAGTTCTTACACTTCACCGCTACATATGGAGTTCTACACTTCACCAAGTGAGCCAAAACTCAAGGAAGTTTTATATTGATTTTCAAGAATGGAGAAGGATATATCATATATGGGCTGCATGCCCCAGATTGTAAATTTTAGTTTTTCTCTTTTTGTTATCATTTTTGCTATCATTTTTTTTGTGTTCTACCATTTAGAATTTTTCAGGAGACTTTGTGGATAGTTATTTATACAGAATTAAAGATTTTGCTAATATACATTATGAATGGAACAATTATCCCGGGATAAGCAATGAGTGCTGCTTTTTTGCTTGCAGTTGCTCGGGGCTTGTGCCCACAAGATTTTGCGCCGTCATTCATGCCATCTATTGTCCATTTGGTACTTTTGCCTCATAATCTCTCATTGATCACGTCTGCACATAGTTCCTAGTTTTCTAGGAGTAGACAACGCTAGCAGCAGCGTACACCAGCGGTTTGATCCTGGTGGTTTAACTAGAGATTTGTGGTTCAAATCTTAGTTTCTTGGGGCCTGCGTTGGTTCAACAGGACCGTATGAACAAAACGGTAAAGCCTGGACAAATCAATCCGATTAACCATATCAAACTTGGACTTCCACTCTTTTCAATTGGCTTGAACTTTGACGTTAATCCCTTGGTTCTTTTTGTGAGCACGGCAAGTTTAGTGTCTGGTGCGATATAATTAGTCAAACTAAAATAAGATGGATAGATAATAATAGTGCCATCATTTGTGACTGATCAATTACTACTAATTATACTATCTGATCGTTTTGCTATACGGATATTTGAAAGTTAATCGTTTTGCTATACGGACACTTGAAAGTTAATGTCAATGCCACAGTATGGAAAAGTTATTCTCCGTTTCACAAGCACGAAAAGCGAGTGATTCTCTGGTTCACAAACGCAGGCACACACTTGAGCCACATTAAACCAATGTTAATAGCTTGCACTGTTTACTACTCGCACCCTTTTTGTAAGCATACAGGCACCCACAAAGTATAGATAAATTTGCAGAACTTAATAGTTTCCTCTGACAATAGTGCACCATCAGAAAAGGAGTTAACAGAAGATGAAGAAAAACGAAACCAGAAATATTAATAACATGTATGGGTTGTATACAAGAATTAACATGCGTATACCAGTATAAGCCCATAAGGGCAAAAAAATGAAGGGGACATTTTCATATCACACTAAGCTTGATTCCGCAGAGCCATATAATTCACCAATCAAACATGAACCATTTGTGCAATTAATTAACGAGAGATATCAAATATGATCACACGTTAATATCTGATCGCTTTGACCGCGTGCTGGAAATCTCATAGGCGCCCGTCAATGCAAACCTTGGGATACTGTAATTGTCAGGGGTTGACATGGGTTGTTGTGGGTAAAGTGTGGGAGGTGGTGTCAAGTTACGCTGAGCAGGAAGTGGTGGAAGTACATTATACTTGTAGGGGTCGCCACCAGCCAGACTGAAATTGATAGAACATGAGAACCATGGAAAAAGTAGAAAGAACTACATGCCAGACAAGTTGGTCTTTCTAGTTATCACATCAAGAAATACGAATGAAAAATAAATAACAGCATTCAGTAAGAACTCATACCTTGTATCTTTATAAAGCTGATCTTCTTCACTCACAATTTCACCTGACTGCTGAGATGGCCTGTTACTAACAAGGGTAGACGACCATGGACTTGAAACAGGCAATTCATCTGAGAAGTATCTCCTCCTGATTAACTACACCCAATGTACAGCAAATGATTAGATAATATAGCGAGAAAAATACAAATCTAAGTGTGTGCGAGCATAAAATACAGACCATTCGGAAAAATTTGATGACTGCTTCCTTGTCATATCTTGCCTCCTTAGCAGCCTGGCCAAAGAGATTAGTTAATCAACAAGTAAACTACACAACAAAAACTTCACATTACATACACCAATTTCGCTTAATTTGTAAGTGAACATTTTTTTACCTGTTCTGCATCCTCAGGACCTCACTTTTACAACTTTGGCAAAACAGTAAAATTTTGACATTAAGGTATATTATCATGGCTCTCTTCTATTAAGAATCATAGCATATCACTGGTGAGACACTACCACATTAAATTTACTAATAATCCAATCATTCTGACCTCTCATGAGGCAGGATCTCCATGAAATACAGTTGCAATAAAATCATACTGCAATACTTGTTTGAAATAACCTTTTTAGGTATTGTTTCTTCTAAAGGTCGCTCAGGATGCAGATACTTGATACTTCAGGAACAGGCTAAGATTATTCCTTTTATTTAAGTAACTTCTTTCACAAAGCTATTTTAATAACCTTGTACATCGCGTGTAATAAACCCATCACATGTGATGAACAGAGGTTATATAGCAGGTCTGTAGTAAGCATGATCAAACCATCCTGAAGAAATTATGAAACTTACTGCAAAAAGGCCTCCGCTGCTTGGAAAACTCTCTGTCAATGGAAGTTCTTCGCTTGATGGCAGCAAACCCTGCTTTTCAACCCACTGACGAGCTACATCAACAAGATTGCCACTGCTTCCTCGAGGACCATCTTTTGAAGCAATGTCAACTTTGTTGCCAATAACAATGTAGGGAACAGGAAGGCCACCAGGACCACCAGATGTTAATGGAGCTGAAAATGTCCCGTTTGCAGCAATTTCAGCAGCCCACTTCTGCAGACTAGCCTTTGTCCTTCTTTGCGATAGGTCATGAACAAACATAACACCTAAAAGAAGATAACATACAATAATACAATGTATCCAGAATCAGGAACTTCAGCATATAAAGTACCCCGCATAGTGGTCATGATGTATTTCTTTAATTTATTTAAAGAGTAGCTTAAAAAATATGATCAGTAATGTTTGTTTGACCATAAACACTGTAGTGCAAAGAAGGAAAATAATAATTTATGCATTCTAAATACAGTCATATTCAATAACGAGGAAACATGAACCAAGTGTACTTTTATGTACAATATAGAGTTGATAAATGATAACGTACCGTTAATTTGCGAATAGAACAGAGAGCGGCAATCTTTATATCTTTCATGCCCCGATATATCCCATAATTCAACAAAAAAATCTCTCTCACTGTCACCTTTTAGACTATGTGATGAGCTCCCAGAGCTCCCATAGGTAGTATGCTGCAAAGAGAAAACCGATAGAGCATGCCGTGTAAGCAGTCTTGTATATTAGTTTTCATTTTTGGCATGGAAATTTAGAAGCCTTTTTTGTAACACAAAGGAATACACAATATGTGTGCAATCAAGAGAGGAACAATAACATATCAGAAACATTTTTAGGGGGTTCATAGCTTCAATATTGAACCGACTTAACAAGAAAGTAGAAAGTATCCTTTATCTTCGCTCAGGCAAGTTACTCTTCAAAACATCTCATTTTCATTCCTTCCACAGGAACCATAAATGCAACCGGTACTTGGTTATCAATTTATTTTAGGAATATGGATAATCATATTACCTTGACAGATACAGCACAGCCAATTGTTTGCGGGGGTTGTGTAACAGAAGAACCTTTCATAATAAGATGAACTAGAGAAGTTTTCCCAACACCTGAAAGAACAAAGAAGTGGGCGTGACGTTTGAATGTGAGATCTAAACCCATAGTTTGATTAGTTTCTATAAGCCAGAAACTTGAAGAAAAAGAAAGGCCTAATAATTGAGATCTAATGGATAATGGAATCAAGTGGCATAAAACAACACCTAATGATCATTGAATGCTCTGGATTTCATTTTAAGTCTTGATTTTCCTTCAGGCTGTATGTTCTTAAATTATGCTGCGGCTATGCGTAAATAGAAAAAAAGATCCACTTATATCTATATGAGGCTCTAAAAATGATTTCCAAGTATCTTGCTTATAAACAAAAACAAAAACTACAAGATACATGCAACTCCAAACTCCTTTTTATTTTTTCGGAAAGCATCTAAATATTGGTAATGAAGCATCACATTTTTACTAGCGAGTAACAAAAATGACCCAACATAAAAACATCGGTAACCATTAAGGTAGAAAATTGGATAACAAACAACATTGAGGTACCTGAATCTCCAACAACTAGCACTCTGACTTGCCCACTAGGAGGCCCACCATTCTGATCTTTGCTTTCCCTCTCCCTTTCCCTTTCCCTTTCCCTCCAAAACATTTTATCTCCTGCTAGACAGACAGAAATTACCCTCCAAGAAACTCTAATGTGAATCCACGAAACAGTCAACCAAGTGTAAATTCAAGTCCCATCAATCAACAACACACTCTAAATCTTGAATGAATAGGGTATTCAGCTTCTAATCCTACATCCACGTCACACCAACAAAGCTTAGCTCCGTTGTCAATAACCTATAACCGCAGACTCCCATTCGATGCAACAGTGATCCCACAGATCAGGCAGTTCATTCAACAATTCAAAAGGGATTGTCGAATCTGTAATCAAGTGAAAGATAGCGATTCTCAATATCAGTGTATTAGAAACTTAAGAGTACTTCTCTTAGCTCTTCAATAACCAGAAGTTGAAATCTAGAAATGCATACAGGCAATATGTTTGGCCACATCCTAAGAGGAATATTTTTCTTCTCTTCTTATCACATCCTAACAGGATCAACTTAGCTAGTTAACCAATGAAATGAGATGCTGCTCTATTCCATTCAATCAAAAATAATAGCAGTCCAGTAATGAAGTATCATAAGCGCAATCATTAGGTAAAAACTAAAAAGCAAAGGAATAGTGAAAACGAATAAGTTGATCTAGATTAACACTGATTACTAAGTATAATTGGACTGTAACATGATTATTATATTGAAATCGAACAGAAAAAACGGTGAAACTTAGGCGAAGTGATTAGGAGAATCGAACTCACCGGGAAGACAGATCTGAGCAAGGATTATAATATCGCAGATAAATTGCTCCTATGGACCAGCCGGAGAGATGCGGATTGAACACAGAGAGATGTAAATCTGGACGATTGAACTGAATGAGCAGAGTAAAGTATAGATAGATACAGCGGTGTATGTATTTGTATTGTTGAAGGAGGAGAGTTGTGCTTGATCGAGGCGAATTGTGTTTGATTGCGGGAAGAAGACGACTGTAATTTTTTTCTTTTGGGTATAAATCTCGCCAGAGAAATTTTGCTATTGCCCGAGCAAACCATTTATCAATTGACAATCTTACCCTTTATTTTAATTACTTCATTTTTTTAATTGAGAACATAAAAAAAAAAGGACCGGAAATAAAAATGATAACTAGTTTTCCAACATGTAAAAAAAAATTAACAACTTTAAAGAAAAAGTAACACGCACCGGGATTGACTATGATGCAAAAATGGAGCAAAACAAATACATGACGCAATCAATTTTTCTCAACTTGTATTAATAAAGGTATATGTACATAGCAAAAGTATAATTTTCGAGGCCATAAAACTCCAATGTCGCCACTGAACAGGCGACATAGGACCAAAACCGAGTCTCACAAAAAGGAGAAGAAAAGGAGATAAAAGTGTGTTACAATCCAAGTGGGGAAGAAACGTTTATATAGCTATGAAAATGTAGCTGAAGAGGCTATCTCTTATTAATGATCATCTCTATGGTCATTATCATTAACAACTGATAAATAACTTACTGAGTTACTCATAAAGTTACATATGACTGGCATGATATATTATATATTTAATATATTCCAAACAACATACTACCTCCGTCCCGATGATATGTCCACGTTTGATTTTTATACGGTTATCTTTTTCAACTCTTTCTGTTTCTTTTTCTGCCCTTTCTCTTGTCTTCTTCAGATTTCTTGTTTTCCAATTCAATAACTTTGAGTCTTTCAGTGAATGGGACCTATTACAAGTGTTGCTCATGTTTTACTTTCCTACGTATTTTTCCTTTAACAAGGACAACACATGCACATATACTATTCTTTCTTCATCCAAGTTGTTATTAGGGTATTATTACTAAACCGAAGCTTCTAAAAAGACTTTAGACATATATATTCAAATGTTTGTTCTATCAATTTAGTTTTTATTGTCCAGACGACTTGTAAGTCCCACCACGTCCACTTTCCTAGTTGAGAATTTGTGATCCTTCACACTTAAACAAGAAAACAGATAAATGTGAGCCAACTTTGAGCTACAGGACTTAATTTTTTTGCCTTCAATTTACTGAGTATGATTGTTCCCGGATTGGATTTCACCTGACTGTCTATGAACCAACTGCGTGTTATCGTGTGTTGAAGGAAATGGAGAAAATTTAGCAGAAGCAGCCTTACAAGGGAACGTTGCTTGACTTGCTGATATCCTGAATCAGGATCCTTTGGCACCGGACAGGATTATGGTCTCTTGTATCTCGGAAACGCCTCTCCACGTAGCCTCTATGCTCGGCCACCTCAAATTTGTCAAACAGCTGCTGAGCCTGAAGGCGGAGTTGATTTCAGAGTTGGACTATAGTGGAAATTCGCCACTGCACCTGGCAGATGCAAAAGGCCATGTGGAAGTCGTCAGGGAACTTTTATCTGTGGATGGGAACATAGGCTTGGTGAGAAATTCGGATGGGAGGACGGCCTTGCATGTGGCAGTGATTAAGGGGACGGGGGTGGTTCTGTCTGAGATGGTCCCCTCTAGGCCCGAGATGACACGTGTGCTGAGTGATCGAGGGGAGACAGGCTTGCACCTTTGCGCAAAGTGGAACCAGGTGGAGGCCTTGAGAGTGTTGGCTGATGAAATGGTGAAGGATGGTGAGTTTGTGAATTGGAAGGACTGTGAAGGGAACTCTGTTTTGCATATTGCAGTGTGCAACAAAAATATTGAGGTGATTATTTGTCTCATTCATGTTTCTTTTTTCATGTGTGACAATTAGGCCTAAAATTGTCTGTTTTAATCCTGTGATTGTAGAGTTAATCTAGAGCTAAGATTCATGAGTTTCCAATTGAACAGGTCATCAACTATTTGCTTACACTGAATGGACTAGAAGTGAACGCTTTGAACAAGAACGGCTTAACATCTCTGGATATGTTAACACAGAGTCCGCGAGATCTCAGAGATATGGAAATCGAACATCCCCTTCGTAAGGCCCGGAGCTCGTAGTGTCGAAAGTCTGCATTTGATCACGGACCGTTGGTTTCCGCAAGTTCGTAAGCAAACAACAAGGAAGCGATCTTCTCTTTAAGTTCGTAAGCAAACAAACAAGGAAGCTATCTTCTCTCAAAGTTGAGAAGCACAAGTCCACTGACTGGCTCAGTAGGCGGAAAAGTGCACTAATGATGGTGGCATCTTTAATCGCACTGTTGCCTTTCAGGCTGGGCTAACCCCACCAGGCGGCGTGTGGCAGGACGATTATACTGTCGACGAGTCGGGGAACGAGGTTAGGAATTCTCATTCTGTTGGAAAAGTGGTGATGGCGTATAGTGACCCGAAAGTATATGGGATATTCATGATCATGAACACGACTGCTTTCCTTTCGTCTTTGAGCATCATTCTTCTTCTTGTTAGCGGTCTGCCTCTAAGCTGGAGAAGATGGATGTGGGTTCAGATGGTGATCATGTGGATTGCGATCACAGCTCAGGTCGGAACATACTTTGTGTTTGGCTAGTCTTGGTCGGCCTAGCTTAGCGCTCTTCAACCACTTCGTTTTTATTCTCTTTTTGACCAAACCGCCCCTGGATCCGCAGGTTTTGAAATAGTTCGACGTCCTAGCTCAAATCAATTGTTGATACATGTCACCTGACGACGTTATGGGCACGCTGCGTCAGGTGACTGAGATATCGGTTCTGACGTGGCTGACGCTTATGGTCGTTGTCTTTATCGGTAACGCCTTTCGTATGAACTTATGGATTCTTAGAAAATATGGGCTTATTGAGGAGAAAGATAGACGTTCGGAACATGTTGAAGATGATCAAGAAAGTGTGTTTGACTAGTTGAATCTGGTTCTGCAATGGATGCAAAATGATGCATCAGATTAGTTGAGTGATCATCAATCTACATTAATGATCCATCTACATTATGAGATTAATAAATTCTTTTTTTCTGTTGAAAAAAAAATCAATCTACATTATTTCAAAATTTCATTAACAGGATAAGAATCTGATAAAACGTAACATGTCTTTGTCTATAATGATTCACGTTGGTTACTTAAAAATGATTGATTTTGTACTTAATCAAAACATCTGGTGACCTATCTTTTCACATACCAATTTGCTGGATTTTATAAAGGGCAATCAATAACTTGCAAAATCAGACATACGAAGTATTATTAATTAATGATCCATCACTGCCCATGCCCACTGGTAGTTCCAGCTAAAAATTACTTACTAATCTTCTGACAAAACGCGAATATATAAGACATCAAACAATAGGGTAGCCCAAATAATAATGCTATTCTTATGAAAGAGATAGGCCATCCTTGAATATACTTGGATGAGGTAAATTTTGATATGTAATGATATAGTATGATTCTTTTGTACAGTTTTGGTTTGAAGTTTTAATAATATTTTGGCCGTTTCATAAAAAAGAAAAAACAATTCACAAGAATATTCCTGTATGAAGATTTATAAGTGAGCAAATTTTTCACATTTTCGGGAAGTGAAATTAAAACAGTCACATACTCACATAAGAATAAGGCATGATTTATAGAATATTCGTACTTTAAGAAAGATCCAAATTTAGCAGGACATGTTCATAACACTACGAACCACCACATTTTAGCCGTAATAATTTGTTTTCAACTTGCGCCTTCATTTTTACACAAAAAAAAATATATAACAACAGATAATTCTTGAAAGAGAAAAAAAATAAGCACACGCAAGAAGAGAGCAGTGTATGTATTATATTATATTGAATCAAAGAAAGAGAAAAAATCTTCGCCACCTTCTTAAATCTCTTCTCTGCAAGTTTGTTGAAAGATTCACAGGTCAACAATGGCAATTAGTGAACTAGAGCCAGAGGTGAATGGCTCTGATGGAGATTTGTATGGTAAAGTCAGACTTAGGCTCAAACATCGATCCAAGGTATGTCAATGACTCAATGTATACGAGAGACTTATTGTGCTTGTTTCAAGGTTTTAGCCCGTAAAAATCGAGATATTTTTTATAGAGTTATGTTCATATTTTGAGCAAGTTTCTTGATCTGTATGTATAGACAGTGGCTCAGACAAAGGAAATGCTGTCCAAGCAAGCAGTTAAGATTGCTAAACGGGCCGAAGAGCATGAAAGATTCATCAACAAGGTGAAACATTTGCTAGGTGTTCTTAGCTTCGGAGGTTTCTGCTTTCTTTTGGGAGCAAGTGAGTGGAACAACAACACATATCCTGGTGTTAGAATATTTTCTTGTGTATGTATGTTAGTCCAAAATGTTGGTATGTTTGGCAGTATACTGATACGATACTTCGATTGTCATTTATCAGGGCCGCAAGACGTGCCATACGTGTACTGCTTGTTCTATGTCATTTTTGTTCCTCTTCGATGGATATACTACAGATACAAGAAGTGGCATTATTATCTTTTGGTGAGTTCCTTTAATTATCTATAAGTTTTAATGCTAGGCATAGTAAATTCGAGAACGGTCTTTGACAATTGAACAGGATGAGCTTACACTTGGTGGTTTCCATATATTTTTGAAGAATTATGTGGATGCAGTACTAGTTCCAGATTACATTTGTGCTGCAGAATGTGAATTACAGTATATTTTAGTAAAAGTACTTTTCAATTGTTGTCCTAGACTTGAAATAGAAAGAAGAATGAAGGGGAGAAGGCATTGATACTCATTTATCTCTTGTTGTGCAGGATTTTTGTTACTATGCCAATACATTCTTCCTGATCATGCTTCTGTTCTACCCGAGGAATGAGAAACTTTTCATGGTCTGCTTTTCATTTGCTGAGGTAAGTAGTTTGAGTTCTGTTAATCATTACTAGTAATATTCATCGCATGAATTTATTCAACCGTTTCCTTGATCTATTTCTTTTTTTGGTCATTTCTGCATGAATGCAGGGTCCGTTGGCGTGGGCACTGATTGTTTGGCGCTGTAGTTTAGTTTTCAATTCTATGGACAAAATCGTGAGTGTCTTTATACACCTCTTTCCTGGTAAGATATCTGCCATCTCTAAGTCTTTGCAATTATTTATGTTCTAAAGCTTAGTTTCTATAATCTGAAACTAACCTGGTCCTTCACCTCTTTTGGGGAAAAGATTGTGAGGGTATCTGGTGTGACATTTCACAGTGTGTCCTACAATTTTTGCATTTGTGATACTGTACTCAAGCTTATTAGGGAGGATGTGAATTTGTGCGATGTTTCCAGCATTTTCTTAGAATCAGCTGGTGCAACCTGTGACACTGGCACACTGTATTGTCTCTGCATTTGTCTCGTATCTCTTATGTGTTTAAGATTTTCAGAATGTTTGTCAAAGATGCAATTACGTACACAGTTTCTTCTTGGCTGATCTGGAAAAATATGGCTTCCAGGATTGGTCTTTTTCACAATCCGGTGGTGGGATCCAGCTCTTTTCGAATCTATGCATCCTGTTGGAACTTCAGCATGGCCTTATGTTGAAGACAGACTGTATCTTTGGACATGGATATTTATTGTTCCTTTACTGGCTTACAGCTTCTGGCAGCTCCTATATTTTCTCATTGTTGATGTCCTACGCAGACAAGCGATACTCAAAGATCCAGATGTTATGACGTCCTACAGGTTAGGCCAAAACTGATTAGTCGAACCAGCTTATGTAGCTTACTTCTTGCAAGAAAAAAGATTTGGTGCTTGCAAAGACATCTTTAAGCTTCTCTTAAAGATGGTTAAAGCTGAAAAGCGCTTAAAGATGGTTGAAGCTGAAAAGCAGAAGCCAAGCTTTCTGGTTTTCAAAGTTGAACTTTTTCAAAACACTCAAAACAGTTTTATCAAATTAACCACTTGAAGCCAACTTCCTGAAACTTCAACTTCTTTGAAAAGCTATTGCCACAGATTGTAGAATGTAGACACAGTATACTGCTTTATTCTGTCAACATACTCATGATGGTGTGTCTTCAACTTCTTCTTTGACAGGGAACTTTCCAAAAAAGCAAAGAAAGCCAACAACATATGGTGGCGTCTAAGCGGATTATTGGGGGATCAGAATCGCTTATTTATGTATATCCTGATCCAGGCTATGTTCACTGTGACAACTATGGCACTAACAGTTCCCATATTCTTGTCTTACAAACTGCACTTGATATTTCAAGTACTTAAGGTGTCTGCAAGTATATGGAATGGAGGAAACTTCATGCTGGAAGTGATGCCAAGACAAGTCATTCTGAAGGAGAAGAAGAAAACGGAGAAGCAGCCCGTTCAGCCTCAGCTAGACCAAGAAGCAATTTATAACTTGATGAAGACAGCTAATTTGTCTGATGTTCTGCATTCTGAGTAGTGGTGCAGAAATATAATGATTTGTCACATGTAAGTGTAACTAGTCTTTTGAAATATGTTGTATGTATGATCTTGTTAGAATATTTACCTTTTCATTTTCCCTAATGTTGCATTAGGTTATGTTAGACAGTCGGCTGGTTTTAGAAGTGGGTTTGTACTGTAAGATTAGATAAAAGAACCAAGAAATTGTGAATAGAACCTCTTGTTTCTTGAGTTACTGAAGTTGCATCAAGTTTGATCCATTCCCTGTTGTATAATGTTGTATTCTGTTTACATTAGACCTTTTGACAAAGATCACAACATCGAAAATAAGATACTACTGTACTACCCAAATGCCAGAACACAAAGTTTTCCTACAACAATTGGCCAAGACTTTGTCATTCTATAAATATTTGTGAATTCAGGCTAGGATAATAACATTATACCATCTCCATTGAAATTAAATTCAGACAAGGTGTAGTTAACATAAACAAGTACATTGCAAATGCTTTTCCACTCAGCATCCCAGCCATTGAGCTATACCTACTTCACGAATATTTATAGAATGACAAAGTCTTGTCATCCGACACGCTGGCAAGGAGACATGACCGTACATCCGTACGTAGTGGCGGCCCAAATGCCACAGCCCAAACCTGGTCTGTATGGCTAGTCAAGATCTGGGTAGCAGCTCTCATCTTAAGATCCCAGAGCCTGACAGTCTTGTCGCTCGAGCCAGTTGCAATTGCTGCTCCATCTGGGCTTACATCCACGCTGAGAACCCAGCTAGAGTGGCCTGACAAGGATGAGATCAAGGTTTTTCCTTCGGCATCATAAATATGCACATGACCATCATCCGAGGCAGAGAAGAGTACCCTTGAATCAAGGGGTGCTGATGAGTACACAAGACTTCTAACAGGCATGTTGTGGCCTTCCAAGTGATGCAAGAATTTACCACGAGCAACATCGAAGATAGAGATAGTGCCATCCATTGCGCCACAAGCAATTTGTCTACCATCAGGGCTCCATGCCACAGAAAGGGCAAACTTCTTGTTGCTGGTCTTTTCAGTGGGTTTCAGACCTTCTGGGCGAGGAACTGATAGTGTCGCAATTAATTGCCACTCAGCCGTATCCCAAAGCTTCACCGAAGCACTTCCACCTCCAGCTGCTGCCAGTGTTGTACCCTGAAGAATAGTACATGAATCAAGTAGTTCTATCCCAGGAACCAATCAATCAATTTTACCAACTTCAGTAAATTCTATCCGCCTGCTGGCATACAAGTAGGGTTTTATTCATAAATCAATTATTAAAGCCTTAGTATTAGATCAAACCAGAGATGAGTTATGGATGGATGAATACATGGATCGAGGATGCATTCTCAAAATGTGTTTCAATTGATTAAAAAATAGAATTGTTCTGACATGCTAGGAAAGCTTTCAATGTAGATTGGATATATTATACAGAAACATAATCTAAAACAGATATGGCCTCAGTACTATATCCAACCACAGTGTATTATAAATGGAGTGCATGGGTCGAGGTTCCACTAGGTAAACGTTCTGAATATTTTGGAAATACTATTATGCAGAACTATAAGCTAAAAGTGGTACGGAACAACGGAGTACGGATGCATTTAACGATAGACAAAATTCATTTGTTGTTTCTCTGAATGAACTGGATAGGAAAACGTTAAGAAATTTTGGACATAGGAAACGTTAAACTATGAAAAAATCAGTAACAGAACATGGGCTCATGGCATAAAGCCAAGAAAACTTATACAAAACAAATGACATAGTTATTCCCCAAATGAGACTCCATTAAACTACGGACGAACCAGTTACAGAGCATGGGCTCATGCCACAAAGCCGAGAGAACTTATTTAAAACAAATGACACAGTTATTCCCCAAATGAGACTCCAATCCATAACTTAGAATCAATATATGTGATTTTAACAAAAGAATCAATACATTTTATTTAACAAATGGCTTTAGTGAACTGGTCTCATTCAGATTCTACTTTGTTCTGAATCATATATAGTAATAGTGTAACACATCCACTGCAACAGCGAGCTTCAACATTTTCAATAATCATACTAGAACACATTTGCTATTCAACTAAGCTTTCTATCCCCAAACCAAATCACAGAATATGACAAACACTATACAGTACTGTTGACATTTAACGATTTAAACCTAAAATCACCGATATGAAAATGTACACAAACCTGAGGATTGAATTGCAATTGCCAGACTTCAGATGGAGGAGCCTCGAGAGTAGCAATGGTATTGTTTGTGGCGACATCGAAAACTCGAATGAAGCTATCAATTGAGGCCGAAGCAGCGATCCTGCCGGAAGGATGAGCGGCGACCGAGATGACACCGAGGCAGTGACCGGTGTTGGTGAGCAGCTTCTCAGGACCTTCCGGAATCCACAACCGTACCGTCTCATCCAGCGACCCTGTCATAAGCAGCGGCGGCGATGAACCGTCCGCCGGTGGGACCCAAGCTGCCGTCCAGATGGAGTCGTCGTGAGCATTCTCGATGCTGTCTAATGGGGCTAGTTTCATGGTTGCGATGGGGGTCGGAGTTCGAATTGAGTGTAGAAACCCTAGCTTGCTTTGTCTGTGTGATGAGATGGAGAAAAATGTTTTACTGTATGAACTGACAAATTAAATTACTGCCTTCAATTTGCACCGGATTTTCTAGCCCAGTCTCTATGCCAGCGATAGGACACCTGTCCCAATTTCATTTTTTCAGTTAATTCTATTGTCTACAGTAAATTTCCGTGTTTGGCATTTTTACCTGTTGAAAAGGTAAAACCACCCATTATTTTACCATTTGCTGAAACACAAAGAAAGGTAAAACACAAATCCTAGCTACTGGCGTGCACATTGAAGAATCAACAAGTAATTGTCACTGTATTTCATAGAACAAAATCTATGGTTTATCAACCGTTCAAAGGTTGAAGTTCTGATGCAAAGATATATAGTACTACATATACTACTGCTACAAATTAAAACAAACATAAAACATAGCAATAGGCATCACTTTGGCCTTTTTACTCTATAAAAAGGTTTAGTTTGATTTAAATTAAACAAATACTATATAAATCTCAACTTGGTGGTGGTAGTGGTGGTAAGTGATGTTTTTATGTTCAGTTTTCCTTTTATCTTTTATGTTCAGTTTTCCTTTCACAGGACTCTTTGAAACGGTCGTGTATTGGAAAAGACACATTTTCGTTTCTTTCTTCTTTCTTAAGAGTTCCATCCGTTGGTAACCACCGTCTTATCTCACTGCCTCATTATTTCTTTTCGCTATTCTGCTATTGATTGTTCAACGTCAATTTTACCAAAGCAGAGAGATTCATAAGCTGCATATATAAATCTCGTTCATGTCTCGCAAACTTTTCTTTTATTATTGTTGATGCCCGACCGAGTTCATGCACTATTGCTGAAATATTTCTACGGTTTGCATACTGATTGTTTGGTTTTACAAGATTCAATTAATCTTATCTTCACTTACTGCCATTGGAGTTTGTTACATATTCATGTTGCTTTCAATTATGGACCACGACTCTGGTAATTATTCATGTTTCAACCAGTTTGGCATGATATGTATGATGTATTTGCGTGTTTTTAGATTTCTTAAAATCTTTAATTCTATTATGTTCATGCCTTTGTTAATTAAAACCAGGCCAAGTCCGTCGAAATTGTTTAAATTAAATTCTATTTCATGTTTTCAATTCAAGAAAAAGTGAAGTAAAGATGTAATAATCTGGTGATGTTTTCAATCATAACAATTGAAAACACATACAAGTTCATTTTCAACATGGAATTACTCAACGACTGTGGTGTTTAACTTCGCCTACTTCAAGTTTTTTGTCTGTATCCAGTTTTATGCTGCAATGTGTTATAGTTTTTTGCCTATTGAGTAAATATGATGTTTTTATAAAAATAAGAATGTATTTCATTCTGTCTTAGTCGTATAAAATAGCCTACAAAATAGTAATAATATAAAAATATAAATGTTTCCCTTGTCAAAGTGAAGGAAGATTAATCATCTGGTGACGTTTAGAATCTTAACAAATTGCCAATGTAACAAGTTCACTTGGTTTTCAATTTTCTTCACTTTTGGATCATGGTTGTACGTCCATTCTGCTGTTTCTCCAGAAGATTTTGAACTGTTTGTGTGTGCATGCTGGAGCAGTTGGTTTTGTCGAAATTAGATAGTGCATAATGAGGCAACACTATGCTTTCTTCAACATTTTGTTAGAAGGTTTAGGGAGGCCAAGATATAGTTCAGAAATCCGAGGCAGCCGCCTAATCAGTAGTAGCTAACTGGATACCTGTAGGTCCTAGGGTGGTTAACATCAACTTTGACGCATCTTTTCAGCCATAATCCTAATTATGCAGGTATATATTGGAGTGGTGGGAAAATATGATAGGGGTGTGTTTATGGGTTTGAGGCAACGCAAACGTGTGCACATTCAAGAGCGAGGCTTATACAGCACCACAACCGGAGCAGTGTGCACATGATGTTTCAGCTTTTGGATGTGATAATTGAAGGGACTGTAAGAATGTCATATCTGATATAAATTCATTTGGATCTTACCTTGCCCCTGCTAGAGTTAATTTGGAGGATATTAAGAATTTGTCTTCTTGTCTTGAATTTATTAGATTTGCTTTTGTTATGATGATCAGGGATGCAATTAGAAAGCCCAATTAGCTCATAATGTATTAGATGATGCTGACGGTCTGGATGAACATATTTTGGAACCATATGGTTAATCCTTGATGTGGTTATTAATTATATATATATATATATATATATATATATATATATTAGAAAGCCCAAAACAATCAAGCAAAAATCATGAATATTAAGTAGGATATTTAGTCCATTATGATTTTGCAGTCAGTTCATTTTTAAACTCCTAATTTAAAGATTAAATAGTGCATCACCCAGTACATGAATACTCATGAGCTCATATATTTACATTTTCTTCCATTTTAAGATTTTCTTCTTTGTGTTTAGCCCTTTAATTAGCATATGAGAGTTACATGTACTACTGTCAAGTGTTGTTTTGGGTAATGCAATGATAGTGTTTGTGATATACTAATGTTACTCTTCTATATGCACTTTGGACAATGTCATTAAAAGATAGATCTAATAGTAAGGGATTATTCTCAATACCACATAACAGATGTAATACCACAACTATTAATCTTTATGATAACAAATATATAGGCCTCGACAAGACGGGCACTGCACTTAGCGTGGTGCTTCAATTCTAATATATAATGTGTATAAAGTGTAAGATTGGAAGCACAGGAATGGAAACAATACGAATTCGTAAATGGCAAAAACAAATTTAAAAAAAAAAAACAAAAAAAGAAAAAAGAAAACAAAAATGTCTAAGTTTTATATTTTAAAATATATATTTAATATGTAAATTAAAATTTATAAAATTATAATGAACACGTATTAACCAACCAAATAAAGTAAGGTTCTGTTCTCTTCGTATGAAAAAGTCTAAACTGAACTTATTTATAGTACAAAATACTATTAGACAAATATGAACTGATCTGAACTGAACTTAATCAATTTTCAGATGAAAATAACAGAGCCTAAATATTCAAGAGATAAGTTACTTCAATAAAAATAAACAAAACAAATAAATAAGTTATTTCAAACAAACCAAAGGAAAAACACATAACGAAGAAAATACATTGAACTATTAAAATGATGCAGGTGTGACTTGGCTTATATCTTCCAAAGGCAAACCACATTGTATGTAATTGAGAATTTGAGACCGTTCTTTTTGGCTACGACGTCGTTTTCAGCCTCATCGTTGCCAAGGTAAGAAAGATTGGAGGTGGTTTGTGGTAGTACTTGTTATGGACCTATGGTAACCCTAAACAAAACCCCTATTACACAACACCTCTTCTTCTCTTTTTGATTAATTTTCAAATTGGGATTAAGAGCGTGGAGAATTGCAATTTAGAAGGAAGCAAGTAGCAATATGATAAGATTTGACAAAATTAAATTTGGCATATGTGTTTCATTTTTCCTATATGTGGGATAAAATAGTGTTTTTGATCACGATTTTATATAATAGTGGTTTTGTTTAGAAAGAATGGGATAAAATAGTTATATTGGTTAGTGTTTTGTATAATAGAGACTATAGATAACAGTCCGAACATAGATGGGATAAAATAGTGTTATTGTGAGATAAAATAGTGGGGTGAAAAAAAGATAAACATGATAAAATAGTGTTATTTTATTGGTTAAGTTTTGTTTTCTTGTTAATTATTTGTTTATATGATTTAGAAATACTATATAACTGATGAAATATACCAGAGTCCCCTGCTTGAGACAAATTACTAAACTTCGTTTGTCATCCCTTGACATGATATCATTTTAGAAAGAAGAAACAACTGAGCTTTATAAACATCTTTAAAATAAATAAAAAAACTTAGCTTTTTTTTATCCCCTGTATGAGACAACTTAGCTTTATAAACATATTTAATAAAAAAAAAAAAAAAACTTCGCTTTTTTTTTGAATCAGCAAAAAGTTTAATTCAATTTCAATGATATAAAAAACAAAATTTGCTAAGCTTGAAAATATTGCAAAATGAGGTGATTCAACCTGGTTCAGAAACTGTCTGGAAAGTGATTTGCACACCATCAACGATTTCTCTGGAATATGATACAAAATTCAACAAAAAATGGGTTCTTTACCAAGACGGAGTTTGATTATTTATTTAACATTGAATCCAGCAAAAACCTTCAATTGGTTTCTGGCTTATGAAGTATAGTGCGTGGCGGTGGCGATAGCTTTTTACGACTCCGTCCGTGTTACTCCTCCTCACGCTTCCTCTACTACTCGCGCTTCCTCTGCTACTCGCGCTCCCAGCTTCAATTTTAGCATCAGTTTTTTATACTTTCTATTTCTTTATAGTATTTTTTTTAATGAAATGCACAAGGCTAAAAAGGTCATTTGATCTTTTATTGTCCACTAATGCAAAGTCCGCTTTCCCGTCCAATATATCAAATAAAAAAATCCTACTTAGTAGCTACATTAAAACCTCGACAAATTAATAATGTCAAAACTGGAAGATTATTTATTTAACGAGATATTATTTAATTGATAAATCAATAATTTATTAAATTAAACGTATATGTGTAAATACTAATTTGTCACACTTAGAAGTCCAATAAACTATTATGTTCAACAAATATGAATTATATAAATCAACGACGATAAGGATATGAGATAACAACGATGGGATACGTACGGTCACCTCGAAAGATGTTTTTTCAATGGAACAATTATTCATAAGTTTTTATTGTAGTATGATAGAATATAGCTTTTTTTCCATTTGGAGACGCAACTCGCAAGGGCAATTGGGAGATTTAAAGATCATTTCAATTGAATTTTAAGTTCTACATAAAAACATGTTATCACATGTTTATTTTATGATGAATTACTTTACAATTTTCTAGAGGATAATATACATACTTACATGAGTTGTTTACTAATTATTAATATAAAATATGATATCGTTGGGATTAACATATATGGTAAGTGATGGACGTAATTGAGATCAACAGGTAGGGCGTCCGTTCCAAAATTACCTACTAGATATAATCAATTTGGGCTTGGATTGTTTTTCTCAATTCTCGATCTTTCTTTTAGAAATAAAAATAGTCAACCAATACAAAAGAAAATAGTACATCTTCATTTGGTCCAATCCAAATAATAAAAGTTGCAAAAACACTAATGTTATGTGTCCTCCTTATAATCGAGGAGAAGTTCTTTTCGCAATTGTCAAGTATGATTTTTGTTTCTATAAATCTGAATCAGTGTGTTTGATTGTATGATTTGTAGGGAACCTAAATAACATAATTAAGGATTAAAATAATTGTAGTGAGGGTAAAACTACTAAACTACTGACAACAATATTATAGAAAAATAACAACAATAATTCTCAATCTTTCAACCCATACTTATTCATGTATCAATCTTCATTGGTCATTGGCACCACCTATCTCCGGGGTTACTCAAAAAGAAAAAGGGGTTAGTGAGATATAGACTGATTTGCAGTATATATAGTATTCAAATAGGTGGAACGAAACTTTACTCAAGGGTGGAAATATCACAACCCTGTATATCTCTCGGAGTATAAGTGTGTGTCAGAGAATGATAGAGTGATCAGAGAACCTGATTTTTAGAAAATGTTTGTTGATACTAGGTTGCTTATGGTTCTCTTTGGAATTTGAACTATTTATAGAGAACCCATAACTCATAAGTCGGTCCAATAGCAAATCTCCAAGTGTTAGTCTCTTAGGCACCAAACAAATGATATGTCGTACTTGATGTCGACCGTAATGGGCTTAGTCCAATAACTGTAAGCCCATATGCATCTCTAGGTTCGTACTTGTAGTTAAGACTTTTGGAGTGTATCTCTCGTGCCTTTATAGTTGACTTCCAGTAGTTATGCTTGGTCTGCTTTATTTCTTGATGTCTTACGAAGTTAAACATGTTGTATGCTTTCTTCTTAGCTTTGAGGGTGTAACCCATGTAATATTCTAGATTGTTGTAGTTCATTTTAATGGGTACTGGGCAACGATCTTTATATATTTTAAGATCATCATAGCCCAAATGATAATATGATACATAACATCATCATCGACAATGTTTGGTAAGTGATGAGTTTAACAAGGGGTGTAACTGTAAATCCATCAACAACAATTAATGGATTCACGTGATTTTAAGTTTTGCAAACACCCACTTTGTACCGAAAGTACCGAAGATATTGTGTAGGAATAAGCAACAACCCTACCAATGAGGTCTAGGTCAATTGGTTAGACTGAGGTGTCATGACACTAGAGATCATAGGTTCAATTCTCGCCAAGTGCGAAATTATTTATAATTTATTACTAGCTTTGTAATGGTTCGATTATTAAAAAAAAAAAGCGACAACAACCCCATATGATGGCTGGCTAATACACAAATCATTTGGACTAAACGTAAGAAAAATAATTTTATGTTGCAACTTAGATGTAATTATTTAAATTTTTGGCACAGATGTGTAACAAGTACATCTGCGTAGTTGAAATGTAATTTCCCTATAACTTTAAAGGACTAGGGTTTTGCAAAGGTACATTCTGCCAAGATCGAATAGGTTTTGCAAAGGGGCCATTGAAATGCCTGTAACACTCTTAACACTCAGCTGATAAACCTCGAGATAGATCCACTCTTATCACTGGAATACATCACCAGACGCTAATTTTCTGCACCAATCGCCATTCCCGTCGCGTCCAGGTTTGTCCAAGGTCTTTTTATCCGTTTATAATTCTCAATCTCGTTAATTTCGATTTTCAGCTTCTTCGCTAGTTTATAGATCTATTAGCTGTTTATGATTGTCAGATCACTGTGTATAAACAATGATAACCGGAAGATTCATTAATTGAATGATAGTTACATATTTTCCGTATTTATTGATGTTAATTCTAGATTATTACTACTATGAAACAGAGGCCTTGTGGCGGTTGTTGAATATCCTTTGAGAATAAGTTTCTATGGCGGGTGGAGGTTTCCGTAGATCTCTAAGGCAGTTTACTCTTGGTAAAGGGAAGACTGCCGGTAGGAATAACACCGGGTGCATTACTATTTGGCACCGAGGGGGCGGAGCTAAACGATCTCAGCGAATTATTGATGTGAAAAGGAATACCCCGTCTATTGGGTATGTGGAGAGGATTGAGTATGATCCCAATCGATCTACTCGAATTGCACTGGTGCGATGGAAAGAGATGGATGAGAAGAAGTTCAATGCACTAGAAGAAGAGTTCGATCGCCCTGTAATGAATCCTGAACCTGTTACGACTGCGGTGCAAGGTGGGTTTGCATTTCCTTCCTTGCCCGGAAAGGATGGTTTTAAAGTGGTAGATGGTGTTGCTACTGGGCTGAAGTCGGTTGCTGGATTAGTCAGCATTCCTGTTGGAATGCCTTTGTCGAAGAGCCACTTTGTTAGCAAAGGTGTAGGAAGTAGCAAGTTAACTAGTGTCAAGGACGTTTTTGCTTCTGCCTTCTCTCCGAAGTCCAATGGAGATTCTTCAGCAGTTTTCCCTGGTACCTTGCCTATTCCTGTTTTCCCAAGGATAGCAGTAGCTGGGGCAAAGTCCCCTTTCTTTGCTTTTGGGACAAAGGAGGAAGTTGGAGGGAAGGATGCTTTCTCTCTTTCTGAGATCCAAAGGTGGAAAATGGATAGCCCTGTCTGGGAACATCGACTAAAACGTAAAGCAGCAGTCTCTTGGACTGGAATTTCTGGGCATAAAGAGAAGCCAAAGATGGATCAAGGTCTTCATGCGAAGGCGAAGAATGGAATGCCTGGACCTGATCGTGCAGCTGTCAGTTACATAATAGCCACCCATCAAATGAAAGTGGGCAGCATGGTGATGAACTGCGAGTGGTCTAAACCTTCAACGAAGGAAGTCGAAAAGAAGAGCAATACAACATTCAGCTAGCTGATATGGAATCTCAGTTGGAGTATTGTCTGCTCCGTGTATGCCACAGATGAAGTGGTAATATATTCTCAGTAGTTAGAAATTGTTAACACCAAAGAGCACTGATTTTGTGGGCTATTTCTTGTGTTTTATTTTCTTTCTATGCTATGGTTTAGTGAATAATGAAGAATGATTAATGATGAAGAATACTGAGGTTTAGGGCAGTGTATTTTAAATGCATGTTTTAGATACTTCACTGCTTTTTTACCTTGAAATGGTAGCAGTTATCAACTTAAATTTGTAGAACTGCTTCTTGAGCAGAAATTGGTGAAGCGCCTTGCTTCTGTTTTCTTTCTTGCTATTTTTCTGAACAGGAGGCATTTGGCATTCTCCAGTTTTGTTTACTTATTTTCTACAACTTCTAGAACCAATCAGTTATACAATTGCCACCAATCAGTTATACAATTGCCAAGGTAGCTACTTTGTAGAACAGTTGCTGTTGATCACTATTATGATACAAATAGTAATGAGCGCAATGCACATCAACCAATGGACATCATTGAACTAACAACAAATCGAATTAGCAAAGGTATGCTGGCATGTTGCAGGTGATTTCTATCAGCATCTCATTCTCATTTTTGGGCAGCGGGTAAAATAAGAAATTTACCAGAAAGAAAATATCTTTCTTGCTCTTATAACAGAAAATTCAATAAAAAAGATTGAGATGTCATGGATACTTGACCTCAACTGCCAAGATTAAACATAACCTAGTACATTGCCATATATCAAAGTGTGGTATAATTACCAGAAACTGTTGTGTTAAATAACTTGAATACTGTACTAACTTAGAAAGCTTCTCAGTCTTAAAATGTAGTAGTGCAGCCCTTAAGTTGTACCATCATGCTATTCTCCTCTTTCTTATTGTCTAATGTATACACAAGTGCATATCAGCTCTAAAGTTTCTTAACAATCTCCTCATTTGCTCTCACGTAGTATGTCATTCTTCGAATCGATGACAGAGCATCTTCATACTCTTTACTCGAAAATGCATCTTCAAATGACTTTGACCAATATTGCAATTTCTCCTTCAACTGCAAGCAGGCATTAGAAGCATCACATTTTGTATGGGAATTAGCATGCTGTAAAGTAAACCGATCCACTAACGCGTTGTTACTTTTAGCCCATTGACAGGATACAAGCAAAAGCTACTTTTCCAACGTAGGGAGCAGAACAACGGTAACGAGTTGATATAGCAATCAACTTTTAACCCAAAATCATGTCCAGATGTACTGTAGACTGTACTTAAATTAAAGTATTGATCAAAGCCTAAACTATGAAGAACGTTAGAAGTTGGATCGAGTATTTTGGTACTATCTGATAAAGACGTCATTCTTCTGACTATCTGAACACACTCTAGAATATTATACCGCAGTTATATGCATAAGCTTTTAGGAGCTGGTTCGTACCTGAGTTTGAATCTGATTCAATGCTTCTGTACCTTCCGCTTCTTCAACAGACTCCCGAAGGTCCATCATCTGCATAAGTGTCACAGAGTTCAGATAGCATTTTCTGGAACCTCTGGTAGACTTAATATTGGGCAATACTGTGGGAATTCTAGTTGTTAATACATCATCATTAGCTCTTACCAACATTGGGTCTTTATACCTGAGACCCTGCTAACCCCCACCCCACCCCCTCTTTGCCTTTATTCTTCTTCAGTTCACCCGCAGCTTATACAGGGCTGGGCTCACATACTTTTTGGTCAAATACTGTTACTTCAAAATTTACCCAGTTAAGGGGAAAACATCATCCAACTCTCACCTTACATGATTTTGCACCTATAAACCAACTTCACTCTACTCTGCCTCTCTAAAACCAAGTCATAAAGCTATTCTATATCCCGATGAAATCCAACATCCGTGCATGTTCTTTCTAATTGAAAACTATATCTTACATTATATTCACAATTGCAGAAACCATAACCAGATTAAGTCAATTAAGGGAATATTAATCCAGGCGCTGAAACTATCTCTATTATAACACATATTAAAATGGACCAACACTCGTTTTTATTGTAGGAAAAACAGCAATCGACCTGTACGAAAAACTCACCTTTAACCTTGAAATCCGTAACTACGGCAAAAGGGTAGTTACGGTAAAAGACTCAGCAGTATTAAATAATGGCACTCTAGCTCTAGCACATCACTGAACAAGAACCAATGAACTAAACCTTGATGCACAAATACACGGCACACACTCGCACGCACACAAAACACTTATGTTTTTAAACTAGAAACAAAACACAAATAGAATATGCACTATTTCTCTTAGTTATAACATTACCTCTGCTAATAGCTCTGGATCCGTAATCCTTTCTTCTTCATCACGAGGTATACCTTGTAAATTCACCTATATAGATAATGTGATTAGTAGGAGAGGCATAGAAAATTACTAATATCTACAAAGAAAAGTCTGAATCAGCATGACAAAACTCATCATCACGCATATAACTGACCCCCAAAACAAATTCTAGATATCAGGTGAAAGGCTAAATTTATTTGTCCATGTTTATGGCATGGCTAAACTCCCACACAAGAGAATACAAATGCTCATTCAATAAGAAAATTAATTCTCTCTGGATAAGTTATTGAAGTATCATTCCGACGAAACAGGTACAATCTTACCATAAGGTGTTCCCTTAAAAGGAATATGTATTTTTGAAGCGTATCAGTTGGTGAGGCAAAGTAGGCGTAAATAGGCATGGTGTAGAACCAGAAGATAAGAGCTCACAAATGCTCAAGGAAAAAAAGAAAAAAAGAAAAGTAAAAAAAGGGCGAAAGAAACTCAGTATCCGTTTTTATGCAATCTTGCTACCCACACTCAACGTCCACCATCAATATGTGTGTTATAACAACTCATATTTAAGCATAAAAACCAGCAGATTGTAATACAGCAGAATGTGAACATACCATATATATTGCTCTTGACAGTGGGTCACAGAGAGTTCGATATGCATCAATCACCCGTGCAGACTGCTCAGCTGCGTACTCCCTCTCTCTCTTCCAATGAGGAAACCGTTTCAGAACTATTTATCTTCTATAACAAAATTGATTGACAAAAAGAGGAAAACAGTTGCTAGCTAGCTACCTGTGATTTTGAGTGTACAAGATCAGGATGCAGTTTCTTTTGCCAATCCTTGTACTTCCCCTCCAATTCGTCAACATTAATATCATATTCCCTACTCCTACAGAAACAACAATATCTCATCAACAATTTAAGCACCCAATAGAACACAATGAACTATTTCCCCATTTTACAATATCAAACATGAAACATGGACAGCAGCTCATTATCAAACACCTGAAAGCAAATCATGATTTTAAATCTTAACATTCATATATCATGCTTAATTAAAACATTCTATTCATAGTATTTATTGATCATAGCTAAATACTAACACTACAAAAGCTAAATACAGTGAAATGCTTTAGAGAAAACATCAATATGAGCTGGAAGGATTAACTTACAGCCCAAAAATCTGGAAATAATCGACGGAGTGTTCGACCGGCTGTACGCTGCGGCAAGCTTCACAGAAGAGGAGCGGCGTATCATTACTACTCTCCGCACCGCAATTCCAGCACTGAGTCTGAGATTTTCCGTTCCCCTCCGGTTGCGAGCTGAACAAGTACTCTTTCTTATTGAAACGACTAATTCCTTTTATGTTCGTAATAACAAACCTAGGGTTTTGGGAGAATAAACCTCGGTCAGAAGGAACCGATTCCCCTTCGATTCTGCGAGGAAATGAAGAGATAGAAGAATGGTATCGATTCGGAATCGAGGAATTGTGATTGTGAGAAATGGAAGTTGAAGAACGAAGAAAGGCTCTCGATAGATTGATCGAACAATTGTGAAGCTTCTTCTTCAACATTATGGTAGAAAGCTAAATCCGAAGAGCAATGGAGATTTACTGTCAGCGTAAAGTTATTATACGTTCTGCTTGCACCAGAGTGTACCACTTTTGTTGGGCAACGTACAACAAAAAATGCTTTTTTTTGGGTGGGCTTGGTAAGGTCTGTTTGGTTGGTCTTTAAACATATTTTAAACTTTAAAGACTTTTATCTTTAATTCAACTTTAAAAATAAAATACGGTTAAAATTTAAATTTAGATTATTTAGTTAAAATTTATATTTCGAATAAAATCAATTCAACCTTTTCAACTGAATTAAATATTAAACTATTAGTGGACACTTGTCAAATAAGTTGTCAAGTTGCATAGTGACTCTCTTGATTAATTTGGTTGGGAACGAAGAATGCAACTCAAGCTGTACATAAAATGGTGCAGACGCATACATATCATTCGTAGTCGGGACGGAGGGAGTAACTTGTTTACGAAATCTCTACTCTAATTTAGATAAGACCGAGAGGTTAGAGCTTGACTTGAACGTCCGTTTTAACCAAATAAATTTATTTTGAAAATCGATGATCACGAACCATTTAATTCCTTTCGAGTTTTTACTGTTGCACAACCAAGTATTTAAAATCAAACTGAATGATTACGTAATTCCTTGAATGTCAAATTTAATAGTCATAAGCAAGCAGTATAATAATGATTGATTAATTTTTCTAAGTGTAGCACATGCCACAATGAAATGACTATTATAATCCATGGTGATACAACCTACAACCTATATATTCCAGCTTTTCCGCTTTTCCAAGCTGGTGTGAATAAGAACCAAAAGTTGATTTCATAAAATATTTCACTCCCAATTATAATGAACCTTAAGTGGAAAAAAGCACTTACATTATGTAGCAAGTTATAAAAAGTGAAGTTCTCTGAGGAGCTACAAAGTTTAGATAAACATAAATCTCAGCAAGATCGTAATGGCATATAACTAAACAAAAAGAATAGAACTAAAAGAATTATTAAGACTAATGAACATCCTTAATACAAGTCTCAAGAAACCAATTCACACGTATGTAATGGGAAATTATTGTGTGGATGTGATTGTGATTTTTTTAAGATTTAGAAAAATCTTTTTGATTTTTACTTGGAATTCCAAAATGGAATAAGAATCTTGTCGAAAGAAACCAAAGTTCAAAACATACTCGGATGTGAAATCGGAAATTTCACAAATCATTAGGGAAGCAAGAATGTGGAAATTATTTTGGCGGGCTTTACCAGTCTTCTTGGTTCTTACCATCAGTTGACTAATTTTACTCCATTATTATTTTTGTTTAGTGGGAGAAGAAAGCAACTAGCCAACTAGAGATGTAGACAGTCAGTCCCAGTGGATTGAAAATGAGCTATCCAATCCAAACTAGTTCAATTTAATTACATCCTTCCTTTCACAGACAGGTATCACAAATTTAATTAATCATTTATATTCCAGTTTTCCCACTGAAGATTCAACTCTATTTATAATTTATGTACTTCTCCTGCATGTGTTCATTTTCATACAAGACTTTTTTGTGCGTAGTAGCTTAAAGAAGCTTTCATTTCCTTAATCTTGAATTTGTTTGGTAAACTTGACGGAAATAAGGGAGCAGAAAAAATGAAGAAAGGGGCTTTGGCACCCAACCTCAAGCTCACTCTGCCTCCCCCAGATGAAGTTTCTATTTCCAAATTTCTGTACGTTTCTTGTTTCCCTTGGCTATTTGGTTGGATTCTTGATATGGGTTTTCTTTGTTTTCCTGTTTTTGTGATTAAAGTTTTTATCTTTATGTGTATGTATGTAGGTCAGAATCGGGGACATTTAAGGATGGTGATTTGTTGGTTAATAGAGATGGTGTACGGATCGTCTCCCAGAATGAAGTTGAACCTGTACGAGTATTTGTTCTTCTCATTTGCCTGTTATGTGTTCCTGAAATCATAATGCATTGTTTTTTTTCAAGATTGTGTTGTTTTTTCACCCTATTCAAATGCCTTGTGTTTTTCATTGCTTCTGTCAAGTTTTCATTGAGCTGCCTGAATTCTGGGTTGACATATGGTTATTGGGTTAATTAGTGGACAATTTTTGTGTTTAAGTTAGATGCTCTATGAAAGAATTGTGTTTGATTCTATGAAAACAACTAGCATGAACCTCTCATTTTCTCGATTAGGAAGTGGGACTAATTATATCCAAGCTGAGGAATGCTGGTTCCAATAATACTCGTTCAGGATCATTTGTATTAATGTGAAGGGATTAGATATATCATTGATGAACTTGTCTCTATGTTTTGCAATTGTTACATGATGCTACTTTTTGTGTATGTTGCTACTCGTCACATATTCTGATGTAGCAAGATGAATTTATATCGATATGATCTTGCAATAGCAAATGTAATCTTTCTGTTGAATATGCTGTAGTGTTTCAAGTTGGAAGTTATTAGAAGGTATTCAGCATGGCCTAGAAATACTATACTATTTATCCTTTTTGATTCTGTTTAGCTGACTATTATTAGCTACTGTGAAAGCTTAAACTCAGAATTCATGCTTGGTATCTGTTTCAGTCAGCTCTAATTCAGCCATCAGATAACCAATTAACTTTAGCAGACTTTGATGCACTTCAAGTGATTGGAAAAGGAAATGGTGGTATTGTGCGATTAGTACAACATAAATGGACTGGACAATTTTTTGCTCTGAAGGTATCTAATTTTCATACATTTCTTACGAAATTCATCAACTTACTCGCAATCATACACTTTTAATACGATAGATATTTCTCAGTGGTGCAAAAAGTTTACTCATTCTTCTGCTTTTGTATCCTGTTTCAGGTTATTCAAATGAATATTGAAGAGTCTGCTCGCAAGCATATTGCACGAGAACTGAAAATCAACCAGTCATCTCAATGTCCCTATGTTGTGGTTAGCTATCAATCGTTCTATGATAATGGGGCAATCTCGATAATCCTGGAATACATGGACGGTGGATCTCTTGCAGATTTCCGGAAGAAGGTTAATACGATCCCAGAACCATATCTAGCAGCAATTTGTAAACAGGTGTGGTAGGAGCAATTTACTATGTCATAATCCTTGCTATATAGGAGTAATTCAGTGTATCAACAGTCCTTACCGTGCCACTTTAGGTGCTCAAAGGCTTATGGTATCTTCATCATGAGAAACACATTATCCACCGGGACGTTAAACCTTCAAATTTTCTAATAAACCATCGAGGTGAAGTCAAGATCACCGACTTTGGTGTCAGTGCAATACTGGCTAGCACATCTGGTCTGGCCAATACCTTTGTTGGCACGTACAACTATATGTCTGTGAGTATTATCATTGTTATTCATTAACGAAGGTACCTTTACCAGTAGGAACATGAAGCAGAACCTTTTATACTTCTATTTTTTCCTATGCTATAGCCAGAGAGGATTATTGGAGGCCACTACGGTTATGGGAGCGATATCTGGAGCCTTGGTTTGGTTTTACTCGAGTGTGCAACAGGACAGTTTCCGTACTCTTCACCACAACCAGATGGGTGGGTCAATGTCTATGAGCTGATGGAAGCCATCGTTGATCAGCCAGCTCCTTGTGCACCTTTTGATCTATTTTCTCCAGAGTTCCGTTCGTTCATTTCTGCATGGTACTTTCTTATACTTTGTGTGAGTTACAAAAATTCATGATACAAGTATATGTTAGCTGCAGAAGTAATATATACTCCATATCATAACTTTTTGTGGTGAAATGGCTTGTTAGGAGACTAATCTTAGTACCTATTGAATCTAATTATACTTGTTGAATTTTATAAAGCAACTACACTTTGGATCCATCTTTGTCAAATGCGAAATGATGTGTTGGATTGTTGGAAGTTTTTAACAACTTGTGTTCATCACGTGTAACTTTTTCTGCAATTTGATTCTGATTTATATGATGGAGTTGATTGTTTTCTATTTCCTAGAACACATAAATTGGAGTTTGGACTATCAGTTTCTTTCCAGTACTGTCTCTTTTGGATCCATACACTCATAGTTATACCTAGCTGATTCTTTCTGCAATTGTTTTCAGTGTGCAAAAAGATCCTAAAGATAGACTCTCGGCATACAAACTTATGGTACTTCTCTACTCAAATTCAATTTTCTGGAACTTGTGGTCATGAGTCTGATGTATTGTTTTCATACCCAGGCACACCCTTTTGTCACAAAGTATGACGATCTTGATGTTGATCTTGCAATGTACTTCACCAGTGCAGGACCTCCACTAGCCACTCTTTGATCAAGGTATGTGTTATGGAAGCTTAAAGTTACTGTTTTAGTTGCACCATTTTTCTAATGGGATGTCTAAGTTAGTAAGTTTCACTGGCTACAGAATCCTCTTTGAACTACATAGCAACTCATACTTGAATGTTATGTCAAAACTCAAAAACATACACACAACCTCTGATTGAATGGTATGTGTTATAATTTCACCAAATCGTTATGTACACGTCAACTCATGCCAAGACTTATTGGTTGCTCAGCTTCTTTTCATCAATAAACGCATTACTGAGCAAAATGAGATTGTACTTTCTTCTGAATGTGCAGGTGTACGTAAAGATTGTACCAGTTGACACAATTTTCAGCTCTAACACGCAGTAATATGCTTTGCTCCCTGCTGGTCTAGACAGGTGAGCCAGTCTGAGGGCTAACATTCAGAGCAACTGGTCCTGAAGGCCTCAAACGTTCATTGAAGCTAGTGGTTTGCTAAAGATGTAGCAGTTTGATTAGGCCATCAAATGAAGTGCAATTTAACTGAGACACTTGTTAAGTTGGCAACTCACCATTTTGTTTCCTATGTACAACATAAAGCTCTGTTGGCTGAAGTTTGATCAGTGGAATACCGAATACGAAAGTAGGCATTTTGTTCCCTAATATTATTTCTGATGACTACAGCTTGTTGGTATTTTGTTGAATTTCACATTTTCTGCAGGTACGCGTGTTGTACACTTTCTTGTACTGAGTACTAAAAATGGAATTTAATGCGTGTTACATGTGCCCATTTTTCTTTTTCTTTTCGCATTTTTTGGTATGTCCGACACTGGTTGCCACATGCTCCTTTTGTTCACTTTTAAATTGAAAGGTACCAAAATACATTATGTTACAATAAAATATCTAAATTGGGTCGTTCATGCTTGCCTTCTTATTTTTGCAACCTTCTTGGTTTGTATTGTGTGTCTCCCGCTTAAGGAATCACTGTCAACTATTCTACTAGGACGGACGGATTCGTAAATTACGTTTTCGGTTCAATTTAAAGATTAATAGGATGTCAAATGGAGTAATTAAAAAAAGTCAACAGAAATGAAATGGAAAGCTTAGACTGATAAGAGAGGGCGTGAGTAAGACTTTTTCATACCATTAAAAGAGGGGTATTATAAGCTCAGAAGACGCGTCTAACATTATTCCATTCACACAAGTGAATGCATAGTAGAAGCTTGATAAACTCCAAAAAGACTAAAGTCTTTCGTCGGTTGACGGTGTTGACGAAATATATGACAATGGTTAGTACTTGAAAACTTGAAGGGAACATTATACTTTCCTAGTTTATATACAGACCACTCAAAAATCCAAAAGGATAGTATGATCAAACCATGTCAAAGCTCATTTTGAGTTCTCACTATCCCTGCATCATTTTATCTCTTTGTTTCTTCTTCTACTTTGCTCCAGTTCCAGCCACCAGCTCAAACAACGAAACAGATTTTCAAGCACTTGTGGCCTTCAAGAAAGCCATACATGATGATCCAATGGGTGCACTGAACTCATGGAATCAAACACTTCATTTCTGTAGCTGGAAAGGCATTGTATGCAGCCGCAGGCACCCAGACAGAGTTGTAGCAATTGATCTCGCCTCGAGTAGCCTTGTGGGAACCATTTCACCTCATTTAGGTAATATTTCTTTCCTGCACATCATTCTTCTGCAAAATAACACCTTCCTTGGCCAAATTCCTGATGAAATTGGCAATTTGAGACGGCTTAAACAGGTTTGGCTTAGAAACAATTCCTTAAGTGGTGAGATTCCAAAAAACCTGTCGCATTGTTCTAATATCCGTCAACTTGACCTAGTTAACAACGAATTCACCGGAATAATACCATTGGAGCTAAGTTTGTTGGTAAAACTAGAAGTTCTCGCCTTGTCAAGGAACCATCTTTCTGGAACTATCCCACCATTTATTGGAAACTTTACCAGACTCGTATTGCTATCTATGGCAGATTGCAGCCTTCGAGGTGTAATTCCAGAGTCATTTACACAACTTAAATCGCTCCAAGTTATGAGTTTAAGTGGGAACAACTTAAATGGTAGGGTTCCATCTGGCCTGTACAATATTCCCACCCTGTCTATATTCGATATTGCTTTTAATCATCTTGAAGGAACCATACCCACTCACATAGATTTCTCATTTTCAAGTTTAACAGCTATAGCTTTTTCATCTAACCATTTTACTGGAGAAATTCCAATTTCTTTCTCAAACTTGTCTTCGCTTAACTATCTTAGCCTAGGTAACAACAGTTTCACAGGTCCAGTAAAGATAGATTTTAGTAGGATGTCATCTTTGGAATACCTTCAACTATATCGTAATAATTTTGAAGGAGATCTCGACTTCATTTCATCTCTGAAAAATTGCACTAGGCTTAGAAGGCTTCAAGTAAATAGCAACATGTTCACTGGCCTGTTGCCGCACTCTATTGCCAATTTGTCAAGTCATTTGAGTTCCTTAGTTCTAGCTGATAATAAGCTACACGGAAGGATTCCTCCTGACATTGGAAATCTCCGTGATCTCACTGCTGTTGGTTTAGACTATAATGATCTCAGTGGTCCAATTCCTTCCGAAATAGGTAAACTTAATAAGGTCCAAAAGCTTTTGTTTGATAACAATAGATTGACACATGATATACCTTTCTCCCTCGGCAACCTGACATCGTTGAACATTTTAGGTTTGAGCCAAAATAGTTTATCTGGAAACATACCAATAAGTATTAGCAACTGTACTAACTTGGTATGGTTTGATGTTTCTGATAACAATCTCATTGGAAGAATACCTGGTGCAATTATGAGTTCTCTATCCAACTCGTACTTTATGAACCTATCTCATAATTCCTTCATGAGTCCTATTCCATCCGAGGTTGGCTCATTAGTAAATCTTGTGGCACTTGACTTGTCCCATAATAGATTGTCCGGAAACATTCCAAATTCTCTGAGTGGCTGCATCGTATTGGCTGAACTTTATCTACAGAAAAATTCCGTTCATGGAGAAATACCAGATGCACTAAGTACTTTAAGGGGTGTGCAATATCTGGACCTTTCCCAGAATGATCTTTCGGGGAGAATTCCAAATTTTTTGAGTGGACTAAGTTTCGAGTACTTGAATTTGTCTTTCAACAAGTTGGAAGGTGAAGTTCCGACTTCAGGAGTGTTTCTAAATAGCAGCATCATCTCCCTCGAAGGAAATAAGCACCTGTGTGGAGGGATTCCATCACTATGTTTTCCCCGCTGCTTGACCAAGAACTCCGAGAAAAAACATTTTCACATTGTGTTCAAAATATTGATCCCTGCGGTTTCTGCCGTAGCTATTCTTCTAGCATGGTACTACGTATTCATGTGCAGACGTAAAACATCAAAAGATGTTCAGTCTTCCATGGTTCCGTTGGAGTCTGATCATGTGAGGCTATCATATGGCGATCTCCATAAGTCAACAGATGGGTTCTCTGAATCCAGTTTACTAGGGGCGGGCAAATTTGGATCTGTTTACAGAGGAGTTCTTCATGACATGCAAACTTTCTTGGCCGTGAAGGTCCTTAATCTTCATATCAAGGGTGCTTCAAAGAGTTTCATGTCAGAATGCATTGCATTGAGAGGCATTAGACATAGGAACCTTGTGAAAATAGTGAGTGCATGTTCCAGCACCGATTTTCAAGGGAATGAATTTAAGGCACTGGTTTACGAATTTTTGGTGAATGGGAACCTGGATGAATGGTTGCATCACAAGTCTGATGACAAAACCAGAACACTCAGCTTGAGGCAGAGATTAAATGTCAGCATCGATGTTGCTTCAGCAATTGAATACCTGCATTTCGGTACTGGTTCTATTATTGTTCATGGGGACGTGAAGCCGAGCAACATTCTGTTAGATGAAGACATGATTGCTCATGTTGGGGATTTTGGATTGGCAAAAATTATTTCCAGTCTTCTTTCACCATGGGAATACAGTTCGGCTGGAATCAGGGGTACCTTAGGCTATATTCCCCCAGGTATGATAATTTTCTATGTCCTTCATAAGCATTATCTTGATACTTTATACTCACTCTTCCGCAAGGCTTAGTCATATCAGTGTAAGTTTTGCGAAGATTCATGGTACATTATATTATTAATGCGTTGATATTCCATTGATTTCAGAATACGGTATGAGTGGCATGGTCTCTACAGAAGGTGATGTATATAGCTTCGGGATTCTTTTGCTGGAGTTGTTTACTGGAAGAAGGCCAACAGATGATGATTTTGGTGATACTTCAAGCCTCCGTGATTTTGTCAAAAGTTCATTGCCAAGCCAAGTGATGAAGATAGTGGACCCAGTAATTCTGGAGTACAAGGGTAAGATGAATGAACAGACGCAGAAATGTTTGCTTTCGTTACTCGAGATTGGGTTGGCATGTTCAAATGAATTGCCAAGAGACCGAATGTTGATGCCTGATGTTGTCAATGAATTGCATAAAATTGTCAATATGGCTTAGTCACTCAGCTTTGAGGCTGAACCTGTGGACAAGCAGGCTTCTAGAAAATCTGAAACTATCTATGTATTAATTCCTTTTGCTGTTTTTCATGCTCATTGCTAATTACTCATTAGTACTCTGTACCAACTATCCAGTTTGATGATCAAAGTCTGAACGATATATTTTTCAAGAAACTTAATATGATATCCTAACATAGTTTACCAATCCCCATGCCCTTCGAATCCGAAAAATACGGGATATGCAGATGACATCAAAGTGTATCAGGAATATGATGAAAATTGTAATGTTTTGTGGGGGTTATTTACTTGGAGACTATTTGTTAATTTTCTTTGGCTACGAATGATTTATTCATGAGCAAAGTCTGATAGCTGAAGGAAAAGTAAACAAAAAAATGTACTTTATATTCTTTCAGCTTCAAGTTTCATCATCACTTTATGTTTCGGTTGAAGCTAACTATTGCATAGACCAAAACCTAAACTCATGCTAATTAATTCAGTCTCACAAGAACATCAAACAGAATGCAAAAAGAAACAAAAATACTTACCTACCCTGAAGACGCTTACTTTCATTATAATCTTCTCACAATCTCACTACTCCGTAAGTATAAACGTGGCTTAAGGCTTATAGTATCGAAATTAAAGAAAGCGTATATACTGCAGTCTGCATCAGAGGCACAAAAGTGCAGTTAAAATCTTTAGATGTATAAGCTGACTAATTTTATAAGTAGCGTCTTATGAAAACAAATACTTCAAGTAGTAATGTTTTTCGGAATTGAAGTGTTTCTAGGAGGCTTGGGTTCCTATTCCCCCCAAACCATCCAACATCAACATCTCCTCCTCCATTAATGGAATGATTGACATATGGAATCATTTAACCATATTAAAGCATCCCAGTACGCATATAAATGTGATACATTTGCAGTTCTTTCTTCTTCTTTTTAATTTGTTCCCAGATGAATTTTGTGATGCTCTGAGCCTGTGACCATGGAAATAAATTTCTTTCTAGCATTACTAGTAGTATTACACAACAAAATACTTGTGAAGTGGTAATCAGCTCCCTCGTCCCTCCCTCCCCTGTTTCATTTATTTATGTTCCATTTCGTTCTTTTGGCAAATAATACATATCATGTTGTTTACCATACTTTCCCATTGCAGATTAATCTCTCTCCGCCGAAAATCAAATGGAACATCTGTTTTGGGATAGGGGGATTGAACTTCAAATGTAAACTTTGGGCAAATTTCTAATTCAATATTCAAGCTATTTTTCTATTCATATTCGAACTATTTCCCTATCCAGAATTTCATGAAAAAAAAGGACATCAGCCGCTTGCTGCTCAAATCCCATTTCATACTCTGCTGGAGAAGACCTAAGGAAATTATCCAAATTTCACTTTTATTTTCTTGAATTCTGTAATAATAAAAACTTTATAATTGAACGTGGTTAGAATTTAGAAATGTACATGAGTTGGTTTGGTAAACATTTCAGGAGTGACAATGGTCACACTGACAATGGTCACACTCACACATTGATGGACTAGTGATTTGAGTGTAACATTTTTAAATCTAACAATTAGGACTTAAAGAGCTAGTGTGGACTCCCATGCAAGTGTAAGAGTTGAGGGGTTGGGTTAGTTAAAATGATTAAGTAGGTACCTATAGTTGGTGGCAGCTGCGTGGGGTCGGCATCAACTATATGTTCCGTTGGATAGGGCGGCGGTGTAATCAAGAATGGTGAAAGCGTAGGTGGTTGAGACGGCGGAGGAGGAGTCATCAGTAGGGCAATTGATAGGAAAGATACTGAGTGAGATAGATCCTAGGAATTGATTCAATTGAACTAGTTATATTATTATTATTTTTTGAAACGAAAGTACTCCAATGGACTAAAAACAGTAAAAGAAGGGTACAACTTTGCACTGGTCCGCAGATGACACCAGGCGAGATGATGTTGAAATTATGTCATTAGCTACATCATTTTCTATAGCGACGACGGACAAGTATCTGAAACACATAAAATAGGATTTGGTAATCCAATTGAACTAGTTAGTGTACTACTAGGGTAGTTATATATTGGGTCAGAGATATGTACATCTACCAAGTTAATTACGACTGACTCGCATTGAAGACGGACATGGATGGAGGTATAGATTGGTCTTCCTGGACCAACTTAATGGGATTTGAAATTGGAATGAATGGGTTAGAGCTTTTTCCGGCTTCGTACTAAGGCTTCATTTGATGCAAATATCCATTCTTCCTCTTTTTTTTTTTTCATTCACAAAAACCCGAGTGGACCTGAGTATATCTGACCAAATAGAGAAAAAAACCGAAATCCGAGTTTTCTCAGGTATTTGTGTGAATCATCTCGGACAGGCGTTCGATAGCCAAGTCAACTCGGATTGACCCGATGAGATTCAAAACATGACTTATAAAACAACATACACTAAAACTAAAATAGAATTTAAAATTTCACATAGTACCATGTTGTTTTAAATTGTTTTAAACTCGTTATTTTCTCCCTCCCTCTCCAACTTCTGCTGGTGCAGAACATGGGATTGGCTAAACTTAGTACTAGTTGCATTGTACTATTTTTAGTACACCATTTAAAGTGTGACACTTGTCATTATTTTAGATTAAATAATAATTAATAAATACAACAAATTATAAACCAAAATAGACAAAAAACATTTTAATAATTATTACTTTCTAAATATTAAATATTAAAATATTTAATTTCAGTCATCACTACCAAGCACCACCACCAACCACCACCAGTTCTCCACCACCACCACCTCCACCACCTCCACACCGCCGCCGGATTCACTCACCACCACCACCACCTCCGCCGCTGGATTCACTCACCACCACAACCACCACCTCCGCCGCCGGATTCAATCACTACCACCAACCACCAGCCTTCACCACCACCACCACCACCACCACCTCCCCCGCCGCCATCACCACCCACCACCGTAGCCGCCGCCTAAGTCCTCCCAATCTAAATTAAATTATATAACAATAGAACTAGATGTACTGAACATACTCTACGGTTTCATACGCCATGGAAAGAGTACGCCATGGAAAGAGTATCGGGTTTTAGGTCGAATAAATTTTGGAAAATAAGCAATGCTGCATCAACGCATTAATGTTGATACAGCATCAATTACAGCGATGCAAATCAACACTTAGCATCAGTGCTGCATCGATGTTAACACATTGCAGTAGCATTACACTAAACATCAATGCTGCATCAATGTAAACACATTGAAATAGCATTATAAGTTATGATGTAAACTTCCTTTTAGAATCAGTGCTGGGTCGTTATGATAATGTTGATGTTGCATTTTATAATGTTTAAAAACCCTAAACCCTATACCCTATACCCTACCATGAAATAATAATAATAATAATAATAATAATAATAATAATAATAATAATAATAATAATAATAATAATAATAATAATAATAATAATAATAGTAATAATAATAATCCCCTCGTTCTAATAGAAGATTCGTAGTTTGACTTTTTTCGGTCAATGACTTTCAACTTTAACTATCGATTACTCTTAAACTATAATGGTAAAATATGTAACAAAATTATATTATGAAAATTTAGATTCAAAATTATATTTTCATAATATAATTTCGTTAAATACTTTATTATTATAGTTTACGAGTAATTGGAAGTCAAAGTTGAAGTTGTTGACCGAAAAAAAGTCAAGCTACGAAGCTTCTGATGGAACGGGGGGATAATAATAAAATAATAATAATAATAATAATAATAATAATAATAATAATAATAATAATAATAATAATAATAATAACAACTACTCTATCCATCACAGTGAGACATTTTCAAAGTCATGAACGTGTATCCTTGAAAGATATGTACTATCCAGAATACGCACTGGAAGAACAAATGATTAATTAATGGCTTAAACGCTAACGCATAAGTAGTTAGAGGCCGTATGTAAACACACGACATTGTGCCAGTATATAGTTGGTTATTACATTTGGTTGAATACTTATAACAGTATTAGTCATAACCTAACCTGGATTAAACTTAATGTTGATGTTGCGCTTTGTAATATTCTAAATAAACCCTAAACCCTATACATGTTGGTGATTTTAGTGTCATCAATTCATTTTAGTAGTAATGTGATTTGCTAGAGACTGATGCGATCTCTCGTTGAGCTCGGAACAAGTTCGGGTAGAGTGCACGCTTGTTGAGCCAACGAGTTATCAACATAAATATCATCGCAATTTCATTTCATAGACTTAAGGTAAATCGAACTAGCAGCATCGATAGACAGTACTGGACATGCCTTTCATACGCTATGGTAAATCGAACTAACATCGACATCCACATATCTACCAATTGCATCATCACATATTAACACACCCACATATATATCCAATTGCATCGGAAATAGATGAAATAAAGGGGAGACATATTGATGTTCTTTTGATTGATAATACTGACAAAGAATTTCATAAATAAGAAGGCAAATCTACATACTATGACTATAGAATCAATTAATATGAAAACATACCTCAAATTATGGACGCTCTTCTTCTGAGCCTCTGATTTTCAGACTAAGGTGAGAAAAAAGGGGAAGGGTTTTGTGAATATTGCAATATCAAATAAATGAGAAGGGTTTTAAGTACAATTTTCTAATAAATTAAATACATTAATGCTTTAATTTTCGTACTAATTATACAATTTAATATAATGCAAGGACCTTTTTGTTATTCACAATTAACCTCGATGCTGCTGCAACAATATACATCGCTGCATCAATACGTCTTAATATTCACTGTATTAGTATATATGCAATGAAGCAGCGTAATTATTATGTTCGCTGCATCATTGCATACGTTTTTTTAGGTTTTACAGAAATCTTGCAGATTCCGTAGTTTGTTGCCGGATTCCGGTGGTGGCTGGATTCCGGTGATTCCAGTGATTCCGGTGGTGGTCGGATTCCGGTGGTGGCTGTCGGATTCCGGTGGCGGCTGCCGGATTCCGGTGGCGGCTGCCGGATTCCGGTGGTGGTGATGGTGTTAAAAATTAAATTTTTATATTTTTATGATATCAATATTAATTATTATTTTTATAATTTAATTTATATTAAATATTAATTTTTGGTATTATGCAACCAATGCAACCCTATTATGCAACCAATGCAAGGTCATGTTGCATTGATAAATTATCAACCGTTAAGATGGAATCTTAGATCGATCTAACGGTTAATAAGGTGTACTAATATTAGTACAAATGCAACAGTACTAAGTATAGACATTCCCGCAGAACATACATTATAAGTTTATAACTTTGCCCAATTTAGTACAGAGAGTTTTCTCTCGGGTATTTGCTATTGCTAACACTCTCAAGTCTCAATCACAGGTGAACTCCACTTCTACACGCGCTCCCAGAGATTGCGGTTGCTGAAGATGAGCTCCGAGTATTAAACCCTAATTCGAAGTTAGAACAACTCCAAGCCGACCAAATTCCACTGAAAATGAGAAGCGACGATTACAGTTTCTTGCAGATTGCAGATGCTCTTAGTTCCATCAACCAAAGAGTCAATATCATTGGCGTCGTCATCGACTTTGGCCTTCCCAAAAGCACTCAAGGCACAGGTACTCTCTTGTCATCTCCCCTTTTGATTAAACCCCCAAAACCCAATTAAAAAACCTAATTATCTGATGTTGTTACTTTTTTATGGTCTCATTTGCAAGATTACTTCTGCTCTATACGCCTTATTGATGAATCGAGGTCCAGTCTTGGGGTTTATGTGCATTTCTTTGCTGAAACTATGGCTAAGCTTCCTCAAGTTAACTCTTCTGGAGACATACTTCTCGTTTCTCAAGTTGTGGTTAGTCTTTAACTTGATTACATCTGTCTTTTTTCCTTTTGTTGGAATTTATTTTTTTATTGATGGCCTTTTTTTATTCAGATGAAATCTCGGGGTCCAGAGGTTTATGCTCAGTATAACAAGAAATACTCTTCCTTCGCGATTTTTGAAGGTAGAGACACTAGTAGTGAGGGGATTGTGCCTTATCAAGCTTCACTCAAGTACAATGCCCGGGAGGATGACAAGAATTTAGTAAAGGAGTTGAGGGATTGGTTAACACATCACCAAATTGAAGGCAGGTCTTTGTGCATATTTGTAACAATTTGACATTCTAGGTTTCAGGTTTTGCGACCTAAGTTGCGAATGGACTAAAAAAGATCTACTCGTATTGTTGTTATGAATTTTTTTCTTTGAAGTAACTTACTGATGTCTTTTGGGGAAGTAAATGCCAGTCACTGGAATGTTATTGTTTACCTCTGTAGGCTTGAATGATGCATGCCCGTTGAAAGATATCAAGGAAGGTGAAGGTTCCAATCTCCTCTGCAAGGTTATTTTAGCTTTAAAAAATGCACATATTCTCCATATTGTAGCTAGCTAATTTAAGTGCTTGGTTCTTGAGGAACATTTTTGTTGTATATGTGCTTATGTTACTTATCATTTGCCTTGCTAGATTTTGCATGTTCATGAAGTTCAGGACTCGTGGATGCTTTTTGTTTGGGATGGAACTGATGTACCACCTAATCCTGTTGAATCCAAGTTAGTAGTTCTATTGTCTTACTTATGATCACTAGACCTCATATTTGTTTTCTTTTTCCTCTGGAGTATATTTAAATGATGAAGGATGGGGGATGTTATGACTTTTCTTACGTTATCTTCGTTGTTGTACGTATTGGTGCAGCTTCAGGGCAATACAATTTGTTTGGTTTTGGATGTAGGAATTTAGGATGGGTTATTATGTGGGGCTTATCAGACTTTCATGTTGCCTTGCCCATGTCTGTCCTCAAGCCAGTAGGAAGCTGTACACTCCAAAAGCAAGAAAGACTTGAAAACATATCTTTCCACCTCCACCATTTTTTTTTATCTTTCTTCTTTCTAGTGTCTGCAACATTGGAACTTATGCATGAAGTGTGAACTAGTAGTACAGTATTTAAAAACCATCTCATAACTAAAGATGATATAACAATATCTTAATCACTCTGTTATGTATGAAGTGTGAACCAGTACATTATTTAACCATGTCATAACTAAAGATGATATAACAATATCTTAATCACTCTGTTTGTGCAAGACTGCATTGGGCTTGGCTAGACTAAGCGTATCAGACATGTTTGATACCTCTCTTACTTTTTCCCTACTTTCAATTTTTCTCATTATTTTTAAAGGCCAAACCAAACTTCCAGTCTGATCTGTTGGGTTGCTAGTTCCTACATACACATGGGTCCTCTCGTTTGTATTTTTGTTTCAATCTGATCTTGCATTAGCTGGCCTGAACCCTTGCTTCTTTAGACTGGAAGATGAAATGGAGAATCCGCTCCCTTTGCCATTGGAACTCTCTCTTTTATCAAGAGACATACTTTGTACATTTCCAGCTGTTGGAACGGTCTTGAGGATGATGGTCGATCAAAGCAGCAAGAAGATAGGGATTAATTTTATTCATGCAAACAGATGGGTGAAATTTGTTGGCCTAAAATTTGAAGTTCATGCTGCAATGTGGAACGCTGTGCTAATGCCTTATTCCAAGCTTTGCTATTTGCGTGATGATGATGATCGTGTTTTAGAACTCCAGAGGTTATTAATTTTTGAACTTGATACAAATTTGATAATAACGATATAATCTGATAATCATTGACTGCGTCTTCACCTGTTCCTCTATTAACAATTTAACTTAATCTGTAATCTACGCTATCCAGGTCTAATGACGACCGTATAACGTCACGGTGGGGGCGGATGCCCTCCGCGAGCTTCCCTTGGCCTTCAAAGATATCAGGTTTCTATTGTGTAGAGATTGATCTCATTATTTATGTTTTATGTATGATAGATGTATTAATCTCTACCTCCTCCTCTCTCTCTGTGGTTTTTTTTATGGTCAAACCAGGAACCAGCCATCCTGATGTGCCTTTTGTCACCCTGATGAACGTTCTCACACATGAAGAGGTACCTTGCATCTTTTGACCAGTTTACCATTTTACTAGATAGTGTCTTTGCTCAAGAAGTTCCAACTATCCGTTAGGCGGCAGGTTTATATCTACTAGAAAGTAGAAACTCTTGTGATTACTCTGAATGTCCTAAAATATCTTCTTCAGTATCATATCTACCTGAAAGTTACTAGTATCTTTCTTCTCATGCAGTCATACTTGTAAAATTTGATGCTAGTAATAGATAGCTTACATGTATAACTGACCCACTGTTACTTTTAAACTTCCAATGGAAAAACAGAGTATGCTCTGACTTTTAAAATAACACAGTAGTTATCTATCATATATTTCTTCTTCGACTTAAAATATTCTCAGATGTATAATAATCAACTAAGCACTACAGAAAAATAGGCATGATTATGTGACTATGAGGTAAATTGCTTGTATCATTAATTTCAGAAGTCCATCTTTAATATTATTCTGCGTATTCACTGCAGGTGCTAGGTAAATTTAAATGTGTGGTTCGAGTTGTTGCGATGCTTCCTTGGGAGGCTGACGACTTCCGCTCACCATCTGGCATTTATAGAGTCAGACTGACTTTGGAAGACCCTACAGCACGAATTCACGCTTTTCTTTATGCTGAGGACGGGGTAAGGACATGCACCATGTATTTCCAAATTTATAAGTAATAATTTTCAGAAACTGTTGGAGCTCGACATAGCTTTGATATACTTATTGAATGCCTTGCCACAGGTAAAATTCTTTGGAGATGATGAATCTACTGAGAGCCTGACTCGGAAGCGGGATTTGTTGCTTGGAATTTACGAAGGAGATGATACGAAGAGAAATCCACCATGGATACAATGTTGCCTGAAATCTTATTTTATTGACGGAAGTGATGTGTGGGGAAGTAGAAATTATAGGATCTTTGACACTCAGTTGGTTGACCCTGAGATAAATTCCTCCGAAGCTTGACCAGAATGTATTTTTGGGGAGTAACAGAAGATGTATGCAGCGTTTTGTAAATTGTAATTAGCTTGCTTTGCCAAGTAACTCAGCTATGTACATAGTTCTCTTTATGTCACGAGTCATGACGAAGTAGTATTAATTTCTTCGATCTCATTTGAAATTTCCCCGTTATTAATATGAGATTTTGATTTCTGACACAAATTACGCGGGTAAAATTTTGGAAATGGATGCTGTTATGGTTGAAAAGAAAATATTATTCACAAATGTTAAGTTTCTGCTACTATTTCTATAGGTACTCCAGATTTGTGCATTCCAGAAAAGTTCGTGGCGCCTAAGTATAGCTTCAAGCATGTCACTGTGTTATCCATTCATGTTTAAATTGCATTTCTTTTCATTTATTTATTTTCTTTTCACTGGATTATCCATTTGTTTATGCGGTTGAAACCTAGGTGGAGCTGTTTGCAGAAGACAACTGAGATGAAGCTTCAGGATTTGCCTGTAGTTGTTGGAGCTTGCTGTGTACTGCATAATACATGTGAGATGAGGAATGATTGGATTCAGACTGAATCATTCAGTGAGGAACTGAGGTTTGAGTTGTTTCAAAACCAGCTGATCCAAGAGAATAGTGTGCGTTCGGTTAATGCAATGCATGTAAGCATGTTAGAGATCAGATGGCTCATAAACTTCTGATGCAGTACAATCAATCAGACAGGTACAAGCTATCCATCATTTTGACTTTTTCCGGTCAGCAGTTTTCAACTTTAACTACAAATTACTTTTAAATTGTAGTGGTAAAATGTATAACAAAATTACATGATATAAATTTAAAAAGTAAAGTTTCATGATATAATTTTATTATATATTTTACCATTACAATTTATTTCAATTTAAGAGTAATTTGTAGTCAAAGTTGAAAACTGTTGACTAGAAAAAATCAAAATGGATAAAGTTTTCTGGGACGGAGTTAGTAATTGTTTTTGAGCTGTGGCTTCTCGGTAATGCCTACGACTATCAACTACTCAAAGTAGTATGAAATCTAGAAAAACAGATGAGTATGTTATTTCGATATAAAGGTATAAAATCTTCACTATACTAAATGCAGATTCTGATGCAAATTTCCCATGGTGAAAATTTCGGAAAGATATTGATTAGCTTAGTATATCCAATATCCATACCACATATTGTTCATAGTATATTCGAGATCTGCTACTGTCTTAAGTTTTTGGTAATAAAATTAACGGAATACCAACAATAAATACACTTATTGTAGAGCTGAAAACCTTATTTTCATCCAAGGATTTTCTAAATTTGGCAAAGATCTGTTACTTATTCTATAAATATGCTCAACAGCTGTTCATTTCATTAACATCATCAACAGACGCACTAGTTATTATTCAAGAAGTTATCTTCCATCTTCAATTTCCATTTCCTGCTCTGTTCAATGGCGCCTAAGTGTGGCTTGCAGCATGTCTCTGTGGATTATCCGTTCATGGTTAAACATTTGTTTTCATTTATTTATTTTCTCTTTGCCTAAACGATAGTTTCCGGTTAATCGAATCTGTTGTTCTAATTCCTCCTCCTTTTCCTTTTCTCTTTTTGGATCTTGTGATTCTGCAGAGTTGTCTTCTGAAGGTGAACACTCGGTCATGGACATGGTCGAAAACTGTTAGAAAAGTGTTGAAGAGTTGCGCAGGTATATGATATGCCTATAAAAAATTCTTGCTTTGGATTATCAAATTTAAGCCTATGTATCAGAAATTACAACATAGTTGCAAGTGTTTTAAAAATAGGAAATAATAAATTTTCTCATTTTAATGTGCCTTTCTCCAGTCTGAATCCTGTCGTGTTTAAAAAGTACTTCAAGTTCTTACTTTCGGTTCGTTACAGGAGTGCACAGTTTCAACATGGGCGAGGACGGTTTAGTTAAGGTTTCTGGAAGAGTTGATCCGGAATCGCTGCTGAGAACACTTGGAAAAGCGGGTAGTACAGCAGAGGTGCAATGGCTTCAGTATGGTGAGTGTTGCAACAATTTGTTCCTACCTTTGAACCACACCACTACTGGAGGTTACGGTTACAGTGGAAAACATTACCATCCGCACCAGGTTACTTATGGCCACAGCCACAATAACTACCAGCAGGCGTATGGTAACAAACGTGCTAATTATCACAACTCTTATGGCTATAACAATGATCATCAGTATGCTTATGACCACAGACGTGATTACCAGTATGCATATGACCATGGGCTTGTGGCGAACCAGACACGTTATCTAGCCTCTGCACCATCTTATGGTGAGGATATTGGTTGCTGTAGGGTAATGTGAGCTGCAGCAGTATGCGTTTTCATTTACTTGTTGCAGTTTAGGAGTTTAGGTGGTAATGTTGTTTAATAATGTCATGTCTGCCTCACTCAACTACTGGTTTTTACAATGTAGTTGAGATGTATGAGCATTCTACATCCTTGATATATGACCTATTCCATAGATGTAAAATTAAGGATCCAAATGGGTTATCTTGTTACTTTCCTCAATAAAAGCTTATGACTTATGAGTGTTGGCTTACAAACTTGTTTTGCACTGTAAACTGTTTTTATACTTCGGATTCAGCGTAACCATTGGGGAACATTTCACTGTCCTCCTGGAAATAGCTTAAGTCTCAAAAGTACAAGACAAACCAGAAGAGAAACATCATACTCTTGCGATCCACAAAACATTACTCATTAAAGTTAGCACGCAGTTTAATAAGAAATAATAGAGTAAGGCTCTGTTATCTTCGTATGAAAACTCATTATTTTCAGTTCAGTTCTGTTCAGTTCTGCTTAGTTGTATTTTATACTTCCTCCGTTTCATTAATAACTTCCTAAGGGGACTATTCATCACAACCTTTGACCACGTATAACTTTTAAATTAATCTGCATCAATATAAATTAAAAGTTGATAATGAAAATATACTCCATTTAATTTTATAATATAATTTTATTATAATTTTCTCTAATGTAATTTAGGAGTTATACCTGGTCAAAGGTCGCGATAAATAGTTCCCTTAGGAAATTATTAATGAAATGGAGATAGTACTACAAATAAATTCATTTCAGCTTCATTCAGTTTTGTTCGGTTCAATTATGTTCAGTTTCAGTTTAGTTCTGTTCAGTTCTGTTCAGACGAAAAGAACAGTTTCTAAGTTAGTAGGTATGTTCATTTTTTAATTGAATTTGAGTTGAAGTTTAAATTAGTTGCAAATTTGTACTAATATAGAGTACAAAAGTAATGTTAATGTGTGGGATAACTTCAATTTCATTAAATGGGTAAAGTTATGTGGGACACCCAAAAATGAAAATTAGGTAAGTTTTGTGAAATGGAGTAAATACGAAACTTATTCAAATGTAACAAACACTCCATACCGAGAAACTCACCACTCCGAGGGTTTGATGCCAACTCTCCTCTTCTACCGGTAAGTTTTAATCTGAAACTGTAAAATTTTCCTTTCCATTGGTAATGAATTAATGGTTGTAATAAACTGTTATTTTTGTCTGAACATAACCGAACGGACTGAATATAACTGAATTGAATGAAGATGAACAAAATTTATTTGTAGTATAAAATACAATTAAATAAATATGAACAAAACTGAACGTAACAGAACTGAAATTAGTGATTTTTGGAAGATAACATAGCCTAATACAAACAAACTACCCATTGCAACAGAGTGAGTCCATGTCCATTACCATAGAATCGAACAGAATACAATATAGACTTGAACAGGACATGAACATTAAACAGACAAAATAAGACATCCACACTCAATATGATAGTCTCTACAAACATTAAACAAAACCAAGAAGATATCAATCTGCTAATTAATTAGGGCTAGTTTCCTTTCCAAGAAGAAGAGGAATCCTCGGCTCATCATCATCGCACAACAAACTGATCTCCGTCGCGGGCACGTTCAAGTGGATATCCCTAACCACCTTAACTTCTCCGTAATGTATACGCATGTGGCCACCAATAGCCTGACCTGTTGGAAAAAGCATGGGACGAGCAGGGTACTTATGACCTTCAACATCAAGTACAGTCATCGGTTTCTTGAGATTGTGGCTACTAATATGGCCACCAAGTCCTTGACCAGACGGGAAAGACTTGTTACACTTGGAACAAGTGTGAGTAGATGAAGAAGTAGAACGTGGGTGTACTTGTTTAACAACAGCTTTATAATTCGTCTTTACAGTTAGTGTTTTCGGTGAGGGGACATGATCGCCAATGGGGGTAGATGAGATATATCCATTGTTGTTGCTGCCAGTGCCACGAGCGAGCTTGACTAGCAACGCTGCTAGTTCTAAGTCTTCCTGAACATTGGCACGCTTTCTCGTCGATCTCGGTTTCTTGACAGGACGGTGTTCATCAGAAGCGGGGGGAGAGGAGTCAGGATTCATGGGGTTTGACTTTGACGTACGGTATGTCTAATTGTCTATGTATTTCTTGGTGATGATGGGTGCGGCATAGTGAGATTGATGACAGGTAAATCCATCTGAAATTAAGAAATAAGTAAGTAATTTGGAGAAGAAGTTAGATGTTGATCAGTGCGGAGCTAGTGGTGATAATAGTAATTAATATAGTTCTCTGATCCAACTAAGAGTTTTATATGTAAGAGTTTTATATGTAATAGGAGTCCTCATAGTACAATGCTACAATAACATGTTCGTATTGCTCAATTTATTGCAATACACTCAACTTTTTTCCTTTTTTTTTAGTCACTGTTGAATGTGGATTGATTACTCCTTTTAACTTTGATTTAGCAAAACTAATTAATTACTAAGCTAGGTAATAAACTAACTAGATTTGATCGAGTGGACCTAGATACACGATTGAGTAAACCATATTTTTCACATTGAAGTATCGAATATATGTCCCGCTCATTTTATTACGTGGAGGGTAAGTACTAAATATCTTAAAATCATGACAAAAATTCAAGTGATGAGTACACTCTAACATACAAATTATAATTAATAATAAAATTGAATTCAAACCCATTAAGACCATCTCCAACCATGAGTCTTATGAGGGTCTTATGCATAAGACCCTCATAAGATTCATGGTTGGAGATGGTAAAAAGTGGGTTTTATCATCTTATGTAAAAGATGAGTCTTCTCACATAAGATGAGTCTTATGCAATATTTTATTATTATCTTATTCTTTTTGCCTTTTTCTTTTTCTTTCCACTTATTTGTTTCTTTTATTTGTTTTTTGTCTTCTATAACTTTTTTTCTTTTATTGTAATTTCAGTTTTGTTTCTATTAATTTAAATGTTGTTTCTTTTTCATATTTTTATTTTCATCTTTTATTTAAATTAATTTATTATTTTTATTTAATATATGTATAAAATATAAAATACCACTATGAAAATATAATAAAAATGTTCAATCCAATAATAAAAAATACACTTACAATAAAAAGACGCAACAAATTCAATAAATGGCAAACACACTTAGAGGTGTTATCTGGGTCGTTCGCAGAACAGGCCGGCCCGGACAGCCCGCCAAATTTAACAGCCCAGCCCGGCCCGTTTAAAATGAGCCCGGAACAGCCCGTGTACACTTAAAGGATGTGGGCTATATGGTCCATACTCCCAGTGGCCCGTGACAGCCCGACCCGTGAACATTTAAACCCGGGTGACAACCCGTGGCCCGTAACAGCCCGTCACGTTTAGCCCGTTTAGCCCGCGTAATTTGTGCAAAATTTCACCTCCATATTTTGTGTTAAGAATCCTGAAAGTACTATAAATAATTGATTTTTTTTTTTGGATCGATTAATCAATCATTTGAAAATAAATTTATCTAGGATTTACAATGAAGATTAATAAGGAATGTGTCGGTTTTAGGATGCAGATTTCATTCTAAGTCCACTAATTATGTCTAACATATCAAAATAAATACAATTCAAAATAATTAAGAAAATATTCTTCATGATGCGGGAAATGAGCAAACTAAATAAGAGAATTGAGTATTTCCAGAAATAAGATTGATTATTTCCATATTATATTATAGTAGTAGGAGTACTAATTAAGCAAATCTTGCTCATACTAATTAAGCAAATCATGGTCATGTTGGAAATGATCTATCAAATTAATACGAAAATTGATTATTTCCAAGAAGATTGATTATATTCTATAATTTTTCATTTTTGTATTAAGCATGCATAGGATACAGAGAATAGGGGGGGGGGGGGGATTTTTTTTTTATGGGCTGTAACAGCCCGGCCCGGGAACAGCCCGGACCGGCACATGTATAGGTGGGCTAGGGCCCGTGCCGGGCCAGGATATTTATGAAAAAGAACAGCCCGGCCTGGACCGATTAAGAACTGGCCCGACACAGCCCGCTTAATAAATGTTACGGGCTTTTGCGGGCTGTAACAGCCCGGCCCGAGCCCGGCCCGGTTACCACCTCTAAACACACTATCGCAACTTTAAATATGAAAAACTTCATCTTCCACTCCCATGACGATGCCATATATGCTCGATCAAATCTTTTTGTAAAGCTAAAGCTCGGGTTCGATCGGAGAGCGCACTCTTTGCTCAACATAATTTCTCCATGTTAATGGAATATTATGATCTGGTTCCTCGATTTTATGAAGACGGGGACGACCATCTAAAGTATCATAATCGCTTGCCTTCTATTGATTTGCGTACTTGTGCCCTTCATCTTCCACAATCATATTGTGCATGACAATACAACATCTAATTATCTTTGAAAGCAATCTTTGATCCCAAAACCGTGCTGGACCACGAACAATAGCCCATTGTGATTGGAGGACGCCAAACTCTCAAACTTAAGATAGGAAAATATTAGGGATGGTATAGATCCCGGCGTGAGTCTCACAAAGTGGTACGAGGAAAATAAAGACTTGGATTAGTATTATTAATGGCTATGTAGCAAGTAGTTTTAATTTAATTTTCTATTTCAAATATTGTAATTTTTCAATTTCAAGTATTGCAAATTTTATTATCAAGTATTGTATTTTTTTCTACATTATTTTAATTTTTTAGATTTTTTAAACATTAGTTTAATTAACTAACAATTTAAAAGAATATAAGATAATAAGTTATTTTATAAAGAATAATGTTAATGAAAAAATAAAGAATAAAAAAAGTATAGTTGAGTCTTATGGTTGGAGATGGAGAGAAGTTTGAGTCTTATGGTATTATGAAGGAAAGAATAAAAAATTGAGTCTTGAGTCTTATGGTTGGAGATGGTCTAAGAATCCGTTTAAGAATCCGTTTGACAAGTGTACTTGTGACTCTAGCTATTAAGTTTAGAACTAAAAGAGTACTTTTGAGGTTAATAAATAGTTAACCAATTTAATTAAGTATCTGCGAAGACTACCTAATTTATTTATATATTTTTTATTTTTTCTCATTTTTTATATTATTATTATTATTATTATTATTATTATTATTATTATTATTATTATTATTATTATTATTTTTATTATTATTGTAATTATTATTATTATTTTAAAACAAAAATAAATATGTTTTTATTTTTATTTTTATCTAGACTATTATATTAAATTTTATGAATACAAGACAAACATACTGTACTACATAACATGGCAATTGGCAACTACTGTATAACTCTTAGCTAGGATAATAAATGAATGAATCTACCCAGACTACTACAGAAGCATCTACTATGCACTACCATGGAACGCCGGAACTTCCTCTACGTTACCACAAAGGAGGCTTCTCTTACACATACAGACACACCTAGGAGAAGACTCAACATTTACCAATTGCCCCACATCTGTACTACAGAGACCTTCCAAGCTTGTCACAGGCTAGGCTGATGCTTGCTGTAGATGCCTCTCAACTGGTGAGAGTTTTTGCAGATGAAGCTCGCCTGAGTACTTCCTCTCCATCTATGTCGAACTTTGAGTAATCCACTGCAGAATCACCTACACATTCCATGGACAATTAGGGCTAGGCCTAGTTCAAACCAGCATCAAGAAAAGCAATAAGAGGTAGTTAAGGAAAACTAACTCCGGGCAGAATCAATTGATTTACGGTCAGGTGAACTAGCTCTACCTGTGAAAACAGAAATATATAATTCAACGTTCTGTTACATTTGTGAGTAGTGCAGCTCAGTGTGAGATAGGTATAAACATCAAGCTAAATTCATACTTGTAACAGAATGTAATTTGTCAACAGAACTAATTAAGCAAATGCCAAGTGAACGCCAGACCTTTTGATATGAAACAGGAACATTTTCAGCTACAAAGGTCATTTGGTGGCAACTAAAGCGCACACATGCAACAAATGTGCATTTGCATTTCAAATACTAGACCTCAGAGTAATTTCACACTATGTCCTTAGTCTATCGAATTAAAAAAGAACGCAAAAATAGAAAAGGAATCAAATTATAGCCCCATAATACTCAACTGATAAAGGATACAAATTCAACAGAATGTATCCCTGAAACTGAGATAAATGCATGAACAGTGCAAATGATAATTCCTTTCACTCAAATGTAAAAATATTTGTGTGAAAGAACTCCAAAGTGCAAAAATTCTGTAGTAACATAAAAACCAAGAAATGAAACCACAACGATTTTATCATGTCTCAGGTTTCAATGCTATATTTAGCAGACAAGCATGCTAATGTCTAAGTCACTGTTAACCATTCTGATACTTGAGAGCGTCAGTAACATTTCATGAAATGGAGGATTTCAGCAGGCAGCAAAAGTACACAGTACTCAGACATAGAAACGTGCAAGTGGATAGGACTTACTTAGCCCTTTTACTGCCTCGAAATTTCTGTAGGTGTAGCCAACGAAGCTCAAATCTTTTGGATTACGCAACTGTCAAAAAGAAAATGATAAAAGAAATAGGCGACACGGTCAGCATATATAAAGAAAAAGAGTACTGTAACTAAGGCAGACAAATATATGCAGTTTAGAGTCACTTGTTAAATAGCACAGCATAAAGTAAAAGGTTTCATAATAACACCTCAAATAAAATGGAACTAAAATGCAGATCTTAAATTGAGTAAATGCAAGAACTACTTATTGATGACACAAAATAAGGCAATAAGCATTAATTCTCACATACAAAGTAAAAGAAAAGACATGTCCGTCTCCCTTAGTCGTGGGATCCACAATAAATTGGTCTTAAAGGACTTTAAACATCAAAAGTTAACCAATTTCAAATTTCCTTCTCAACGTGGAACAGCGAATGAGCTACTTTTGAGGACTGGCACAACCTTTTTTTTTCCTTTTTTTTTTCACACTTTTCATTTGTAGTCAATGTATTACACATAGTAGGTGTTTTAACAAGTGTGTATCACAAATTGAAGATTACAAGATTTAACTTCTCCAATTTTAATGCAGTATTTTATCATTTCTATGGGTTCATTGTAGTGACTTGTATACTCAAATCATAACACTATTTGCAATTGCAATACTAGAGCATCTCCAACACCATAAGATGCATTGCTTTTATGAATGATTCTCAGAGAAATAAATGATTCAGCTAGTCATTGAACTTCACTTACGTGACATGCAATGAAATTAGAAAGACAGAACTTATCATTAACTCTGGCAACTACATGCAGTTCTTTTCAAATTACTAAAGTTAAGAATGAACCTTCCTCCAGGCCCCGACACTTGATTTGGGTGGTGGTGGATCCACCTACAATGTAGAAGCAACAACAATCAGAAATGTGTTACAGTTAAGCGTAAATTTATAACAACTATAGTCAATGATGTACTGCCTACTTATGGTAAGTCAACAAACAATCATACATATCTAGAATTTACTTTTGATACAACAAATATAGAGCAGAGGAAGAAGCCCAATGCAAGCTTCAACCGCTGAGTTGGATGAGTGATTCAAAGGTTCAATAAAAGTGGATTGAAGTCCATACTAACTCAAATTATCGTAATCCATATCTCTGTGTAATATAATGATACAATTTGTCTTCACGAGCCTACTCATCGATTTCACCATGCTAAACTAGGTTGAAACACAAAGAAGTGATAACGTTAGGTGATCAAAATGCACTCCCATACCCTGGCGATCTTTAGGGGAAAAGAAAATCGAGCTTTTTCCCTAAACCCACCAACCAATAACCAATAAATACTTGAGTTAAAGATAAAGATTATGGTTGGCCATTGGAGCTTGTTTTGGAAGATACATACATGAGAAACTATCTGTGCATAACATGTTTGATAATGTCAACTACTTTTGCAATGAGATCATGATTTTGAGAATGGCATGATACAATTCAATGTACCTCGTCATATTTCATAAAATTTTGTGTATCGAGTTCTCCGTTGACCTCTGGTTTATATGCTGCGTCCATATCATAGAGTCTGTCCCACTGGATGTCTCTGAACCACGGATGAGCCTGATGCAAACATCACAGATATAAGGATATTTTCATTTAAAACATTAGAAGAAAGTCAGGATAAAGACCTTTATTTCATGTGCCCCTCCAGTACCTAGCCTGTTATTAACATCACAGAGCAAGCTACAAATCAAGTCCATTGCTTCAGGAGACATTCGTATATTTTCTGGAAATTCCAAGTAATTTCTCCAATGCACAATCTGACATAAATAGGGAAAAAAAAGATCGTCCGTAAGTCTAATTAATGAAGCACATAGTGGTGCAGCATTGAACAGTAGTAGCAGTAGAAGTACTGAACGTCAAGTAGTTCAAGCACATATATCATAAATGAACTGCCCGGCTGTCTACAATACGCTCCTGTTCTTTGTCACTCATATATCGAACTATAACTTGACAGTATTAACTTGGAATCTCAGAATTATATTTAAAACAAAACCGGGCTGAAATGTTAATTAAATATTTGTCTGTCTTTCTTAGTACTACAAGAAGTCTCTTCATTTGGTGCTTGCAAGCTGGATCTTTCTACAAGCTCATTAATAGATCTATCAAATTGATAATACTTAAACTGTTAACTTTATGGATCACAATGGAATATTCAGCCCATATACTCTCATAGTCATAAACACTATTAATAATTCATTTTGAATAGAGTGGAATAGTAATATATATAGCGGTTCATAGTGTAAAAAAACATAGACATAGGAAATCAAGAGTATCAATAACCTTTGTGCATGTTGTTACTGGTTCATCAGCATAGAATGGAGGATAACCTACAAGCATCTCATACATTATAGCTCCGAGAGACCACCTACAATCAAGGCATCGGTAAGACCACATCAGAAGTGATGCGATTTTATTACAATCAACATACGCATACAGACAAATGGTGCTAACTCTCCATTCAGAAAACCGACATATTATCTTGGAGCAACTAACCAATCACACTCTACTCCATAACCTTTCTTTTGCAATACTTCAGGAGCAATGTAATCAGGTGTTCCAACAGTTGAAAAAGCCTGAGAGGAAAATATGACCATTAAAGAGTAGAAAAACATTTCAAGGAGATGACCTAGTAATACACTTTTCCATCTTAAACTAATTTTGGAATATTAATTGCTTAAACATTATTACTCATGCCTATGAAAACTTTCCATCACCTGTGTCCTCCTGTTCTGTTGCCAATTATGCAGTTGCTCAAGAGGACTGTTCCAACAGTTTCCACCTGCTTTATCACTCAAGCATCCATTCGAATGGTTCAAACTTTCCTCATTCATTTGTTCATCCCTATTAATGTTAGCTAAACTTAAGCAGTCAAGAGGCTTGCAAAGTCCAAAATCAGAGAGCTTCATGTGACCGTTTTTATCCAGCAGAAGGTTGTCAGGTTTAATATCCCTGCAGAAAACAAGCAAGAACAGGAGACTAGGTAAATTACAAAATCTCCAAAAAATTCTTCAACTGTTCTCATAGTTGTTGATGTGCTACTACAAGTACTATACATATCACCACCTGTGTATGTAGTTATGCTTGTGGATGGACTCTATTGCAAGAACAGCTTGTGCGATGTAAAATCGAGCAACAGTTTCAGTTAAAGTTTCCTCCCTCATCAGCAAAGTCATCATGTCACCACCGGGTAGGTACTCCATTACAAGATATAAATATTCGGCATCTTGAAATGAACAATAGAGTTTTACTATATACTGGCAACCAACTTCAGCTAGTAAATTCCTTTCAGATTTTACATGTTCAACCTATAATCCCACGCAGAAGGCAATCAGTGGATCCAGGTCAAGTAGCGTGATTCAATAAAAAGACAACAAAAAAAAAAAAAAAAAAAAAAAAGAGAAGGAAAGAAAGAGTAAGAGCAACCGGACTGGTGTAGATAAGCGATACAGTTGTTTGGGAGAATTTAGCATTTAAAAGGCCATAGAAGTGTATTTGACAATACAAACAATTACCCAATCACCACCACATGACAATAAACTTTCCTGGTAAAAACGAAATGGAGAAAATAAACAAAAGAAAAGAATACAATATTTCAGCCTGAAGGTTTTAAGTCCTGACAGAAGCCTATGGATCACTCATCCATGAAGTCAAACGAACTCTTTACAATACCACATGACACAGGCATAACGTTGAATTTCTTGTCAATAGAACTTGGTGCCACTCTTACAAGTTTAAAGTAGCTGTTAGTTTCATAGGAATAACAATGGAGATGAAGGCAGCAATAGGTAAAAGTCAACTGGCAACATCTTCAAGAAACATTCTCTATCTCTAAACTCTATCTCACCTGTCCCCTTCTAACCATTTCTGACTTTTTTAACTTCTTCATTGCATATATGTCGCCTGTTTTCTTCTCCTGACACAATCTAACCTGTCACAGAAGTCAAGAACCAAGTAAACGTCAATGTAAATGAAAGCACGTCCACTCCCACTGAAACATGTTTTTATCAAGTCCAGTAAGCTAGAATGACGGAGAGCTATTCAAGTTCTCCACGAGAGTGACAAAGGCATGATTTCATTTGAAGTTGTACTACAAAAATATGACCCCAACAAAGTGAGGATATGTTACTGGATAGAAAATAATGAAGAAAGTTATAGAAATTGACAACTGATGATCAGCAGAAAGATCTAGAGAGTGCAGCACTTCATCCATGTCCTGCATAGGTCGACTAGTCACATTCTTTAATCTATGCTTAGCATTTTTATAGACTTTATTATATATGACAAATATGAGTAGTTCCCAGCTAATGACATTGACCAATTCATAACAGAGAGATGCACGGAAATAACAAAGGAGAATAAAGGTATGAAACCTCTCCAAATGCTCCTCTGCCTATAATAGTTAAGAGCTCAAAATCAGCAACAGACATCTTATACCGCGTAAGCCTCATATACTCTGTCTCTCTGCGTTCTAACTCTTTCAGTACATTCACTTGCTCATCCTCTGGAACGGCTGAATCCGCTAACATCTTTTGTAGCTCTTGGCGCCTGCATGTTGTACAAATCTGTTACTTTATGAATGACAATAACAAAGATGGGAATTACATATTATCTACAACCTCTGTTGCTTTCTCTTGCAAAACATTACACATTTAATATAGGTAATCGACCTTGTGGTACATACAAGTGTAGGAACTAGGAAGTACCATCCCAGTAATCGTAATATATAGGAACTCAGCATAAATGTGTGATATAGGCCTCATATCAGATACCCTTTCTTCTAATGTAATGGGGACCGCAATTAGGGTCCAGGTAGGGACAGAACCAAGATTCTGCTTAACTCAAGCGTTAACTTACACTTGAATATGTACATTGGTCAGTTACTACTGCCATCAAAATTACTTCATACTCTAGTAAAATTTTACTCGATTCCTTAAACTTCTAACTTAAACAAAAGTTAAGCATTCTGAGAACGTAGACTACCTCAAATTAACAACCAAATTTACTAGTTCCCATAACTTAACCATGCACCTTGAAAGATTGAAATTAAATACTTGACACTAAATAGATATCCATTTTTAAATAAGAAAAGAAAAAAAGGTAAAACAGAATCAACGGAGAGAAACACACTCGCACATATATATGAGGAACCCTAGAAAAGAAAATTGAAAAAGGAAAATGCAGGTTCCATGCATAATGGAACGCAAGCAATAATGGCGGAATGAATCAAGAAGATTAATAATAATATAAATGAGCAACCTTTGCCTGCGTTGCTGCATGTGTTTCATGTGGCTCTTGTAATGATTCTCTATGAAATTCTTGGTTGCAGCAACACGCTCGAGGGTCAAGTTTGATCCGAGCTCCTCCGATTGATCGTCGGCAATCTCAAACCCCACCTCAACCTTGTCGTTGTCCTCGTCATTCTCCTCCTCTCTCACCATTGACAACGCAGGTTCTCCTTCCTCCATTATGATTATGTGATGGAGAAGGCAAGGCGGAGAATGGTGGCAGAGAGAGAGGGATCAGAGAGAAATTATATTTTGTTGTTTCCTTATGTTTTTGTTTTTGTTCTGTTTGTTAGTCTCTGCTTTTTGTCATTTCATTTTTTATATGGTAGTACTACTACTAAAACATTTCAATTCAACCTCTCGGAAATAGTAAAGGCAGATTTTTCTTTGTTTGGGTCAAAAAGTGGGACATGCTATAGTTTGCCACCTGGGAAAAGTTTGAACCGGGTCCAGGGGAAATCCTTTTTGTTGGAGAGTCAGCCAGCCAGGCAGATCGTGAGTCCGTGACTGTGGCGGGTGAAATTTTAATGGGTCTAAAGGATTAGGATTGAAAATGATACTCATAGTAATAAGGTGTACCCTTCTTTTTGTATTTTTTGAAATTTCATTTAAAATAATTTCAAAATTGAAGTTATAAGGCGGTCTAGCGGAATGGAGGTGTGATAGTTAAGGAGAGGTGCAGGGTTCGATCCCCAGCGGAGACATGAGGCGGTAAGGTGGCTTAGGATATTGTATAGTAGTAGTAGAGTAGAAGTAGTTGTAATATTTGCCGTTTAAAAAAAAAAAAAAGAATTTCAAAATTAAGTGTGTTCGAATTTGAAAATTATCAGTAAATTTCGATGCAGCAGTACCTGTTGATGGCACGTTTGGAGGTATAGCAGATGTGTGTAGGGATTTTACTGGACTGATATTAGCATGGCATCGTGTCAAACTACGAGCTCACTATGATGTTGGGGCTGCTGAGTTGCTAGCGGCAAAATTGGGCATGGAGCTTGCTGTGCATATGGGATATAAAAGAATTATATTGGAAGGGGACGCTCTGCAAGTGGTACTGGATATTATTCATAGCTCGCCTAGATTTTATGTTAATGGCAATATCCTCTCAAACGTTCAAGACATGATGGAAACTTTTGATGCGGCCTCCGTACAACATGTGCGTCGTGAGTCCAACCAACTGGCGCATAAATTGTGTCATGACTTTGCGCTGGACGCTATGGGGTATATGGTCCTGCCTTTCGACTTTGATGAGCCCGGATGATTATCAGTCAGATTTGTGGAGACTGTCTTTTAGACTGGTGCCTTTTCCTTTCTGTTTTTTTCTACTTTTGCTGCAGACATTTGTTAGTCCTTTTGTTTGTTCTTTGCTTTGTCGAACTTTTTTCTCTCGCTAGCTTAGATTTGCTTTAGCTGGTGACCAGTCTAGCTGTTCAGTTTATACGCCGGTCTGTGCTCCCTTGGGCCTGATTGATGTACTGCTACTATGCCTATTGGCTTTTTGAAGGTTATATAATACCATGATTTTTCTCAAAAAAAATTGAAAATTATGGAATCGATGAGTTATTGGTAAATTCTTTTCAGAATGGATATCTTTTTAAATAATCTTAAATTATTAGATTAAATATTACTATCACCATCTATTTGCAACGTTCCATTTGTTCTTATTATTTTTTCTAGTTCTGATTATTATTTTTAAATCATATAAAAAATAATTAACAAAATTATGAAATAACTTAACGAGAATTAAAAAAAAAAACTAGAAAAATGAAAAAACAAGACAGCTTTGTTTTCAGCATCTACGTAATGGCTTCTACTCTTCAGTTCTGCTATTGTCTATTTCTTACCCTCCTCTTTTCTGATATCATGCACATATATTATATTAACATTTCAGGGTATAAAGTACACACGACCAAATTTCACGGGGTAAAGTGAATATGTTGAACCCCGAGCTTGTGACTCCATTTCAGAGAGCAGTTTATCTTCCCACTTTTTCAGATTTTTGAAATACTACCAATCCTTCGACATTGATTAGTTGATCAGAAATTATTTATGTTTAATTGAGATAAAAACGAATGCTAAAAAGAAAAAAAAGAGGTCAAATGAAATATCTGTTAAAAAAAGGGTCAAAATGGAAAGGTTATTGTTGATGGATGGAGTAAAATTCATAACTAAAACCTTGTGAAACTACTTTGTCCGATTGAAATTGTAGGTTTCACATTTAATTCAATTCAATCTTCAGATGGGTATATAGGATAGGGTTCAAATAAATATAAGAGGGCCAAAATATACGAATCTTCAAAGGTTGAGGGAGTTCGAATTGTTTGTCTCTTTATGCCGAAATTAAATGCAAGCGCATCTACAAAATTGACCAATGTGGGAAGATTTGGATTTTGGTCTATCCAGAAGATTTCTTCTTGATGTGAGGAAATCTGTAATAAAGACGAAAAGTTGCAACTTGCTATATATGAGTAAGACGAGATCGTGACACGGTCACGCGCACGGCCACCCGGGTCTTACAGATGCTTTTAAACCAAAGAAAACTTTTTTTATCAAGAAAGCTTCGTTATGTAAAACTTTACTCTGAAGTTGCAAGTCAACATAAATGAATATGCCACATGAAATCGCAAATTATATGCCATACGGTGGTGCGATAATTGAAAAAGAAAAAAGAAGAAGAAAATGATACCTTGAGCTTCAAATGCTTGCAAGGAAAATTGTTTCAGAAAGAAAATTAGGAGTAGCAGTGTCAGTTTGCACTTTGCATTATCTAGACTGCAAGTTGCAGGACCATACTGAATACAGTGCCTAAACACAACTGAATATGGCTTACTCTCCTACATTAAGGTTTGGTTTCGAACCCCTAAAATCTTACTTGAACACAAAAGCAAAACACTCACTCACTCAGGTGGAAACAGTTTCAAGAACTGGATAATTGGAAAATAGAGAGAATGCAACCTCGGTTTTGCAAGGAAACTAGACCATGTCTAAGTTGTTATTAACCTCGTGTAAGGCAACATATGGGCTTGGCAGCAATAGACTTCAGAAACTGAAGGCCACACAGATTCAAGTGTGATGCAAAAGTGACAGCGAGTCAGCAACCAGAGTGCCAATGCACTGGCCAAGCTGGGACATGGTATGGAGAGGGACCTATAGATCTGGGAAGAAACCCCCCTAGGCCCCTACAATGGCACTGCTATTCTCTGGGGGCTGGGAACCAAACAAAAAAGGGTAGGTCAAACTGGAAGCTTGCTTCTCCATACAATAAAGTAATGCATATGTAACCTTCATCTCTCAAGACATTCTTTCTTCTCTGTTGCATTGACAATTCCACATTGCAGATTGCTATAAAGCACGTGTGCATTTTATGATGATAGCATCCCATTCCAATACATATTACATCACATATATCTCTCAATAGTCAATACTGATATACTCATATATCCAATATAAAATGCGAACATGTTAAAGGCTGATTAGATATCAGTTACGATGTGGACAGTCAAATACCAGGTTCGTCTCTTAAGATTGTAACATTTGTTCCAATAGCTGAACTTCTTCATCTATTGACCTCGCCAGTGTAAAAGCGTAAACTATCAGCACCCAAACAGACAACTAATATTAACACTCTAAGACCTTAATGATCAAGGAATTCCAAACTCTTATTTCCACTCATCCTTGGATTCTTGATGGGAGAAAAAGTAGCACCATTCTGCTGGTGATCTATATGAATAAATTATACTATAATGCTAATAAGCAAATATTTGTATAATAAAGTAGGTAAATTCAGCTTTAAAATGCCCCGGCCGTTCATAGGTACGACAACACCATGCATTCCAACTCAAACAAAATGAACTTCGATTTGAAGATCAAAATGCAAAGATGTGAGATATATAAGGGCATAAAGACACTTCAATTTCATATAAATTCACTCCTTCCAAACATCCTAGAGGAAAAGTATGGTGACAATAAGAGTAAACATTTGTATTGGAAAGGGTCAAAATACTTGCTGTTAGAAATCATCCTCAGCCAACAAGGAAATAGAAGAAGCCACATTGTATATGAAGACTATGAAGTTACAGTTTAAACTTTAGAGGACAAGGGCATAGATTCACCCAAGTCAATCTACTTGGGGATAATAACTGAATCTTGAAACTACAAAATACTTATAGAAAGTTCTTAACAAAGCCATGGATGTAGGATCCTATTTTATCATAAAGAATTTATTTAAGCATGCATTTTGTTTTCCTCAAACTCAGTATTCAAATACAACATATATCAGTTGTTATCAAAATAAATCTCCATAGAACGAAAACTACAGAAGCGAATGAATAAAAATTGCAGTAGTTGTCACTGAGTGAATGAAGCTAAATACCAATGCTGGAAGAAATAATGTAGTCTCTCTCTAAAAGTTGAGCTAGTCCATCCTTGATTCCACCATATCACTTGCTCTCCGAATCATATATATCCGTTCTAATCACACCCATAAGGAACAACAACACAAAGTGTTCACTGTTCTAATAACATACAAACTCACACACAACAACAAAGACAAGATACTCGAGTTGAAAACGCGTATCAGGTGCCAAAACCTATCAAGAGCTGGATATCAAATTTCAAGGTTTTAAACTAGCTATAACTATATAGTAACCGGAGCAATTCCATCTTCAACACTTGAACACATAACATTCAAAAGCACAGGAAATCTAGCTATATATAACATGAAATTAGATAAATGTAAAAGGATACACCAAGTAAGAACCATGCGCGAATGCTCCCACCAACACCGCACCAAACAACCTATCTCGCAACACCGGTTTGTGCCGAAACGCTATCCGAACTGTGTTATCCGAACAAAATCGCGCCAATAAATTAAATTACAGCACACATAGTTAAATTGTACTCAATACGAATACGAATAGAAGCTTCAAATCGATAACAATCGATCAACTCCGTAATAGTGAACTTACTGAGCGGAAGAACAGGAGCGTAGATTAGAGGAACCAAAAACTTGAACGGAGCGCCTTTCTTCTGTCTCATGAGAATTTCCCTGTGTAATACAAACAAGGCGATTCAGCTCGGTGGAGTAAAAAAGGATTCATCAGATAGAAAGAGATATAGATCCGTTAAAGCTATTGAAATTGCGAGTATTTACCGGCTGGATTGATCACCAGGATGCGGAGTTGAAGTGGAAGAAGCCATGGAAATCGATTGGGAGCTGATAGAATTGCAGAATTTGTTGTTTGTTTCAATACAGCGGCATGTGGAAGAAAGGATGAAGCGGTATTGAATGAGTTTTATTTATTTTCTTTGAGGTCATTACATTATTATGTTTCACGTTATGGTCTATAACTTTCCGTTTCTACAAATTCCACACCACCACAGAATTAAACATCCGGTTTAATAGCGAATTCAATAAGTCACTTTGTCCTGTTTTGTAGTCATTTTCCTTTAAATTTATACTCTCACTGTGACATTCATGATTTATCATCCACAAAAGCTAATAAGTGGAAAAGAACCAATATTTATTAAACCTTGAAGCAAGTCAGCCCATAGCTTCATAAGATAGCTTAAAAGTTAAAACACCTCTGTTCAATAAAGTGTAAGGCTATGTTCTAAACAGAACTAACAGAATAGAATTGTAGTGAATGAATCTAAAAAAAAACTTAAATTATTTGGTCACATTTATATCTGACAAGCAGTAAGATTTATAGTCACATTTCAAATTCATGGATTCAGATTTCAGTACAATAAAACAAATCTTGTATCAACAAATCAAAGAATTCAATCAAAATACAATGTTCTTTCATATGACATCAAACAAGCCATGAAAGAATTGAATCAAATCAGTAACAGTATGGTAACCTATAGTCAAAATGTCATCTCTCTACGCGTAACCTGTGCCTGCCTGATTATGATGCAGCAGTTTATGAGCAATCTGATCTCTAGCATGCATCGCGTTAACAGATCGCACGCTATTCTCAGGGATCATCTGGTCATCAACCAACTCAAACCTCAGCTCTTCACTCAATCCCTCATTCCTAATCTCACATATATTATGTAGCACACAGCAAGCCCCAAGAACCACAGGCAAATCCTGAAGCTTCATCTCAGTCCTCTTCTGCAGACAGCTCCACCTAGCTTTCAGCCTCATAAACGACTCTTTCGCCACCTTATTAACCTCCTCCACCTTCTCATTGTACGCGTGCTGAGTCCACGTAAGATGCTGGTGAGTGTAAGGAACCAAAGACCAATCTGTTAAGGGATATCCTGATCCCCCAATGACATAAACATCCTTCAAAGCACCTCTACTCCCCCGTTGGAAGATGGAAGATTTCTCCAATACCTGATCATCAGTCATTGATCCCGGATAACCAATAGAAACATCACTCAAAACTCCCCTAGGATCAACTATCCCTTGGACCGTTATCGAATAAGAAGTCTTCTGGTTCCTCTCTGTGTGCCTCTTGTTGTAATAGGCCGCCACATTAACCTTCGGAGCGATAATCGGAACATGTGTAGTGTACATAGACCCTCCAACATTCGGAATCCCGGACAACACTTCGAACTCCCTCTTAATCTCCCTCATTCTATTCTCATCAGGCCACTGCACAACCTTATGCATCAACACATTCTTAATAGCAGCACAAACCTCAAGAACCAACTTATGGCAAGTCGAAATCCCCAGCCCAAAACGCTTCGAAACCTCGCGAAGAGCCTCACCGGTAGCTAATCTCCATATACACACCGCCACGCGCTGCGGCAGAGGGATAGCCAACCGCAGCGTGGTATCCTTCTTGGTGACAACAGCCTCCAATTCATTACAGATCATGTCAAATGTAGCCCTGCTCATCCTGAAGGCTTTCTTGAACTCTTCCTCCGGGAAATCAGGGCTGTTAACCTGCTCCCACCACGCTTTGGACCGGTTCTTCACCCACAGCCTGCGGTGGCTGCCATTTCCGTTCGGCCCAGCAGTGGTATCATCCGATGTAGTCGCCACATCATCCGCTTCAGTACGTGCCCGCTTGGTGTTCGACGAAATGTCTGAATGAACCAAATTCGGAGGCGGCGATCCGCTGTAGTGAGATTCACTCTTCATTACCTTAATTGGCTGATTGCAGTTTGTATCCACCGGATTGTCTTGTTGAAAGGAGGAGTTATCAGAAGCCAACAATTTGGTCAACAATTCTTGAACGGAAGAATCATGGTCGAAATCGTTGTTGTTATATAAGGTGTCAACCCTAGGTCGTTTTTTGGCAGCTGAGAGAGAAGAAGAAGAAGATAACGTACTGGGAACAGAATCTTGGACGAGGAAAGCAGAGTATTCTTCTGAAAAGGGGAAAGACGAAATTTCCATGAAATGTTGGGATTAATTACGCACAAGGAAAGGGTGAGATTTGAAGAAGTGGAATTAGTAGTGCCTGTTTTTGTTGTGTTGATTGAATTAGTAAATGTGAACACGGTTGAAGGTTTGAATGAAGAGGAAGAGTGGGATATGGGATTATATATGGAGGTAAAGGAGATGTACGCGTAGACGCGGTGAGGAGGAAGATTCCTTGATGAAGAGAGAAGATGATGATGTGTTCACTTCACTTATCATCGATTGGTTTGTTTTTGACGGTGACTGGCTGATGACGAAGTGTAATTTCGAGAAGGAGGAGGACGTACGATTTTGTTTTTTTATATTGTTGTTGTACGCGGTTTGAGTTTTTTTTCGGCTAAAAAGGCACGTTTTGGAATTTCAGGAAATTGGGAGGAAGGTGGAGTAGAGATGTCAAAACAGTCCTATATGTTTGACCAAGCTGCTCAACAGGTCCCATGAGTTTTTTATTCGGGATTTGATTAAAGAATTTCGAGGGAGACTTCGGAGTTATGTATGTAAAAAATGAGCAATTAGGATATAGTATCATCAACGTATACTACGGTAGAGCAGTTCAAAAGTAATCGTGACAAAATTAGGTCTCAGTTCGTTAGTGGCGGCATTACATATTTAGTCCAGGAACACATTTTTATATTTGTTTGAAAGTGAATGTGTCCGAAAAGTCATTAAGCATACCGCGTTACCAGAAAGATAGTAACAGAATCATCCTGGCAAGTCGATTGGCCTAGCGCCCCATTGTGCTAGATGGTCCTATGTCCGTGGTCGGTAGGAACGCTATTCTTTTGCTTTTATGTGATTTTGCTGCAATTTCTATGCACTTTTACGCACCTGCGAGGATATATGAGCATGTATCCATCACTTGTTAATTGTTATACAGTTCTATGTTGGCACAGGATAGGAGCAATGGTGGCACAGGTATACATCACTTGTTAATTGTTAAGAAGTTGTATGCTGGCACATAATAGGAGCAATGGTGCATATCAAGAACTCCCTTTCTTTCTTACTTGAAATTCAAGTTGGAAACAGTGGCGACGACATTAATTACCAACGCAGATTGAAGGAGATAATGTCAACCTAGCAAAAGGCAATTCGGAATCGAACTTACTTGCATTCAATAGATAAAAGGACAATGAGAAGTTTAGGCACATAGTTTACAGATCGAGGAGTGATGATATTGATGAAGATATATGTACTACTAGTACTACTTAATTATAAATGCTTTTTTGCTTTGTCTGAGTTTGGTGTTGCAATTGTTGTCGAACTCATGTAAATCTGTATTGAGCTTAGGCTCCTCCGGTCCTTGTTCTAATTTAAAGTAGCGCACAAACATACATACAAATTTAAAGTAGCACATCAGTAAAATATGATTCAAATCTTATCATCTAAATCTAATTCGCATATGTGTTTCATATTTACGTACTCCGACTAAATTCACTAAACCATCTCAATCTCCAAAGAAGGAGACTGGGACACCTGGACCCCCTATATTGGTCCACTGAATCCCTACCCAACCCCAATCTATAGGCAAAGAGATATGCGAGGCCACCCGCACACGGCAACCCAAATAGCGATAATAGGATAATTATCCAAACTGTCGATAATTTTTCCATATGACATTCCACGCACCTGCAATATAAGTTGAATAACGTATTAACATTAGTTAAATACATTGAAGAAAAATATTGATGAGTTTGATGCCAATATGAAAGAAGAATCATCAATGTTAATGTGAAATTAGCATCACATAAGCCTATGAATTAGAGCTGTCTTAAATTTTATGAGGCAATATGTCAAAAACTCAAATTAAACCATATATCTGACATAAAAGAAAAAAAATGATATGGTCAACTTTAAATACAATCTATATACAAATTTCTAATTCGATATGCATACTATTTTCTTATCAAAATTCGTGCAAATTTCTAATTTGATATTCGTACTGCATTCAACTATAGTGTGTTTCTTAAATTTTATTTAATGTTTAGTGGAATATGATTTAAGATTATATGTTTTTGTTATATATTAAAATGTTCAACATACATACATAGTAAGGTCACCGCCTAACCGTCTCGATCTCCAGAGACGGATCCCTGGTAAATCGCGGCATTCTCATGTCCACCATGTAAAAGATGCTCCCAGCTAAGAATAAGCCAATGAGCACTAGGAAAATAATTCGAAGTATTGGCCCTTTGGGCGGAGGAATCTGACACCCCACGCACCTGCCACAAGTTGAATAGAAAATCAACATTGGGTCAAATTGTTATAGAAAATTCACTACCAAAACCCTTAAGTTTTATTACATACCTAAAGTAGGGGCGCTTTAGAAAATCCTCAGGTGCTCGTCAAGAAAACATATTACTATTTGCAATATTTCTCGAGAAGACAATAAATAAATAAATATTAGTTTATATGAATATTATATTAGAATAAAATAAATCATGTTTAGCTATACTTACAAATCTATCAAAGCAATCATATTCTGCAGTAAATCAAGGGATATTATTCAGTTAAAGATACTTATAGATAATATAGGTCCGGTGGCAGCACAGACAGGAAACGGCCTCCGATACGGTTGTGGCTCAGATTCCTTGTCAAACATCCATTTGACTTTGGGTCTAGATGGTATTCATCCAGAACTTTGGAAGATTCGGCAGAAGGAAGGAACCAGGCTAAAGGGAGCCGCCCCTCCACTGAAAATTGTAAAAGTTTGTTTTGTGGTGGAAACATAAAATTTCATTATTTTGTTCTTTAGCAGTTTGTAATAAATAAAGTAGAAGTAATAAATAAAAGGTTATTAGTTGACTGACAAACTCTCTAACGAGTGAAGGGGCCTGATAGCATTGGTGCTAAGCCTAAGAATCATAGACGTCTTAAATTTTATGAAGCCATATGTCAAAAACTCAAATTGAACCATATATCTAATAATAACATAAAAGGGAAAAATACATGGTCAACTTTAAATACGAATTATGTAAAAATTTCTAGTTCAGTATTCATGCTATTTTCTTATTCTTATCAAAATTCATACAAATTTCTAATTCGATATGCATACTGCATTCAAATATAGTGTGTTTCTTAAATTTTATTTAATGTTTAGCGGAATATGATTTAAGATTATATGCTTTTGTTATATATTAAAATGTTCAATATACATACATAGTAGGGTCACCGCCTAGCTAACCGTCTCGATCTCCAGACACGGATCCCTGGTAAATCACGGCATTCTCCTGGCCACCATGTAAAAGATGCTCCCAGCTAACAATAAGCCAATGAGCACTAGGAAAATAATCCGAACTATTGGCTCTTTGTGCAAAGGAATCTGACACCCCACGCACCTGCCACAAGTTGAACATAAAATCAACGTAACATCGGGTCAAATTGTTATAGAAAATTCACTACAAAAAACCACAAGTTTTATAACATACCTAAAGTAGGGGCGTTTTAGAACATCCTCAGGTGCCGGTCCAGAAAACATATTATTTGCAATATTCCTCGAGAAGATGATAAATAAATAAAAATTACTTTATGTGAATATTATATTAAAATAAATTTAAATCATGTATTGCTATACTTACAGATCCATCAAAGCAGTCATATTCTGCAGGAAATCAAGGGACATTATCTAGTTAAAGATACTTACAGGTAATATAGTTCCGGTGGCAGCACAAACGGGAAACGGCCTCCGATACGGTTGTGGCTCAGATTCCTGTTTTGTTTGTGGTAGAAACATAAAATTTTAGTATTATTTTATTCTTCAGCAGTTTGTAATAAATAAAGGAGCCCGAGAGCATGGGTGCTAAGCTTATGAATCAGAGCCGTTTTAAATTTTATAAAGTCATATGCCAAAAAATTAAATTGAACCGTATATCTATCATAAAAGGATAAAAAAAACGATAGGCTCAGCTTTAAATATGAATTATGTACAAATTTCTAGTTTGGTATTCATGCTATTTTCTTATCAAAATTCATGCAAAATTTCTAATTCGATATTCGTACTGCGTTCAAATATAATAATTATCCAAACTATCAACTATTTTCTCAAAGGACATCCCACGCACCTGCAATATAAGTTGAATAACGAATCAACATTTGTTGAATACATTAAAGAACAATATTGATGAGTTTGATGCCAATATGAAAGAAGAATCCAGCCTTATTAAATTATTGAATAACATGATTCATATTTATGTACACAAATCCACCCTTATTAAATTATTGAATAACAGGAGTCATATTTCTTATTCTTACAACTAAGCTATTTATGTACACAGATATTTTATAATCATTAGCATGTTTATTATTCCATAAAAAGCATATGAATTAAATATTTATTACTTAAAAAAAAAACTATTTTTATCTTATGAATCCATACAATCAATGTGTATATATTACCATTTTTTTCCTTCTTATATATGTGTGTGTGTGTGTGTGTATATATATGTGTCATGGTCTTCACTCATATTTAAGTGCATAAAACATATAGACAAACATAATCAAAAACTAAGAATTCGAGTAAGAAAATTAAATTTGATGGCAAAGTTTAATGTCTTGTTGTGCTTATTCTTCTTGTTGTGTAGCAGTGTTTGTAAGGCAAGAAAGATCAACCAACATGAGGTAACAAACAAATGTTTTATTTTAATTGGATTCATGATTCTCTTATATTTCTTTTATTATTGTTGTGTATTGTTTATTGACATTGGTGATTTTTAATGTATTAGTAAATAATTTGGTCAATGTAGGTGCACGGATGGGGTGTTGTGCGACCCCTCGGTAATGAAACATATCAACGTGTTGTCGATCAGGGATGTTTACATATGGATTGTAGTCCAATAAAGCCTGGAGGACTTTGTTATGATAACGACAATTTGTGGTTCCATGCCGTATATGTGCTTGACATCAATTACCCTGTCACTCGGTATTGTCCGAGTGATGTAGGCGCAATGATCACTAGTGATCCATGTAAAAAAATATACAAATATCCATTTATAACATTTATAGCTTGAATACTTTTAAAATTTGTGTCCTACAAGAAACAGTTTACAAACTATTTCAGAATAAAAATATTTTTCCCATTACATTTTTACAGTTAATAATTTCAATAAAACTGCAAAAGTAGCTTTGAACATCCATACGTTCGAAACAATAACCTTAGATTTAAAGTTTCCTCAAATGCATGAAATCTTACGTGCTCAATATTTGAAACTTAATTACCTACTAAATACCTTGAAAGGTTGGGATTATCCAATACATGTTTTTACGTTGATTTTTAACAAATTTACAACTCTTCAGTATTATTATATATTAACACTGATCTATTTTTTGGTTTGCATTGGCAGCTACTCCTACGTGCAAGTTACCGCACGATTGATTTGGATTGCGGTTCGTTCTACATAAGGAATGAATATGAATAATACTAGATTGAATTAACTCTTCATATGTTTGTTTCCTTCTCAGCATATATGCAATTGGTTAGTGACTCTGTTATGTCTCTAGAAGCATAAATGGGTAGTTGTTTTACCATGGGTTTCACTCTTACTTCCATTTCTACTCTTCTCTAGAATTGTTTTCATGATTTTCAAGATATTTGATACTTTCTCCTCCCAACTTAAATTTCACACTTAGTATTGTTTATTAAAAAAAGTTTCAAGTTAGTTGTACACTAAATTATATCAGAAAAATAACTAAAAACAAGATAAGAGGCAAAATTTGACTTGTCTTACACCACCAATGCACCACTGGTCCACCACCACGAAGCCACCAATCCTCCATCATTCAACATTGCAAGTCTTGCAGTGGATCGATCTTCACATGAGAACTGTATACCAAGAAAATAGTTGGACATAATACAAATATCGAATTAAAAATTTTCACTAATTTTGGATAAGAAAATAGTGGAAATATTGAATTAGAACTTGTTCAAAATTTATAATGTTTGATGTGATCGTATCATTTTTTTTTTTTTTTCTTTTATGTTAGATGTTAGATGTGTGGTTCAATTTAAGTTTTTGACATAGAACCTCATAAAAATTAAAATTAAGTCGACTCTGGTTCTTAGGCTTAGGTTTTGTTACTTTCACATTAACGTAGACGATTGATGATCTTAGATGCATCTTGATTAATTCGATCAATCGAGTGGTAGCTACTAGCTTGGGTGGACGAAATTAGAGGAGATCGTGAGTTGTGCTGCTAAATTCACATTAACGTCGACGATTGATTAACTGCATCTTGTTATATATGATATTGCTCATGCCTCATGATATTCATATTCATACAAAATATTCTGATATTCATATTTCATACAAATAGATAACAATACTTACTAGGATATTAAATACAAATAGATAACAATACTTACTAGGATATTAAATACTAGGAACTAAATGAAACTCACTCTATTTAACATCATACAAGTAGATGTGTTATTATAACATGTTCATAATGGTTGCAAAACAATCTGAATTCCATGTTGAGGGTTGACAGTGAGAATCTGAGCAGGGGAGTGGACATAGTTCGGCGACAGGGCAAACTTGTAACGCTGCAGGATCATCGACAGTGCAATCTTTGCTTCATTAGCTGCAAAGTTCAAGCCAACACATATTCGAGGTCCAAAACCGAAGGGGAGAAAAGCAGTTGCATTGCCGTTTGTGACCTTTGCAAGTCCTTCAGAAAACCTCTCTGGGTTGAAAACATGAGCATCTTGTCCCCATATATCAGGATTTCTATGCATCGCTAGCGGTGGCATATTTAATTGGACATTTGCTGGGATTTCGTACTTTCCCAGTTTGGTTTTGCAATGAGTCTGTCTAACAATAAACTTACTAGTACTGGTCTGGTCAGCTAAAATGGGTAGAGTAATCATCGTCCTCCAACTGAAGTGTGACACAACACTTCCAGTTAAGGCATTACAAGTCCTTTACCATGACCAAAGTTCATCCGTAAACTCTTAGCATCCCCCCGAGCCACCCAGAAGAACCTGACACCACTATTGCATAATCCATGTGATATTTCTTCCATTTGGGCAGTCGTGATAGACAGAAAGCTACCTAGTGAGATGTATAACACTGAGCTAGGCGGTTGAGATTCTAACCAATCGAAATAGTCATGCTTATGTCTTGTGCCAAGGTTTGAATAAGGTATTACCAGACCAAGAGGATATATTGGTATTGGAATGGTTTGTTTTAGAGCGTTCATGATATCAGGTTCAAGTTAGAGGTGTTATCTGGGCCGTCCGTAGAACAGCCCGGCCCGGACAGCCCGCCAAATTTAACAGCCCGGAACAGCCCGTGAACATTTAAAGCAGTGGGCTATATGGGCCTTACTCCTAGTGGCCCGCGACAGCCCGGCCCGCGAACACTTAAACCCGGGTGACAGCCTGGGACCGTCACAGCCCGTGGCCCGTAACAGCCCGTCACGTTTAGCCCGTGTAGCCCGCGTATTTGGTCTGATTATAAAATTATATATTATAAATTTACATATAAATACCTTATTTTAGTTAGGAATGGATCCCCCTTCGGTTCTTTACTACGTCATTTGGGAAAGCATGAATAGTTGAAGTTGAAGACTAGAGTATGCAAGTATTTTCATGGTAGTTTCTTCACCAATTCATTCGATCGGCTATTATTATTATTATTACTATGAATGTAATTCTATGATATTATTCATCGTTTATCAACTATTATTAAGTTGTGCACTTGCTATTTAGCTACAAGTTCCAACTAAGTGTTTGTTTGATTACTTTTATTCAATTTGAATGTAATCTACAAAAAGAAGGAGATTGAATGGCCCATTTAGAAGTTAAACGAGCAGCCCATTTAACGCATACACGTTGACGGCCCGCCAAGAAGCCCAGTTAAAGCATAAACGTTTTGGCCCGGCAAACAGCCCATTTAAAAGCATAATTGTGTCAGCCCGGGACAGCCCGTTAACAGCCCGGCCCGTCACATTTATAAATGTTACATGGGCCAGGCCGGGCCTCAATATCTTTTAAAAAGCCCAGCCCGGCCCGGTTAAAAATGGCCCGCGACAGCCCGCCTCTTAAATGTAGCGGGCTAAAGCGGGCTGTAACAGCCCGGCCCGAGGCCCCGGTTACCACCTCTAGTTCAAGTTCAAGTTCAAGAACGTATCAGCAATTATTATCACCTTCACATCCTCGATTCGGGCTCAAATGGCTCAGCCATCTTAGTCTGAGTAGCCTCCAAGAATCCTGCCATATCCACAGCACGATCCTGCTTGTTCGGCAACACATTCGAGATAGTGGCAAAACGAATATTTGACGGCTTATCTTCCGTCATATATTTGGCAAAACGATCCTGTATGTTACTATGTTTAGATCCTAGAAACAGATTTGGAACCCATGAATTACTGCTAGACAGTTAAGAGTACTTCTAATCATATAGCACTTTCACTTCAGAAAAAAGATGCAGAGTGAAAGCAAAACCAAAAATTAAATTATGAATCTGTAATTCAGAAAGCAACTCTGAGTTTAAGTGCCTTCTATGAAACTGAAAGCAATACAAAGAAGCAGATGTCATGTTAAATAAACCCTACAATGGATTGAGAACGGCTAGCATCAAATACCTTCATCATACCTAAATCATCTGTTTCCTCTTTTTACTCTTCTTAATAAGCTTTCTTTTGGGTTCTGAAAGAGCTTCACTTTGCATTTCCGCCCAGAGATCCGGAAAATGGGTGTGGAATGCTTTTTGGAACCAAGCACGAATTTCATTATACAACTCAGACTGGTTCTCTTTCCATAACTTTCGTAGTTTAGCACAATTGTCAATAACCCTTCCTCTTGTAAGTAATTTACTCAGTAAATTACCCACCCTTTTAATGCCAGCTCCTTCTGGCTTCAACATTCGTGCAGGTGGTTCAGCCAGATACTGCTGGACAGCTTTTAGGCAAGGCAGAACATGCCCTTCAAGTAAAGAACAAGCAAACACTGCAGCCCGGCTAAGATCATCTTTCATGGGATTACCCTGGGGAGGAAGGGACCATAAATGTTCTCCAAAACTTGGAGAAACCCATTCAAGGACTTGGTCACTTTTTGGGTCATAATAAGGATTTCGACCCGACAGTGGAGCTGAGAAAGTACATAAAGGCCGAGCGTACTGCACAAGCCAAGTAGGCTCCACACTTGTTGCTACATGAATATATGGCCTGTTAGTGCGCAATAACTCACTGTACACCAAAAAATCAGGTGGTGACTTGGAAACAGACGACCAACGATGGAGAAAAACTGTTTCCTTAACTCTACAAGTTTGGTATCGTGCTGCATTGACTTTTCTTTCCCCCTCTGCCAGAATTGAAGGTTCTCTAATGCGCTTGGCAACCCTATCAGCCCACCCAGCACAGATAGCCTTCCCCAAAATCTTCTCCTCATTTAGTACAAGAGGATGTTTATCAGATGTAAACCCCCATGCACGTTCAACATCCTCAAGACTCCCACAATTCCATGAGAAATCCTGCTGCAGGTCAGAAACACTTGAGCTGAACACTAGCTTAAGAAGCTGCTTTCTCAGCTTTGACATTTCTTCCATAGTTTTGTAATGTAGAGCATTTTCACTGCAAAATACTGATCGGCTTTTAGAATCTTCAAAGAGCTGAAGTGCATAAGCAATGCCCAAAGCATCGCTGGTAGGGTTAGAGAACCTTTCACGTGATGCCTTCACAGTTTGTTTTGCTTTCTTTTTCCTCAACTTCTCCTCTTCATCTGAAACTTTCCCACCTATATTAGCATTGTCATTTGAATCACTATGGCTCCCTTCAAATTCAATTACTAAAGGATTTGACAAGCTTAAAGCTGCAGCTGCTGCAACTGCATAGCCCAGAACTAGGTTTGCACGGTCATAACCTTTCACTTTCTGCATGATTTGAATAACAGTGAGAAGCATTTTGGAATGCCGAGGACTCATCGGATAACGAGCCATGGCTTTCCCTAGACCTGTCAACCTTCCTTCGGCATCCAGTGCTTCAAGATCCTTCAAACACCGGTCTGCTTTATCCAAAGCCTTTTTCTCAGGAGGAGTTGGGAAAGGAAAATTTGCAACCTGAAATTCGCATACACCGTGAGCTTCACTTATACATTAAAAAAAAAAAAAAAATGCATTGAGAAAGTCCTAAAAGAGATGAGTAGAAACTAAAACATATTCATCCACGATCATCTTAGAACTAAAGCACAGCACATACACCAATAAAGTAAACTAAAAAGGGGATTAACACAACACAAGGGTTCAGACCAAAGCAGAGTTGTGATACTATTTAAAGAGGGAACTTGCCTCGCCAATATTCATGGACTTCATAAGGAGGAGCACACCATCAACAGGAACTTTTGATATTTCAGCAACAGAGAATTCAGGAAAGTATTTATCAAACACAGCTGAAGAATACAGGCGATAACAGTGACCCGGGCCAGTCCTTCCAGCTCTTCCTGCGCGCTGTCTCCCAGAAGCCTTACTTATCCATTGTACCTCATATGATTCCATGCCACTGGAAGAGTTATAATTCTTGACTTTCTCCCGCCCAGTATCAACCACATACTTTACCCCTGGAATGGTCAAAGAGGTTTCAGCCACATTAGTGGCAACGACAACAAGGCGTTCTCCATCTTTAATCTCTTCAAATACACGAAGCTGAGCTGATGCAGGAAGCATTGAATAGAGGGGTAGAACTCGCATTGAGCCAGCATTAAAACTTTTCTCTTCCTTCAGACCATGTTTAGCAATTGAATTTGATGGGTTGACACCACCTTCTGGTGGAATTAAACCATCTTTACCATTGGTATCAGGCATGGAAGCATTATTATCTGTTAAGGTCTCAAAAGCAGATTTCAATGAAGCAAGGGTGACTCCTCCCAAAACATTAGATTCCGCCGACAGTTTTGGCTGGTCTTCATTGTCACTGTAGAATTCTAGGTCACTTTCTTCTTCTGAATCATAGGATGTTTCAAGTTCATTTTCCAAGTAAGAACTGAAACGCTCAGTAATATCATGGCCATAGATTCCTTGAAATTCACATGCCTCACTGATTTCTTTCATATCATTTTCTTTATGAACATCTTCCTCTGGGATAGGATAGGCCTCGTTATTTCTCCGAGCCGCATTATTAACAATCTCTAGAGAAGCACTGCGCAATCTCTTGCAGAGGTACTCTACCTCTCTCTGACCTGTTAGAAAAACAAGAATGCCACCTGGTGGCAATCTCTTGTGAATTGACAGAACCTTCTTATATGCTTGACCAACATAGTCTACCTCCTCTGTCTTCTTCGAGAAGTGTATCGTGACTGGGTATTGTCGAGTTGGAACTTCAATTACAGGTGGAGGATCACGAAAAATTTGAACCTTTCGCTCCTCAGACACAAAATCCTCTACACAAAGAGTGGCACTCATCAGCACAAGTTTCAACGGATATATCCTGCTCTGACATTCAATAGTTTCCCCAGAAAGAAGCCTCTTCTGCTGTTCCTCATAAATCATCTACCAAAAAAAAAAAAAAAAAAAGGTCATAAAGACAGTATTCTGACTTATATGGTGATAAGGTAAGGACAAAGTATATCTAATCACCGGAAGCAATCGATTAAGCAACAAAGTAATGTAATAAGAATAAGCAGAGCATATATATTTAAATGGGCCTAAGGGGATTACTTGTCTCTGTTGAATAACTCGTGAAAGCATTCCAACAAGTATATCTGTATTCAGACTCCTCTCATGAGCTTCATCCAAAATAATGATGGAGTATCGCTTCAATAGAAAATCACTCTGTAGTAAAAGGATACTTTCCAATCAAAATAAGGAACAGAGTAAGAAATAAAAATGACGTGTTGAGATGAATTAAGAAGAACAAGATTAAAGGGGTGTTTGCCATAATTTATTTGTTTCAGCTTATTATGGCTTAAAAATAATCAGCTTTGAATGTCTGAAAAAGATGAGTAACAAATTTTATGGATTAAGTGCTAATCACCAGCTTAAGACATTTCAACAGCTTACAGAAAAGTCTGCCGTTGCAAACATCACTTAGACGGATTCTTAAGGCATAATTCACATAACGATAATTAAAAAGCAAAAGATCATATTCATGCCTCCAGTAATTCATTTGTCTTATCTTAAAATAAGAAGAATGGACAACAACAACCTCCAGATATTAGGGCACTACATCTTTTAGTCAGGAATTAGTTTGCCACCTTAATTTTGATACTCAAGGATCACAAGATTACGATAGTGTCAAAGTGAGAGGCTATTCAAGGTTTAAATGGTGACTGCATTACTTTCTAACTATGATAGCAATTAATTGCAAATGAATTCATACTAACCTGCAAAAACTACCAAAGAGAAACTGTTACAGCAAAATAGTAGAGAGTAAATGCAAGCAATACCTGCACTTCCCGGAGCAAGATTCCATCCGTCATAAACTTGATCGAGCTCTTCTCACCAATTCTTCTATCATGCCGGACTTGGAAACCCACTTCCTTACCTAGATGAACACCAAGCTCAAAAGCAACTCGCCTGGCAGTTGCAAGTACTGCAACTCGGCGAGGTTGGGTGACACCAATCATGCCACCTCGAGCCTCCAAATTGTTCGAGCCAAATCCAGCTTCGTAAAGAAACTGAAAATTACCATTCATATCAAGAGGTTAAATAGGCTGGATCAGTGACTTCAAAATATTAGAAAATGATAGAAAAATAACTAACCTGTGGAACTTGTGTGGTCTTACCGCATCCAGTCTCTCCACATAAAATAACACAGATATTCTCATTTATAGCTTCCATTATTTCTTGTTCCATCATAACTATAGGTAGATCCTTTCTTTGCTCTTCCACCTCCTTCGGCCTTGAAACATGCACCACAGTTGGCGTGCTAAAATGCCTTACTGAAGAACATTTTTTTATGGTTTTACCAATATCTCCAGATTCTGGATCTCTGTCCATCTGGTTCTGTTCCAAGCGCACACATCAGGTGGATATTGTAGGAAAAGTACATATAGGGTGTTCAAAAAATTATACAGCAAAAACTTAGAAACAAGCTAGCATGTACACTAACAAGAACCCAGCATGAAAAATATACTTGATCCAAGAAAAGAAGTATGGTCACAAATCATTATACATACAATGGACTGCTTCATTTCTTGATTGGACAAACATGAATCCGTAGACTTCTTTGGGAGTTCCGTAATTGGCTGAATGGTCTCACTGGCAATCTCTTTGTCTGGCAGAATACCGTCTCTATGAGAAATGATGTTTTCACTTTTGCAGACCATGTTCTCAGAATCAGAGATAGATCCTTCATGCATGACCACCTCTGTTAAGGAGGTTCCATCGTAGTCACTGACAGCTTGTGGCCGGGTATCATCATTTTGAACTTCAGGACCTTGACACGCAGTATCAGTTTTTTTCTTCTTATTTGGCTTATCAGTATGTGACAATTCTAGGCCAGCTTTAGAAAACTGAACTTCCCTTCTACGTTTTTCACGGACAGTTTGAACCTGCAATCCACAAGGAAAGCTCAAAAATACCTGCATACATCATCATGAATGTAATTCACTTCATCATAAGAAGTAACCAAACCTGGCCCAAACTCCTTGAAGAGAACATAAGTGAATACACATCGTCCGGAATCCTATGCTTCCTGAAACATAAAAAACAACATACACAATCATAAAACAATTCCTTCACAAACTTATAATCAATTTAAAAAACAACAAAACCAAGAGGAATTTTCCATACTCCAATGTCTTAATGCTTTCTGATAGAAGCTTTTCCTTCTGCTTCTCCTCCTACACATCATAAACCGGGATCATTTTCATACTAATACTCCAAAAGAATGAACAAACAAATTAATTAATTATCTATGCACCTAAAGCACAAACCTCCAGCTTCTTCAACTTTCTTTTCTGAGAATTGCTTAACTTGGGCTTCATAATGTCAGGCACCTAAACACAAGCCATTGGCATTGCTATTCAATTTCGCAATAAACAAACGTATAATAGTAATAATAATTACACAAATTAATAACGAAATAAAGTGCCACAGATAAGAATAGGATGAAAAATACGAACCTGATTTTTGTGTTTGGGTTCCTTCTTTTTCCTCGGCGGCAAGGAACTATGAAAATATAAATAAATAAGCAATAATAACTGGTGAAAACTACTCAATTAAAGAAAAGAGCCTTCAGAACAATTACAGTGTGTTGGTGAACTTGAATTACCTCTCTGATTCGCCTCCTTTTGACTTGTTTAAGCTATCCATTAACGGAAGGCGGCGGGCGATGGAGGAATGGCGACGGCGAAGCTCTGCTTGTCCGGTCTTTATGTATTGTCTTAGTGTAGTAGGTATGTTTTGTTCATCGAGGACCTCGAATCACGTTCCGATCTCGCATTCCCGAATCAGAGAGAAATGCACGCTCTAATACGTTTTAGAAATACCAAAAAGGAAGTTTTTACCTCAAATAAAAGTAAAGACTAAACAAGGGGTAACGGCGATAGTATTTAGGAATTAGCTAAATTTATTGTACTAATTTTACCTCAAGTAAAAGTAATACAACTTACAGTAAAAGTCCCCTGGTTCTCTATTTGCTTTCTTACTGAGCCGGTGTGATTGATCCCACTCCCTATCTCCTATATCCAACTTATCCAGAGCTAAAGGGTGGATTCGAACCTAGGGTTTTTGCTCCCCCGCCTCCTTTGGATTTGGATCTTCCTCCAAGGCTTCTGTTTTCGTTCGTTTTATTCTTCTCAATTACAGTATTATTTCATTCTCTCTCTATGAGACTTTTTTTTGGAACTACATTCAATCTTAATTGTAAGCATGACATTGACATTATGGATTTGCAGAAGAGCACACCTTTTGAGATGCTTCGTAATTGAACCTACTCGAGAATAGATATTACTTTAAGGAGTCTACTTTTAATTGAGTTAAAAACTTCGTATTAGAGCGTGCATTCTCTCTGATTCGGAAATGCGAGACCGGAACGTGATTGGAGGTACTACTAGACTAAGACAATACATAAAGACCGGACAAGCATCAGAGAGGTAATTAAAGTTCACCAACACACTGTTATTGTTCTGAAGGCTCTTTTATTTAATTGAGTAGTTTTCACCCGTTATATTATTGCTTATTTATTTATATTTTCATAGTTCCTTGCCGCCGAGGAAAAAGAAGGAACCCAAACACAACAAAAATCAGGTTCGTATATCTGTGCACTTTATTTCGTTATTAATTTGTGTAATGATTATTACTATTATACGTTTGTTTATTGCGAAATTGAATAGCAATGCCAATGGCTTGATTGTTTAGAGGAAGCTTGAGGGAAGTACTGGAGCAGAAGAAGAGGCTACAACCGTATTTACACAAACCGCAAGACCATGAAAGAACACTTACCCCGACAATGGCCGGAGAGGGAGACGACCAGAGACACCGGCGGAGAGGCGGAGACGACCTCAACTTCAAACCATCGCCACCTGAGACCAAAAAACGATGTTAGGTTACGTGAATTGAGAACGAAAGAAGTAAGAAACTTAGTAATTCAATCGAAATCAATGAATTACCACTTTGAATTTGCGAAATCGGCAGATTAGAAAGATGAATTGATGAATCGATGATGTTAGGTGAATCGAAATCGGCAGTCTAGGAGGTTACGCGAATGACGGAATGAGGCAGAAAGGGAAAGTGGAAAACGGGAGAAGGGGGCGGAAGAAGAAACGAGGGCTAGGTTTTCGGTTTTGTATTTATATTAGGTCGTGGGTTATTTATTAAAAAAAATAATAATAATTACTTGATCGGATCGGATTAATCCGATAATCCGCGGATTTTAATCCGATCCGATCCGAAAATTCGGATTGCCTAAAGTAGTGATCCGCAATCCGATCCGAAATTACCGGATCGGATTGGTTCGGATCGGTTTTGCGGATTTTTGGATCGGTTTTTCGGTTTCGGTTTTTATGCACAGCCCTAAAAGTAAAGACTAAACAAGGGGTAACGGCGATAGTAATTAGGAATTAGCTAAATTTATTGTACTAATTTTAGTACATGAATATATATTTGACAAATGTCACAATATTACTTTAAAATATAATTAATAATAACTTTTTTTTTAGAACCAAAAACCATATATATTAATCTCAACCATTAGTCACATATTACATCAGGTGACCAAAAAGGCAAACATTGCCAAAACTATTACTATCCTCCCCTTTAGCAAGCATATGGGCAACCTGATCACCAAAATGTTTTACAAAAGTAAACCGAACATAATGAAAACAGGAAGCTAGTTGTCTAATCTCGTTAACCAGGTGTCAACAACCTGCAAACGATGGTGTCGGACTCCGCACCTGCTGCACAAGATTTAAACAATCGCCCTCAACTACAACAGACTGCAAATGTAAGCTCTGGCCCAACCGCACAGCTGCCCTTGCCGCGTTCGTCTCAACAAATTCCGACGTATGAATATGTGGAAACACATATCTGCCCCATATCAGCACCGCACCCGTACGGTCCCGAACCACCACTCATGCGCTTGCCCCTCCACCATCACTCCGTACAGCCGCATCATAGGTAATTTTACACCACCCCGAATCAGGAGGTTGTTGTAGAGGCTCTGAATTTACAATCACGGATTTGAACGAATCGAGGGGCACCAGCGACCTGAAAGCAATACAAAAGCGATCTAGAGCGGTGAGATTCAAAGGTGACACCGGTGTGGTGTCGACCGAAGGCACTCCGACGCTCAAGTTAGTATGTTTGTGATAGATAATGTAAGATTAAATGCAAACAATGAATAAAATAAACTTATCCTTGTTATTTGAGATGGACAGAGAGTCAGCCGTGGGACTGGATATGCTAGGCCGCCCCGGATATGATATCACCGGAGTCTGACTGAGTTATAGATCTTGAGCAGAGTGAATGGTTGATTGTTTTCAAGTTGAGAGTGCCTGACTACTAGGGTCTTAGGGTAGTGAGATTTTGTGTGCTGGAGAATGTATTTTCGTCGGAGGCGGACTGGAGAATCATGGTAGATATTAGGTTTAAGATGTGAGAATGCTATTGTTTCAAGTATGTCGTAGTCAATGTTCGATGCCTTTTCGTTCCAGTCGCCCTCTCTTATATAGAGATAATTCCCGAAAGAATCTTTGGTCAGTTGAACGTGATCCCGAGATTTGAGGGTTGTTCCCCTTATCTCGAGTCGTGGACGACTGACTCTTCAAAGTGAATCAGTTGGAGGCTGACTCGTAAATGACTGCTTGCGTCTGACGGCATGTGGAAGTTACCCTAGTTTTAGTCGGTCGAATTCGTTATAGAGAGACTAACGCTCAAATTGGACTTGTATGTCCGTTTGGCGCTGAGCCAAGAGTGTAATGGGTTTAGTGGCCCTTTCCATAATTGGGCTACTCAAAATGAAATCGGACCGCAATTATGGACTTAATCGTGAGGGACCCTGAACGGACCCGCTCACTAAGTGGCCCTCTTGACCAAACTTTCTTAGTCAAATGTAGAGGTAAATTATTACCATTACAGTTGCCACCATTATGTTACATTCGCTTCTGGCGGTCTTGATTGAGTATACAAACCAATAGCCTCCTTATACTTGCACAAAATCCGCACCGCAACTGTACAAGCCGCATGCGCATCCATATCAACAGATCATGAACAACCTTGTTCCTTTGATTCCAAATCATCCAACACCTCATGACAAATCTCTCCAACTCAACCCCATGGATCCTTCTGCGAATTTCATCCACCCACCCTCTGAATCAGGAACTTTGAGCCGCCAAATCCACTCCCAAATCTCCATCATCACTGAACTACTACCACCCACTATGTCCATTACACTCTGTTTGCGGAGCTTCCGTGCTAAATGATAAGCCGACTTCACAGTATAAATCCCATTAGTTGTGCGCAGCTCCAAACTCTGACATCAAGAACGTCCATGGTTGTTAAATGGATTCGCAATATGGCCTCCACATCCTCATCCCAAAAAATTGTTCTAATCACCTCCTCATCCCACTGTCCCTGAGAAATCACGTTGGACACAGCCAACTCCTGAAACCCATGGGAATCTGGAGTATTAGGCCTCATATTATTCTCACGCGGAATCCATTGGCCCTTCCATACATCAATATTACTCACATTACCGACTCTCCAACGAACACCATGTCTAACCAACTTCAATATGATTACTAGAAAAACTTTGAATAGTAATATTTATTTCTTTATAGTTTATTTCACAAAAGAGCAAGACCACCAGATTGGCCAATAGAAGGTACACATAATCCAAATAAATTAAACCTTTGCTTCAATCTATCAATTCCAACAACGCCTAACCGAGTCTCCATTGAAAAAATGATTCCGGGGTGATGCGCGGAACTGAATTTTCCCAAATCACGAACTATCCAAGAGCCCCCGAGGCCCCGATAGTTCCATGCTAAAATACTCATTTTCCTAGGCGGAGTTGCATAGCTCTGGTCCATCATCGAACTTATGCTTTTTTTTTTTTTTTTTTTTTCTTTGAAAAATCAACACCTGTTTATCATTCTTATTTTCAGCACTTGCATAGTTGCATTTTTATTTTTAGAAACAAACCCCTACTATATAAATCCACGGCCTCACCACATCCATCAAACCCTAAAAACTCGGGAATCTCGCTTAAACCTGACTTTTGTAAGAATATATGGTAATAATTTAAAAAGCCACCGCCTCACCACCTCCATCAAACCCTATAAACTCGCGAAGCTTTCTGTCGATAGAATCCTTCTCGATTGGTACGAGTTTCTATTTTTGTAATATTTTTTATCGAAGCTGTTTACAATCCGTTTGAATATATTTCCATTCAGGTTGGAAGAATGTCTTCCAAGGAGAAGGATCTCGATCTCGCTTCTCCTAATGTCCTCACCAAATACAAAGCAGCTGCGAATATAATCAACAGTAACCTTAATATTTTTTGTTCATTGTTTTGTCAATTTTAGCTGATGAAAGGTTTAGGATTTAGTTAATGGATTAGGGTTCGTGTTTTGATGATAATTGCAAGATTGTTGTGGATTTATACCGATGAGATCATTTCATTTTCTAGCTTAATTATGTGTGAGGTTAAGGACATAGATTGATAACTTTGTTATGGATTTGTGCAGAGGCATTGGATATGGTTCTATCAAATTGCAAGCCAAAGGTTAAGATTGTTGACCTATGTGAGAAAGGAGACAAGTATATCAGAGAGTAAGTGGTGGTTTTGGCAGCATTTGATTACATATTCTACCATGAGAATGTGTATATGTTTTTATGTCATTGCATCAGCCATACTGAGGACATATATGCGAGTGTAGCAAAGGGTATTGCCTTTCCAACTTGCATCTCAGTGAACGAAACTGTTTGTCATTTTTCTCCTCTGGCCAATGATGAGTCTGTTCTAGAAGTTGGAGACATTTTGAAAATGTTAGTATTGTTTTTAAATTCTAGTTTATACTAACATCATATGTGGGTAATTTATAATAACTCATCACTGTAATATTATTACTGGTGCAGTGATATGGGGTGTCACATTGATGGGTTCATTGCTGTAGTTGCTCACACCCTTGTCCTTCAGGATGGAGTTGTAACTGGCAGCAAAGCTAATGTTATTACTGCCGCAGCTACAGCTGCAGAGGTTGCTATTGGACTTGTTAGGCCAGGGAAGAAGGTAATTACATTTGAATTGTAATCATGTTTACAGTGAGTAGTTGTTCAGTCATTGAATGTTTTACTGGGGTTGGCTAGTGATATGAATCATTTAACCTTTAAAAATGTGATTTCTGGAGTCATTTTGAAGTGCATGCAGTGTGTTTGTATTTATATGAGGGGCTATACATCTCCAAATGATGTTGTTATTCAGGAGCTATGGATCTTGTATCCTATAATGTTCTATTTAGTCATAGCAACTCATAGTTAAAAGATGTATCTCTGGTGAAATTTTGCTTTTCAAACACTACTTTGCCCAAAAGTTTCTTTTGTATATTTGTGGCAACTTTGCCTTCGCTAATCAATCTATTTGCTTCCTCTGTTTCCCTGTTGCCAATAATTTCTATGGACTCTACTTTTTCTTGTACAAATAACTTATTCATACATCAGCCATGTCATCTAGTTAAAGCCTATATCATACACCATTAACTTGATTGGTGAAATTTAAAGGCAACTTTGCCGAGGTGATCAATCCATCGGTTTCCTCTTTTTCCCAATTTTCTTGTAAATGCCACTGATTTGATTTACACAGCAGACCTTGTCATCTAGTTGGTATCCTACACGTTGAATGGTTAAACATTCACCCAATTTGTTACATATTGGGGCTCTTTCATTTTGTTCTAGTTAGTTGTTTATTGTTGCAAATCAATGTATTGCCCTGTGGACATCATTATAGCCTTTTCTGATCCCGTCTTAATATCACGTTACATGTCTTTATCAGAATAAAGATGTCAATGAAGCTGTTCAGAAAGTTGCTGCTGCTTATAAGTGCAAAATTGTCGAAGGAGTTCTAAGTCATCAAATGAAGCAATTTTTGATTGATGGAAACAAGGTTGCCTCGGGTGTTTCCCTCTCTGACACAAAAGTTGATGATGCTGAATTTGAGGAAAATGAAGTGTATTCAATTAACATTGTCATGAGCACTGGTGAAGGCAAGGTAATTTTGAATGCTTTTAGCTTTCTGCAACAAACCTTTCTGCAATACGTGCTTTTACATAATTTCTCTATTAATTAATGATATATGTTTACTTCCAGCCAAAACAGTTGGATGAGAAACCCACTACCATCTACAAACGAGCAGCTGACCAAAATGATCACTTGAAGATGAAAGATGCCCCATTCATATTCGGAGAAATCAGCAGGAACTTTCCATCTATGCCATTTTCTGCTAGGTTTGATTTTTGCAACTTTCTTACTGCGTCAGGTCTAGATCTTTTTCCTTCCGGCTTTAATAATGAACTATGTTATTTGTACTCAGGGCTTTGGGAGAGAAGTGTACTCCAGCGGACTTGGCAGACTGTGCGAAACACAATCTTCTACAGCCGTATCCTGTACTTTGCGAAAATCAAGGTAAAAGATGCATCGACTCATGTCCTTTATTTGGTGTAACTGTCGGATTTATGGACTGTCTGCTTACGTCAACTTTATTATAATTGCAGGTGATCTTGTTGCACATATCAAGTTCACCGTTTTGCTAAGACCAAATGGTTCAGACAGAGTTACATCACATGCTCTTCAACAACTTGAACCCACAGTTAAAGTAGATGATCCTGATATCAATGACTGGTTATCTTTGGCCAAACAGACCAGGAAGATAGGTGGTCGCAAGAAAAAGAAGAAGAAAGGTGGTCGCAAGAAAAAGAAATAATTCTTGTTTGTTCACTGGTTCTGGTTAAGTTTTTGGTGTACTCGGATCTCATTTTTTTGAGATGTTTTCTTTCAGGCAATGGAGGAGAGAAAAGTGATAATACCACAGTTGTTCATATTGGGTGTGAAGGAGTCGACAGGTAGACAATTGATATAGCATAAACATATAGCACCCATTTTTTATTATGCTTCCTTTTTATGATTGTTATTATCTAGTAAGTTGAGTGTTGAAAATTGGAGAACATATTTCATTAAAACTTTGTGTGTACATTCATTTCTTTACCTGATTGCATGAATAGGCAAAAGAGAATGAAGAGAGACCAACTCAATCAAAGACTTTGTTCCCATATCCCTGATGACCATGTTGAGGATATTCTTCTAAGACTCCCCGTCAGATCTCTCCTGAGATTCAGGTGTATCTCCCAGCGTTGGAGCTCCCTGATCTCCGGCAAAGAGTTTGTCAACGCCCACCTCGAGAAGTCATCAAAGAATATTAATCGTCTTGCATACTTTAGGTTTTTGCCACAACCTGAAAACAAAAGTTCGCGTTTCCCAGCTGACATCAGTTCGCTTAAGCCAGATGACATCAATTTGCTTTTCCAAGATGATTTTAAAGTTAGATGCAGGTTCTATCTTCGTCAAATTGTCACTGCACCAGTGGGTCAAAGTGTCACTGCACCAGTGGTTGTGCGTGACCTTGATTTGACTTTAGATGATCCAATGGACACTGGTTGCAAAATTGTGGGAACAGCTAATGGATTGTATTGTATTCGTGAAGGTGATAAAGGATTCATCTTGTGGAACCCATCCACCTCTTGGTTTCGGAGATTGCTGGTTGGCAGTATTGATCCTGATTTGAGTATTTGTGACGTGGTTGATGGTTTTGGTTTTTCTGACCAGCCTGACTACAAGGTTCTGACTTTTACTATGAATGATCCTGATGTCGCTTTTCTAGACCCTAGAGTCAGGTTATATAGTCTAAGAGAGGATTCTTGGAAAACATTGGACAACAAAGAATTGATTTATCTGGGCAACACAGCAGTGAGAGGCACCGCAGTTGTGGTTGGTGGGAAATTCCACTGGGCCAAATTTCACGACGGTCACATATTATCTTTTGATTTACTGACGGAGTCATTTGGAACTGTTGTTCTTCCCGGTACGGCAGACTATAATGGTGTTAATTCGAATCCGGTGTTGACCGAGTTTGAAAAGGATTTGTGCTGCCTTGTTTCTCGTTGGTCAACCACTAGAAGGTTTACCGATATTTGGGTTCTGAATGACACATGGTCGATAATTTTTACCATTATTGATGGTAATGATCCTGGTGATATGGTTTATCCACTTTATGGTACTGGTTGTTATCCACTTCTTCCCCTCTGCAAATTAGCACAGGGTGTTCTGATTATGTCGGATGGAGAACTAGCAATTTACAATACGAGCACAGAGTCTTGGGAGAAGATTCTTCCAGATTTTCCAGGATATACAAGGGGGAGGGGTAGTAGTGTTGGATTGTTTCATGAGACTTTAGTCTCACCTTTTGGAATTTGATTTTGTCATCCATTAAAACATGTTTTCTATTTTCATGCTGTGATTGATTTGCTTAAATCTCATACATTTTGCTACTATAACATGTGTTGAGTGTTGGCATATCCGATTGATTTAGAAAAACTACTACTACAACGTTTGAGTTCATGTTAATAGTTAATTGACTTAATTCTATTGACAGTATGTGAAACTATGATACTCCACTGAAGCTTGTCAGAGATTTTGGATTGTTCACAATTCTTCATTAGGTGAAAATGCTACCAACACAGTTTTCTGGTTATTACCGACTGAAACATCATTTCGTATCGGCATTTGCTGTTATATTATACATTGTTACGTATGATTTGATGTTATACATTGTTACCTATGAATCAGTATTGTCTATTGTCCGAATTACAACCATGGAATCCCAATTCAACATATCCCAATCATGTTGGCTTAAAATACACCCAAAAGGCACTATAGTTATATTGTTGATTTTGTTTTTCTGATTTCATCTCATATAATTTATAATCATACTGAAAAAATAGTTAATTAAATTATTTATATAATTTGTTGAATATTTTTACGGTATAGTTTGAAAATAATAAGTGGACCATAATAAAATTAATAAAATCAAATTGGAACTTCGTTTATACCGTGTTTATATTGTACTAGTACTTGCGTCGCACGCTACACATGCGAAGCGTTCTCCTTGTTAAACTTTTTTTTTTGTTAATGTTCACTCAATAATTTATTACATATCGTTATTGTGGTTATGCGTTTATTTATGCGAAGCGATCTCCCTGTTAATATTTTTACGGTATAATCTAAAAATAATAAGTGGACCATAATAAAATCAAAAAACGAAATTGGAACTTCGCTTGTACCGTGTTTATTTATATTGTATGATGATTAGTGTACTACTATTTATATATGCACCCACATGTAAAACATTTATCACATAGGAGTAAAAGTTAAAACTTAAAACTTGGTAAAACTCACATAGTATTATGTACCGTGTAGTCTGAACAAGTTTGGGGCAGACATATTTTATCCAAGTGTAATCATTTGGCACGCGTCTGTCTCTGTATATTATTCTGTTTTAGTCCCCCAAAAGTCCAAAACCTAGCTGATAAGCCCAGTAGTGAATATTATTAATGGAATTAATCTTTCACTAACCCATCCAATTAAGTCCAATCCCCAATAATTAAATGACCGGGTAAGAGGAGATCATACGCTGTCGTTTCCCTAGGGTTTCATTGCCGATGAATTTTCTTCTCTGACCCCAAAATCTTACACTCCTCCAATACTTTGTGGGTCAATGGAGCCGCGTGTTGGTAACAAGTACAGGCTCGGCCGCAAAATCGGCAGTGGATCTTTCGGCGAAATCTATCTCGGTACGTTTTATCTCTTTTGCTTCTGTTAATTGTTTGATTCATTTAGCTTCTCTTGCTTTGCTTTTTGGGGTGTATGTTTACTGTTTCTAGTGGTTTATTGTTGGGTTAACAGGGACAAATTATCAGACTAATGAGGAAGTGGCGATTAAGCTCGTAAGTAGCTCTGTTCTTCGTTTAGTTTTTCTTCTATTGTTGTATTCTTCTGTTTAGTTATTTGCTACTGTACTAAATTAGTAATGCTGTAGCTGTGTAATCATTTCCATGGTATTAAGTGGTTGATAAATGTACTGGTTGCATGCAATTGAGCTGAATACTTTGAGGCTTCAGCATTAAGTTTAGGTTGGAGGCGGTTTAGGCGAATTGGCAGTCTTTGGCTAGTCTATTAGAGTAGTATACAAGTAGTAGTAGTACCATGCTGTGGGTTTACTCTGTATTGAATGGTAGATGTTGTGTATAGTGTAAACTGGAAGAGCGGGTGTGTGCATGAGAGTAAGTGCGAGCAGGAGCGCGAAACTTTAAAATAGACAGAAAGGATGAGTGCTCTTAAAAGCACCTAATAATAATAATAATAATTAATTTTTCAAATATTTGCATATACATAGACTAAACCTATGTATCAATGTTGTATAAAATTGATTACCCTTGCTAGTATCGTTTGAGCACGTGCATAAATGAGTTTCATATACTAGCTATAGAAAGAAATCATAACTGTGATAATCGGACCAATAGATTGGGAAATGTTTCCATATTTACATGTTACTTTAATTGATTGTTTATACGGAAGAAGATGAAATTTGCAAGAAAATGAAAATATTGTATATTGAAGTGCGAATTAAGGAATACAAATGCGAGCTTTTAGATCCCAAATTGTGAAACTTGTGATTGAGACCAGGAACTCTAGGGAATCTAGAGTATAGCAAGAGAGTTAACGGCATTCATGCCTATCTGATAGCAAAAGAGACGCCAAAGTTTGTGAATTTGAATATCTTAATTTTGGCCTTTAGTTTCCATAAATGGATATCATGGTTTCATCTCACATTGTTCCTGAGATGAAGTGTTTCCTTTTGATTCATTTGCGCATATTTAGGCATAGGACATATTCATGGCCAAGGTTTTATCACCCTTGTAGAAGCCCGTGCTACAATTTCAGTCATTATGTTTCTTGTTATTTACAGACTTGGCAATATCTTCTGATGAAACAGTCTTGTAGGTCATTTAGTAAAGCTTTGTGGTTAACATATACTGAGTGCCTGAATTGTGATGGAACAAAATGCTCTTACTGACTGCTTAAGAAGTTCAATGCTCTATGAGTTATATCATTTTCAATGGTTTAATAAGATCATTCGATTTAAACCCACTTATAATGTTGTTGTCTAATCAACTCATTGTTTATACGAGTTATGTTGATGTTGATGAAGTTATTTTTATTTATTGCATAAATGTTTGTTGCATTTACTTTTTCAGGAAAATGTCAAGACAAAACATCCACAATTGCTGTACGAGTCTAAACTATACAGAATATTACAGGGTGGAAGTAATACTCTATTGACCTTGTTAAAATTTTCATTTTTCATTTTAACTTCTAATTTGAAGTCTAACTTTTCTCTGCTGAACTGCAGCTGGTATACCTAACGTGAGATGGTTCGGTGTGGAAGGAGACTACAATGTTCTTGTTATGGACTTGCTTGGACCTAGTCTCGAAGATCTATTCAATTTTTGTAGTAGAAAACTTTCCTTGAAGACCGTTCTCATGCTGGCTGATCAAATGGTTAACCTTTTAGTTTATATTTCTGAGGTTCAGTTATTAATAGATGCAGTTAATGATTTCTCTAAGTATTCCAGATCAATCGTGTTGAATTTGTCCACTCGAAGTCATTTTTACACCGGGACATCAAGCCAGACAATTTTCTCATGGGATTGGGACGGCGTGCAAATCAGGTCTTCACTTGTACACTCATTTGTGTTTTATTTGTCGATTATACCTTTTCGTAATTTGCTGTGCCCTCTTCATATTAGGTGTATATCATTGATTTTGGTTTGGCCAAGAAATATAGAGACAGTTCAACACATCAACACATTCCTTATAGGTGAGATGTGCATCTATTATTTGCATCATTGCAGCAAGTTATATTTGACTAGCTAAAAGTTTTCATTTTTCATTGCTGGCCAGTCTGTCCTATTCTTAATTAGCTTCCTCTGTAATGTTGTTGAATGTTTAAGCTATTTGGCATTGCATGATCAACTTGAATTGCAATTGTAATCTTCCGCAATTTGCTCGTAGTGCTATAAGGGTGTTCAATATGTAATCTGCAGTGTTCAATCTACGTATATTATAAAGCTAGTGATTATCTGAGGTACAAGAAAAGTATACCGTATATGTTACCAAGACCTTTTAATCATCATTTTTCAGTAAAATGTCGTCAGAAGTTGGGATGCTATCATATGTAGTGATCCCATCCTCGAAACATTCCTTTTATCACTCTAAACTTAAAGTTTATTGAGTAAAGTTTATCTCATGGGAGAAGGATATGTATCAGAAAGTTTGCGTTTAACTTCTATGTTTATTGACCCAAGTTTTCTATGGCAACCAATTATATATAAATTGGGCTTGCTTTCCCTCTTCTGAGCAGCACAGCAGTCATGCTGCTCCATTTCAGATTTGTGTATCAGCTAAGGCACATCATTAGCTTTCCAATCCTAGATTTAGACACATTTTCCCAAAAAAAATGGGTGCTCTGTACTTCAGCATTCAATTGCCGGGGAGACCTTTTGAATTCTATTGTTTCGACTTTGATTGAATTGGTGTCACTGTCTTGATATGATTCTGTTTAATTAGTTAGTGCAGAACTAACGAGTGTATTTGATGTCTCAGGGAGAACAAAAACTTGACTGGAACAGCACGATATGCCAGCATGAATACTCACTTGGGTATTGGTAGGTGTTTCTTTTCGCCGTCATGTCTTTATATAAATGGCAATATCATCATTCTTGAGTTGAACCCCTTTTTAAACTAGATGCTATTTATATCCCATGTAGAACAAAGCAGGAGAGATGATTTGGAATCCCTTGGATACGTTCTAATGTACTTCCTGAGGGGAAGGTAACCATTTGCTTGAACCTTCATTTTGTCTGGATTTGAGTGTGTATTGAGTACTGTCTCATGACATATGTTTTGTGTAGCCTTCCTTGGCAGGGTTTAAAAGCTGGAAACAAGAAACTAAAGTATGACAAAATCAGCGAGAAAAAAGTTTCAACTTCTATTGAGGTACTTTCCACTAATATGGTGAAAATTATCAATAGTACATGTTGTGGTCTCATTTACTAGAAACTTAATTGCCATCTTACATTTCTCTCAGTCTTTGTGCCGGGGTTATCCAACGGAGTTTGCGTCATATTTTCATTATTGTCGGTCACTGCGCTTCGAGGACAAACCAGATTATGCTTATCTTAAGAGAATATTCCGTGACCTTTTCATTCGTGAAGGTCTGAGTCTTTTGGTTGATGAACTTCCATTTCCAAATTTCAGAGTCCTTTTTAGGTTCTACGTTGTACTATATCATTGAAGTTGATATTCCACTTTTATGTTCTATGCAGGCTTTCAATTTGACTATGTCTTTGATTGGACTATTTTGAAGTACCAGCAGTCACAAATGGCAGCTCCTCCTCGAGGTCTTGTAAGTGGCATATTCTCGAAACTTTTGCATTGGAAATTTCCAATTAGGATTTTTATGATGTGTGCTCTTTCAGGGCCCAAGTGCAGGAACGAGTTCAGGACTCCCGCCTGCAATTCCCAGTGGTGATCGTATACCAGGTAGATTTCCTTCCCCCCCCCCCCCCCCCCTCCCTTCTATTTTGCTATTCCCTCCATAGATATGTGGTCAGGGCTAGTTCTGCTGATGGTGGGAAACATGAAATATTAGTTTCCTTAGATCATACCGTGCTACCTTTGATGCTTAATATTGCTTCAAGCATGATTTCATTTCCTATCTGCTATTCTGAAAGAATTTCTCTCAGTTAACATTCATGCAGGTGACATCGATGGGAGGCAGGCTACTACTTCAGCAGATCCATCCAGAAGACACTCTGGTCAGTTAATAAATGCTGGAAGTTTATCCCGACAGAAAAGCCCTGTTCCAAATGACTCAACAAGCAAAGAAGCTATGGTATGGCTGGATTCTTTTAGCAACATATGGTTACGGATTAAAGTATTTTGTTGGCTTTTTTTTGGTTGTTGTTGTCGTCGTCATAACAAGAGTTTGATGGGTGAGTGAGCTGTTATATACTAGCTGTGCAATCTTTATTTACTTTGGCCCCAATCTGTTGGTCTTTGGAGGATATCATATATTTGAGAATTGAGAGTGAATATAAAGTTCCATGGTTTGAATAGAAGGAATTTACGAAGGAGCTATCTTTTAAGTTGATGTTCAAATGATACATTAGCATGTCAAAAGTGATTTACCACAACTTTATATATACTTTACTCGAGTTGATCATCTAAAAGAAGTCACTCTGATAGATCAATTAAACGTTGAGTTCCTAAAATTCTTTACCCAATGGTTCTGTTCATTTTACAAGTTTAGTGCATTTTTTTAATTATTTGTCAGTGCTGTCTTGTAATTTCTTGCCTGGATAATTGAGCGTTGCAGATGTCAAGCTCCACTTTATTTGGAAAATCTAGTGGATCACAACGGAGAGGTCCCGTTTCTGGCAGCCGAGATGCCGTTACTGCAGGAAATGATTCTCGTAAACCTGAGGCTAGTTCGGCCACCTTAAACAAATTATTGAGTGGGCAAAAGAGCTCACCTACTGGTGTATCCTCCGACCCAAAGCATACTTCTGCACGAAACAACTATGAATCCACAATCAAGGGTATTGAGGGCTTACATGTTGATGATGAAGATAGGAATCGACACTGAATGCAGTTCAGTGTCTCATGCTCCTGTAAATCCCCACCCAATTACATGATGGACATGCAGTAAGATTAAGACTCCCTGTTACAATATTCTGAAAGATGTGAATGCAAAACAAAAAAAAAAATGGAAGGTAATGCGCGAGAATGTATAATGCAATAAACTTGAATGTGTTGAGAAGCCAACTGAGGGAGTAGTGTTGTCCATACAACTGACACTTGATGACATGGGTCTTTAATTCCATGCAGACTTCCGATTGTTACTTCTGAATATCTGATTTCTGTGTTTAGATTGGGTGTTCGTTGATTTGAAAATTTACCACATGTGTAACTTGTGGTTCTCCACATATTTATTTACCAGTTGTGTACATTCCAAAGTGCAGGCCGTTGGCTTGAAGTAGCGTGAGTGTTTGTTGTAATGACTATGTTATGAGTATCTGAATACTGAGTGTTCATCTTAAGTAGTCTGTCTCCCGTTTGTCATGAAATTCTTTTTTGCATTAGTATATAATTAGCAGATGCATCTTTAAAATCTCATCTTCTCATAACTATTAAGCTTTGAAGACATTTCGGAAGCTGCTGCCAGTTCACAACTACATTCAATATTAGACTTCTTGCTGCTGTTTTTAGTTTTATTACCATAAATTTGCACATTCTGCTTCTTTGTATTGCACGCACTGTATTTTTTTTACTCTGAAAATGCATGATAAGTTGAAGGAATTCCAGGATGCCGCTATGTAAGCATCTGTGTTCTTGGCAAAGATGCACAAACGAAATATCAGGACTAGAACCGGATACAAAAACTACAATTGATCCATCTGAGAAGGATATAAGAAATGTGATTCAAATAAAACTAAACTGAAGAATGTCTCTCCAACAGCAAGGAGATTAAGATTAAGAGAACATTTGAGGAGTAGAATGAATAAGATTTGGATAACTTAAAAAGTATCAAAATCTGAAGCTTAACAACAAGAAGAAAATGGAAGTAGACACTCGATATATATATATCTCTCTTTCTGGGTTTTCATATCTGTTTTCCAGATTGGATGAATGAATATTGAAATCACCTGTAGCCATAGACGACCCTGGAACACTTATCTTTGATCCATCTAAAGCTTTTCCTGAAAGAGCCTTTGATTTTACCTTCAACAGAGTAAACTTTGTAGCTAGCAACCCTCTTCTTCCTGAGCAACTCTGGATCAGTTAAGCTCCAGTTCCTCTTGGACCCACCTACAGCATTAGTTGACTTGCCTTTCTTGAACTTCCACTGCTCACCTCCCCCGCCGCCTTCAGCAGAAGCAGCCACCACGATTTCCATGTGGTGCGGTGGTGCTGATGAGGAAGCATAGGAGGCACTGTAACACCTCAGATCTTGCATCCCACTTGGATTTGAGGCGGCGTAAGTATTTTCTTCAGGTTGCATACTTGTGACCCTGTATGATTTGGATCTGTAATCCTCCTCTTCCATTTTCTTGGATGTTCTTTGTTGACTTGTTGATTTTCTTTCTCTATCACTAATCAGTAATCACTATATATATACTGTTGTGAGTAGTTGATAAAAATGACTAGTAGTTGAAACATGTGAGGAGGGATTTGATTTCTTGTAGAAAGCAAAGCACACAAAAAGCAAGGACTACTGATGATGATGGTACTACTAGTACTAGTATGGAATTTAGTTTTTCCGGGTCGGTGGGTAGAGGAAGAGGAGGAAGAATGGTGGTGTTGTTTACAAGGTGCTAGCTAGCTGCCACCTTAAGGCTGCTTAATTAATAAATTAGGGATTTGGAATGTATTTGACTTTTCTGATTTTAAGTTTTTGACAAACTGTGATTTTGTGAATGTGAGGTAGGGGCAATGAAAAAATAATATAACCCGAACCCCACCAAATTTAAACATGGATTGGAAAGGGAGGGCCCCTAAATAAATGTATAAAAATCAAGACAAGGCATACTGGTATATAAGAATCAAGACAAGGCATACTGGTATATAAGAATCAAGACAAGGCATACTGGTATAATACTATACGGATTAGTAACATTTTAACAGTTTGAAATGATAATCGTAGATTCAGACCTAAGCAAAAATGGGGAGTACGACCTCAAAATCTCGTACTTACGGTCCCATGCTCAAAATATGCACAAAATAGTGAGATTAATTGTAGTTTTAACTAGGGGTGGATATAAAATCCGAAACCGAAAATCTGACAATCCGAGCCCAAACAATCCGATCCGAAATCACTACTTTTAGTAATCCTAATTTTTGGATTGGATCGGATTAAAATCCGCGGATTATCAGATTAATCCGATCCGATCAGAATACTATTTTTTTTATTTACATTTATATCCAGTAAGTATATATAAGAAAGAAACACTAAACCCTAATCATTTCCAGTCCCAAAAAACGACTCCTCCCCCTTCTCTCTCTTTTCCTTTCTTCTCCCAAATCACCTTTTCATCTTGGATCGATCGATCGATCTGAAACTCCAAAGTTCCAATCAGGCAATAAAACTTATCTTCACACTCGCGACTTGGAGTTTGTCGATCCAGGTTTGGCTTTATCTCTCTCTAACACATTTGTGTGCCTCCACTAATGTTTCCTTCTTTCTTAACTGTCTGAGTGAGCTAATCTCTTTGTGTTCACAGATCTATGAGTAACCAGTTTGAAAGCGTTGATTTGGTTCATTTTGGTGAGGCCCATGAACCTGCTAATAGGGAGGCCCTAATTAGAATGATAATAATGGATGAGTTACCTTTTACATTAGTGGAGAAGTGGAGAATGAAGGGTTTCAGATGTTTATGCAAACTGCTAGAGTTTGCTTGGTTTGTAAAAGTCTAAAAAATTGTAGTCACACTCCTGAGATCAATTGACTTGTTGGAAGAATTGTAGTACTAGTACTTTTGTTTTGAAACGGAAGGATGGTAGTACTACCCATTGTTTTGTGAATTTTACTTAATTGTTAACAAACTAAATGATGTGATGAAAAAAAAAATTAAAAATACGGATTGTTCGGATTAATCCGAGTCCGATCCGATTATTTTCGGATTAATCCGAAACCGATCCGAAATTTTGGATCGGAATTCGGATTGGCCAAAAATTGCAATTTCGGATCGAATTTGATCCGATCCGATCCGTGCACAGCCCTAGTTTTAACGTGGTGTTTTAGTTGTTTACAATTTTTATTAGAAAATAATTTCAACTACTTGTACGGAATGATTTTTTTAAATATTCTTCGGTATAAATTTGATTATCTTCTATTAGTATTATGTTATAACTTGATTGAAGATTTACTTGAAAGTTTGAACATGGGCTCCTAAATTTAATAAAATATTTTTAGAAAATATCTTAAAGGTGAAAAATCGTGCATCCCCCAAAATTTGAGTTATTGTTAAACTTATAAAAGTTAGGATCGTCCCATGAGTGTAACGTCCCAACCACCAATGGGCTGAGAGCATGATTCTTTGGACATGTGCGATTACTCCTGGGATGCTCTTCGAGGTGATACTATGAATGTAACGTCCCGACCACTAATGAACTAAAAGATCAGCCCTTTAGAATGGCGCAATTACTCCTAGACTACTATCTGGGATGATATGTTGATCCCACAGACCAACATGTGTTTTACGCACCTTGTCCTTACTCATGTTGCACCGGGAACTTTCAAGTAGATCACCATCCTAAAATAAAATTGCACCTAAACCAATCTCACTTAACTTTGGAGTTCTTCTAGATGAATTATAAAAAAGAAAGGTGCATCTTGTTGGCATGAGACTTCCTTCTTAATTTTATTATATATTGTTTTTTTACTATTTTAGTTTAATTATTAAAATTAAAATTGATTAATGAAGTAAAAAAAATTGAGATCACGGCCCAATAAATTAGAAACCGTTTCCCCCAAATTTCAACTCATTCTGTAGCTAGCCGCCTAGCCCAATAGAAATCCTTCCCGTTTACCTTTTTTTTTTTTTTTTTTTTTTTTTTATCCCCGTCTTCTCATGAGCAATACCGATAGGCTAACTTTGGTATAAGCTTTGAATAACTTGACGGAATACCTGTGCCCCGAACATGGAATGAAGATAACCTGAGGTGAGGAAGTTAACGCTATCGGATACCTATAGATTCTATCTTTGGCTATAGCGCAGTTCTTACCGTTTCCCCCAAATTTCCGATTTCCCTAGTCTTCGTTTCTTCTCCGACGCCGTGCCACCTCCGGTGAAGTCTTCTTATTTCCAGGTATGTCTATCTTCACATTCATCTAGTATGTGTTTACTACGTATCTCGTTAAGTTCTTCAGCTTTATACCTTCTGCTTATTTACAGAACCTTTTTCGTTTTGGTACATACTTATACATAATAATTCTAGTAATTATTCACTGAAATTAAGCTGACGTGATTGCTCAGTGGTTAAGCTCGACTTTCTTCTTTTTGTTCGTAATGCAGCTTGTTTGATTCAACTTGTTTTGTACCCAGTTGTATGGGAAAAATTAACTCCTCATACATTAGTAATTAGGTTAAGTTGAATTGAGTTCTAAAGAACCTTTGGAATTGGGGAATTCGGCTTTCAGATCTGTGGAAAATGATAGAGTTGCATCTCATCTCATCGAGGCTTGTCAAAGAAACGGCTAGCCATTCCTAAATGCAATGTGTTTGTGTGGTGAGGGAGTACATCCATCCACAATTTCGGAACACCTTTATCCATAAGTAATTTGAACCTAAGTTTACGAAACGAGATCACTATTGAGGATGTGCTTTCCATATGGATGGCTGTTCATTTTGTTACCAATTTTGCTGATACAGTTAAGTTTGATGGGGAGGTTGTCGGAGATGTATCTTTATGTTGAAGTGGTTGGCACGTTGTGCTTTTTGTTGTGAATGTCATTCCTGTTTCCATTTACGAAACTACTCATCATGACAAAGTCACAGATACCTTATTTATGTGTATGCGGTTGTTCAGTTCACATAAGTTGAATTAACTTCTACTAGTATCTTGTTAATTTGAATAATCAGATGCTCTAGGGCATCACGTGCTAGATCACTCTAAATGCCCTCCTTCCATCTTTTGTAGCGCTCCAACATGCTCCATTGCTTTGAAAACATTGCTTCAAGTGCTCGCTCTAAAATATTTCTTATGATTCGCTAACTTTGATTAATTTAAGAATGCAAATTTTGCAAAATCTTTACAGAAAATAAAAACACACCTATCTTTGGGAAGAGCAGTATTCAATCTGTCAAACTAATCACCACATATTCAACCCCAACTTTTTTTAAAACACCTCTACAGATGTGGATAACGATGGTGTTGTGGGACTGAGATAATTTCTGAGGACGGAACTGATGCACCAGTGTGGGTTGGGTTAAGAGAAGCTGGTGTGGTGGGACTGGCTTAGTAAGGGGGGGGGGGGGGTTAAAGGGACTACTGTTGTGCAGATGTTGACTATTTGACTTTATTATGCTGGGAAGAAATTCCTATTTAAAGCTATATTATGTGGAAGATAATAATTATTCTGCATATAGAAAATATTTTTTATATATCAATGGGTGCTTTCAGGCTCTTGCACTTTTAATCCTTCTAGATTTTGGGCTTTCACTTCAGTTTATCTATTACAAGTTTACTCATCTTTAACGTTTCCCTGTATATCAAGGGGTTAGGGTTTGAGGGAAGAGAAGTCTTGATGTAGTTTACTATACTGAATATCTGGTATGAGTCTGACATTGATTATGATGACTGGTGGGAATTATTATTGTTGTAGAAAACAAGTATTGTATCTAATTTGTTTGCATTCTGCGCAGACAGTTAATTTCATCATTTTGAAACTCATTGCAGTTTAATCCGAGTAATCTTGCTCTTGCTGAAAAAGGCGGAAGATGATTTACAACGCAATTGATACATTTTATCTTACGGAAGAAGAGCTGCAGAACTCACCTTCAAGGCAACATGATATTGACGAAGCAACTGAAACCACCCTTAGAATCTATGGATGTGACCTTATACAGGAGAGTGGCATATTGCTTCGATTGTATCCTTTTATATTTGGTATTCCGTATGAGTATGTGTTTCTATATTTCTATTGAATAATGTGTAAAACTCTCCATTTTTTTTAATTTTCTTCTGCACTGAAGAACCTCTGGAACAACGATGATTAAACACCCTGCGTTATTTGGGTAAACTTTTTACTCTTGATTTTTGTCTTCGAAGTTTGAATTGCCTTAACTGAATTATGTCAGACCTCAAGCTGTTATGGCAACAAGTCAGGTTCTGTTCCATCGATTCTACTGCAAGAAATCTTTTGCTCGGTTCAATGTGAAGGTCTCTTATGTTATTCTTCTACAACTTATGATGTCCCAGTTTATATCAGTCAATTCGATTTCGCATTTATTATGTACTGAAATACTACTAGCTTTGAATTATTGGCAGAGGGTTGCTGCTGGCTGTGTTTGGCTTGCTTCAAAACTTGAAGAAAGCCCTAGGAAAGCTAGGCAGGTTCTGCTTGTTTTTCACAGGATGGAGTGTAGGAGGGAGAACTTGCCCATAGAGCATTTGGACACTTTTTCCAAGGTTTGCAGCTAATTTGATGTTATCTTCTGATAAGCGTGGCATTAGATTAATTCCACTGTTAATCCTGATCCTACTGCCTGAATAACTTCTTTCTATGTCATGGTATTTCTCTAAGATTGGTATTTCTCTCTTTGTTTTTGCTTTTTGCCAGAGATACACGGATCTGAGAGCAGACTTAACCAGAACGGAAAGGCATATTCTGAAAGAGATGGGATTCATATGCCATGTTGAGCATCCTCATAAATTCATATCGAATTACCTTGCTACTCTAGAAACTCCAGCAGAACTCAGACAAGAGGCCTGGAACCTTGCAAATGACAGGTAAATGTTTGACAGAGCATGTAATAACTTCTTATCTATTTGCCTCTCTGATGAACTTCGTTTGGACAGTTTGCGCACCACATTGTGTGTCCGATTTAGAAGTGAGGTTGTAGCATGTGGTGTCATATATGCTGCGGCTCGAAGATTTCAAGTACCGTTGCCTGAGAACCCTCCGTGGTGGGAAGCATTTGATGCGAAGAAAGAAGGAATAGATGAAGTCTGTAGAGTTCTGGCTCACTTATATAGCCTTCCAAAGGCCCAGTACATACCTGTATGTAACGATGGGGGATCCTTTGCAACATCTAATAGATCACAGGACCTACCTAATCAGTCAGTTCCAAAGGTATAATGAATTTCTCAAAGTGATTTGGCTTGTAGTTTTTTATATCAAAGAAATATTCCAACTGCATCTGTTTGTGTATTATTTAATGACAATTTGCATATAACATAAAGATCTGTTGCTACCTCCAGGATGGTCCCCAGGCAGGAGTCACCACAAATGCAGATACAGCAGGAAAGGAGACTTCAAGTCCAGTAAATCAGGAAGTTGGTAAGGATGTCAAAGTGAAAGGTGCTCACGACAAATTAAAGGATTTGAAGAAAAGTGACGATGAATCCAAAATCTCACTCAGCGGCGGAGAGTTGAAAGAAGAACCTGATCCAAAATTGATTCCTGATAATAGATTAGAGGTTGTAGAAAGGAACAAGAAGAGGGAGAGAGATAGAGACAGGGAAGAGGAGAGAACCAAGAGTAGAGACAATGAAAGGGGGCGTGATTCTGACAGGGATAGAGATAAACTCAAGGAAAGAGGGGGTCACCGTTCCAGAGACAAAGGAAAGGATTCTGGTGAGTTGACATCCAAATCGATTATAAATTCCTCATGTTATATGCAACTTGCAACCACATTCCTCTGCTACTATTTTGTTACACATCCCTTGTGTTATCTGAAACTATACATGGTAACCCTTATATTCCTAAAAGTTCTTGCCATGCCTTTTTTAATTCTAGAATAAAGTGGTTTCATTCGGATCTAGGAAAATGAAAAGAAAGAGAAAAGAAAGTGTGTTTTTGTGAGGGTTATTTGCAAGATTGCGTTTGATGTCTTCCAGATTTCTGTTTTCAGATCATCGCTTCCACGCTCAACTTTGCATTATTTGACAGACTTCTAATCACCTTTCTTTTTGAACCCAGATTATGGTGGACGTTCTGGGAAGCCCAAACATCATTCCAGTCGAGGTATGCTTCTCCCTAAGAAATCCATGTTGTAGATATGAGCCACATTCTAATCTTGGTACTGTTCTCAACTTCTCATGAAATTTTTCGTTTTGCCAGATCGTGACTACCATGGCTCTTCTTACTCATCTAGGGACAAAGATCGGCGCAAGCACCATTCATATACTTAGAAGAGTTTACTGAGAATGTAAAGGCCATGCTTTGTTACTGTACACAGTAGCAAATGTTCCGTTTGGAACTAATTGTTTCTGCAGAATTCTATGTTGAAGTGGTGTTTTCCGCTGCGACTGTTGTCTTTAAGTTGCCTAAACAAACAGATACATATTGGGGCGTGCTGATTAAAATGGGACTGCGACTGACTGATGCTTCCAGTTGTGAGAACCTTGTAAAATGATATTACTTGAAAGGCATATTTTACCAGTTGGATTTTAATTGAGTATCAATACTACTAATTACTAATCATTTCTTTTTGTTTTTGGCTTCACTGCCAACATAATTGAGATAATTAATCTGAACTCAGAGATTGTGTTAACGATCGTCAATCAATTGTCAATATTTATATTACAATTACATGTAATGAGGGAGTTTTAAGGTGGTGTAGACGGATAGTGTTGTGGGTTGACAATTACATGTAAGGTGGTGTAGACGGTAGTGTTGTGGGTACGGTTATGGTTTCGGTGTCTGACAAAGGTTATAAATTAGTTTATGGGTAATTAGTTTATGGGTAAATGGTATGGTTGATATAGGAGTGGTAAAAAGTAGTGCAATATTTGTAATTTTAAACGGAAAAAAAAAAAATCCTGTGTAATGTAACACAATCACTTATTTATAGTTTACTTCCGAAAATCCGAGGAGCCAAATTCAACTCCGACAGTCCGATCCATTTTGCCAATAACACATGAGATTTTTTTCCTATCAATATCATATATCTACTGCACCTCCACATTACACGCTGAACCAAAACCAGGTGAGGGAAAAACGCCAGAAAGGAAACAGAGCAAAGAGTTTCTCTGTAACATTACAACTGAGCTACTCAAGCGTAAAAAACTGAGAAAAAAAGCTGCTAAAACAAAAACTGAGTCTGCTAAAAAAACTAGGCAGCTGAGAACAATTAAGCAGGCTCATGGTAGTCGAATGGCAGTGTCGTGTAGCCTAGAGCATCAATGGAAAAGGAGTGGCATAATCGATGAACGAGTCCATTTGAGTATAAGTTGCCATTTGGAGACATTGAGGATGAATGATTGATGATATCCAGTATAACTTGAAGACAGTCCCCTTCAAGAATGATGTTCCGATACCCCAGATGTCTCACTAATTCCACTCCCAACTTGGCTGCTAAGAGTTCCGCAGTATCGACTTCATAGGCAGCATGAAGCTTTTTACGATGCCAAGCTAAAATTAGGCCAGAACTGTCACGACACACAGCGGCTATACCACCAAAATCAGAGCCAGACATAGGAACAGCAGCATCAAAATTGACCTTTATATACCCATGTGGAGGCAGCTGCCACGGGCCATGAACCGGGTATTGTTTATCAAAGAACACTCCAACAGGTTCGTAAGCATTAGATCTATGGAACTCAGTATAATTCAAAGCAAATTGGACAGTTTCCATAGGCTCACACTTCTTAAGATGTTTACTCCCTCCCTTTCTTCATCCTAAAATAAATTTAACAACTTATTTTGATGACTATTTTAAGGTCGATTTTACATCAAATTATTTTCATATCGGAGTACAAAATATTGAAACTAGAATATTTATATTGTCATAATATAGTATTAAATTTGTATTCATATTTTGAAGAAAAAAAATAGGTACCCATACCTGAACACGAAATACATGATACCCAAAATACCAAAATACCGACCCCAACCCTACTACTGACGAAGATTTTCATGGGCAAAAATAACAGGAAAATAAGTAGTTTCATAGCATCTATAAACATTTGTAATACTGTTACATAAGTAAACATCACTTTCTGATATCATCATAATATTAATACCTCGTGCACAAATCTGATGATCAGGTTCCACTATTCTAATATAACGAACCACCAAAAACTAAAAACCAAAAATCACAGAGGATCTAGTACCAAAAATTGGTTTCGTTTCACCACATATATAGCACATCTTCTTACCTTCTTAATTTGTGCTCTAAAAACTAAAGTCACCTCCGCCTTCAAGACTAAGTTACAGGCTGCAGACGCCATTTGCAAGCAGAGAAGCTAGCTAGTGAACCTCAAACAAGACCTGCTGCATCAGATTTAATGCCATCAACGATTTTCTTGCTTACACTGGGCAACGATCATACCCCCTGTTAGTTTTGGAACAAAGAACGCATAATTAACAAAAAAAATCTCCACCAGCATCACAAAACATAATAATCCTATCTAGTAGTAGTATGTACTCTGTTGCTTCAATTAGTATTCATCTTTGATAAAATTCGAACCTCTAGAAATTTTCTGACAGTTAGGCATCTCCAGGTCAAGCTTAGTCATCCAAATCAATAAAACTGTTTTGATCAACTGTAGCTGCAGATTTCACAGTTTTGCCCTTTCCTTCAGCACGCTTTGGTGAACGAACTGCGGGATCTGATGTTTCACTTTCCTTCTTGGCTTTGCTTGAGAAATACAAGTCATCGGAATTCAAAGGTAGGGAAGCAGGATCAAGTTCAAAAGAACCTACTGGAACTCCATCTCTTTCAGTGCCAATCAATGCTTTAGAAGATGGTACACGGTGAGAGAACCTGTACAACTCATCTGGTCGTATCCAAAAAGAGTCCAATCCACTCCGGCTACTTCTCTGGAAAAGACTCACAAATCCAACAACTTTATCCAAGTAACAGACTCTTATGCCCGCACCATCATCAAGACAATTTGACAGCACCTCCACAACTTCATACTGGAACTCCACATGTTTTTCTGGGTTTGAACTCCAGCCAATATCCCAGTCCTTGAAAAGGGCCCAAACTTCCTTCTCTCTAGGGTAAATGTTGATGGTAGCTTTCTTCTTGCCTGGAACATAAGGCATCATTTGATGAGAGAAAGTATTAATTTGAGTTGTCTTCTCAATTTTCCTACCAAGTTTGAATGTACCACAACCAACAGGTAGTTCAGCAGCAACCCACTTGTCATTGGCTTCAGATATAGGAACAACTTCTAACCACTTGAAACTGAGTTCAAACGGGTGAGGTTTCACCTTTGTTATCCTAGCATAGTATCTTGGCATTTCACCATCATCATAACAAGCCCAGGTTTGATTAATTTTAAAACAGTTTGACTCTCGCTCCTTGTCAAAATCATAAAATTCGGGATCAGGACAATCAACATCTGGCTTGTCTCCAGATTCCAACTCTGCGTCAGTATCAAATTCAACTTGGACTGTTTCAGCGGCACCACTTTCATCACCTCTCCCATTGGTATCACATTTAGCATCCTTGCCAGGTAAGCTTTCTTCAGAATGAGAAGTCACTTTATCCTTGCTTGTGGCTTTAGAGCAATTTGCATCAGCAGCAGCATTCTTATCCTCAGATATTTTGCTCTCTTTCGGTCTCTTGATTGGACTAGCAAAATCATCATCATCATCACTCTCATTGAATTTGTAAACATTCTGTTTTAAACGCGATGATCTTCGTCGAATGTGAACAGTTTCAGGATTATTATCAGTCGCAAAACCACCTGACTTTGACTCTAGTATCTCATCATCGGTGTCAGAATCTTCTGAACTATCACTGCTCTCACTAGACTCAAGAACCATCTTCCTGCCCCTCTTCCTATTTTTCAGGTTTGCGGTGGTTTCTTTAGTGGGAATGCCATCAGATTTTCCACCATGCCTGTAACTGGTCCCGTTGGCTTTCAGGTCCCCATTTCCATTGAAAGCACCTCCTACATTAATACCACCACTTCCTGCCTTAACACCTGGTTCTGGATGAACAGCTTTCCTGCTCGCAAACCCGTTCAATCCCGCATCTGTTGATGAAAATCCTTTCCCAACTTGAACACCAACTTTACTGTAGGCTTGATTTAGTTCCACTTTCTGATGGAAAGCCCCGGGTCGAGGTTTTAAAGGCACCTGCGCAGGTGGTTGACTCGATTTGGCCTGACCACCAATATCGCAGGCGAAGAAAGTCCTTGAGCAAGACTGGCACCTCAAATTCTTGTTGATGTGTTCTCGCTGGTACTGGTATCGGCGACCACAAAATGCACAACATGTCCAGAACACATCTTGCCTGACGAATGAGCTGCTTGTTGCATGCTGTTGATTCAGGTTACTGGAACCATTATTAAATACAGTGCTCTGAGCATAATGCTGGTTAAAGTTAGCACTTCTGTTCATGTGGGAAGGTGGCACTTTCATTGATCCGGCTGCCCGAATCTTATTGTCATACAAAGACTTCTTTCCGGTGTCTGTGAGAATTGCATTTGCTTCAGAGATCAACTTAAAAGCAGCCTCTGCACCAGGTAACCTGTTCTTATCAGGATGAAGAACGAGTGCAAGCCGCCTATATTGTTTCCTGATAGTTGACTCATCAGAGAACTGTTCAATTTGAAGAATGGCATACCAGTCCTTGTCAACTCCCAGCATCTTCTTTTTGGAAGAACAATGAACATCACATACACTAAGAAGCTGGGACATATTTTCTAACCCTGGGTGAAGTTTTTGTGCTTTCAAAGCCAAGCTCCGCGCTCCTTCAAAATCATTCTCCACCATCTTCTTCTCAGAAAGTTCCTTGGCACGGAGGGCATCATCTTTGTTGCATTCCATCACAAATATACCAATGTACAAGTAAAAATGGTTGAACTCTAGAAACGTGCTAACGGTTGAACTCTGTAACCATTAAACAAACAGATTACACAAGTAAAAATGTATTCAAATGAATGAGAGATATAGAGACTGAAGATAATATAACATAGGGGAATCATGGTTCGAAGTAAAACTTGATGACATGGTAATGCTACCTTAAAGTCTAGGCTGCCTGGATAAGTATTACAAGCATACAATTGGTCAGGCTGCAACCGCAAAGGTTTGCAGCCAAGGCCAACTGTTTACAAATACAATATAGCCCTAACTTCAAAATTCAACTGAAGGAGACCAAAGCAAGGGCAGTAAAGGAATGTAAGAAAGCATTGCATGCAAGAAAGGGGAACTATGAGAAGCAACAGGAAATGATGTAAATAGATGAAGCTGTTAGTTTCACAGGGGTGTTTGCAGACATTTTGAGGCTGCCAGAAACCATAATTTAGGCAACTGATAACCTAATTCTGATGTTAAGACTTCGTCTGCTATGTTCACTATGTTGATGCATACAACTAAACAGACTATTTTTCACCCCATTTATGAGTTTACAGGTGTAATAATTATCTAGTAAAGAAAAAAGTTTGGTTTTCAACACATTTTCAATAAACAAAAATCAGGAAAAGGTGAGAGCCAAATGTTCTCAATAGAAACCTTAGAAATGAAAACTCTAAAAACTCCAAACTCCCATCACATGCATTGGTTATATATTTCCAGTCAGAAGATGTGAAACGAACGCAATCAGGAAACGGAAAGCCAAGGGGAATGTGTTATTGACCTATTTCTCTTACAAGTTAAAGCAGATAAGGATGAGAATTGACATGCAATAACTGAACCTTCAATCGCGTAGCAGCTATCCATATATACAACACAAAAATTGCAACAAAAACTGTTTAAAATGAAACCAAAGGAAAAATGCCTTTTCTCCGGCAAATTCATAGAAAACCAAACTCCAGTCCCAATTCATCTACGAAAATCGAAAACCAAACAGCAGGACTACAACATGCACCACATAAACCCTACACTGAATTGACACAATCAAACCACAAACCAAATCTAAGTCAAATGAACACAGCACATGAGTCAATCGGAACCCTAGAAGTCAAACAGTAGCAAAAATCACCAACTGAAAACACAAAAACGAACAGTAACAATTAAAATTAGAAACAGACGACTGAAATCGAAAACAGAGCTGTACGGAGACGAACCTCTCTTTCCGATTCAAGGTAGAGAGAGAAATAGCAAGCAGCGGTTGTTCATCGAAGTGGAGGGAGCAGACAAAAGGTAATTAGATGGGTTTTGAATTGATTCAATTGCTGCAAAAGCGAGGGAAGAGCAAAACAAATGGAGGGAAACTGAAAAGGGGGATGAAAATTTTATTTGTCGGGAGCAGTGAGGAAGAAAGAGAGAACAAACCGAGAGGGACCCTTATTTCTTCTGAATTTTCATTTGCCCCAAAAATGTTTCTGTGAGTTTCAATTTGGGGGAGAAAGGGTTTCTTCTCAATTCTCAAAAACACCACAAATATGTGGGGTGGTGGTGGAGTTTGGAATAATCTAGAACTAGGGTGTAGGGTGTTAATGGGCTTGGGCCAATGGGCCTTAGTTTCTTTGATAGGCCCAATGGGCCTTAATTTGTTTTTCGTTCCGTTTTCAAACTGTTTTAGGGTTGTTTTCGATAAACAGATAGATATGACTCTATGTCAAGTCTTGTAAGAATGGACTTGAGAATCTAAACTCGAGTCGTATTTGTTTTGAATTGTGGGCCGCACGGGCAAAGTTTCGACGAAAGCATCGATATTTTAAGGTTTTGTCTAAGGATGAGAATACGACTCGCCCAAGCAAAGCTTGGCGAAACTAGGCGAATCATGGCCATGGGCCTACATTGTAGGCTCGATGACAAGGTACGGCCCATGTTGTTTTTATTTAAATTTACAGTCAAGTTGCACATAGAGGCCAGTTTAATTTAAACGTGGAATCTAACATACCATACTCTTACACTAATCATATATCACCTTATAACTCAAAAAAACGTCGGGGTTCGAACCACTGACCTCTTATATGCTTCTCCAACACCCTTACCAATTTAATGTAAACATAATATGTCCATTTTACTAATCGAATCAATGCATACATATGTCATTATTAAAGTTTGAATTGCATGATCCGACTCTTCTTGACGTGATTTTTCTCCTTTGATTTAACATTATTTATATTTTCTTTCTCTTCATTTTTTTTTTTCCTCATGATATAAAGGCTTAACACATGTACACTAAAACCTCTATAAATTAATAATGTTGGGACCATGAGATCTTATTAATTTAACAAGATATTATTTAACCGATAAATTAATAACTTATTAATTTAAAGAGGTTTCAACGCATGTGTGTAGAGAGTACTGATTCGGCTATTTTTCAGGATCAATTAACTAGTATACTCAAACACTCTGAAGAATATATAAAGCAACGACAACCAGTTTATTGATCACATATCGTGATACATCGCGCTAGGTTCAAAATACTGGGATCACGATCACGGGCAAGATAATGAAGTTCAAATAAGAACATACTGACTTATAGTTATAAGTACTTGGTAGTTGGCAAGTCATATTACTCCCTCCGTTTTAAAGAATGAAGTTTTAGCAATATTCTTCTCTTGTTTAAAAAAACAAAATGAAGTTTAAGGTTATTTATTACTACCCCCATTTTTTAATAATGGATTTTTTTGTATTTTTCGCACATATATATTACGAAAACATTTATTTTCACTCATTTCATTGCGATAAATAAATGTGAAATTGTCCATCATAATCAATAGCATCATCAAATATTCTTAATATTCTTAAGAGTCTTTTCTTAATCTAACACCCCATATCACCTCATCCAATTATTTATAATTGCATAATTACTAATGTTGCATTTTTCCAACATGATTACAATTAATTGTTTTTGGGATAATGAAAGTACTACTAAAACATCCTCTATTGTGAAATGAGTAAAAAATGCTAAAAACATTCATCATTAAAAAATGGAGGTAGTATTATTATATTACAATTCCAATGTTGACTCTTTATTTTTCAACAATTTTAAGGTTGTTTATTATTCCAAGGTTGACTCTCTATTTTTTTAACATAATATTACAATTTGAATGTACCTTTTCTCTTTTTTATAATAAAAATAGTCAAATTCAACCATTTTATTAATATCTGTGCATTAATCTTAAACATCATTTTTTTTAAAAAAAAGGAAGGATTACCAATCATAGTCTCATAATATTATTCAACAAAGTCAAGGAGAAATAAATAAGTCCTAGGGTCATAAGTCTTACATAACATGATGTCATAAATGAAAACACAAAATCAAATATTCTTAAATCAACATTCCAGTCTCAAACATGAAATCAAATCATCATCAATCATCATCGCCTCATCCACATAAACGTCCTCTTCCTCAACACTTTCAACTTCGCTATACTCTTCTTCTTCATCAATGATACACTCCTTTCCCCTCATCCATAGCACTAGGCCTTGCCATTGAACTTAAGGTCTAGAAATAGAAGTTTTTGCTCTTGCTCCTCTCCTAGTGACAACATTGGCTGAAGGCTCTTTGGGAACTCATCAACTTCAACATGTGCCACCTTCTCACAGTTGAAACGCTCCTTAAGTTTTTGGTTATATTTGACGCAAACCAAGTGTTACAAAACTCTCTCTCTCTCTCTCTCTCTCTCTCTCTCTCTCTCCCCGTTATGTATTGAATAACAATAAGTACTACTAAATGTACAACTATTGGTAATGAATTTATAATAGCCTACATGCTCAAAAGTGCTCCAGTTCGGTCACACCCGGGTAAACTACACGTCAAGCTCAATACTTTGATTGCAATTTTTTTTTTCAAATTTGGAGCGCTATTTGCCCATGTCCCCTCCCCCACACCATGTTGGGCTACAAATTACGAACAAATGGCATTTATGTATGTAAAATGAGTGCAATTTGCTTTCAACTTTTTGAGTAAATTTTGAGTAAATATGTAGATTTTCAGATTTTCGTTAGATTACCCAGGGTTGAGTACCTCTCTTATCAATTGCATTTGGATGCCCAAAGCTACCTCTAACTTCCTTGTACATGTAGAGTTCGAGTTCTTCAGTATCATCTTGAGCTTCTTTTGTGCTAAGGTCTTCTAGCATCAAATCTATAAAATGTGTTGCGCATGGGGTCCAAAATAAAGTCGGCCTCTTGGTTTTCAACATTTGGCCGAGATAAAGTACGTACGAAATGTGAATGCAAAATCAAGAAAGTTGGCCTCTTGAGTAATCACCCTAATATTTTCCACACATTTAAACCCTGTTTTACACAATTATGTAAATACATAAACACAAAGATCCCAAGCCCTAGTTTCACTTTGCGGATTCTTCAGAAAATTGAACGTCAATCCTTCACATATAGATTGGGAACAATCTCAAGATAACTTCGGATTGAATGTCAAAGGTATCTTCACATGTCGATTGGAAAGAACCTCAACATAACTTTGATTATTGAGACCGGAAAATATATCAAAAAGGTCATTGATGATATTATTACATATCAAAAAAGTTCTCGTTTATTTAATATCATATCAAATTGATCATATTTACAATGCATGAGAGAAAGTTGATTACCTGCTCACTTGAAGAATAGAAAAATTCCTTAAGAGTCCTTAGTGTAACGATTACCATAGCTAATTTTGATTACTGAGATTGGGAAATTGAACTGCAAAGAAAATACTAGTAAGAAATTTTCACCCCCTCTGAATGTGTTGTGACTGGATCGAAATAAAGATACAAATGTGGTGTGACTTTCTTCGAAACAGAGATAATTATGCTAGCTAGAATGGAGCCCATTGTTAATTTGTTACCAACACCATATTTTAGGTTTCAAACATTACATGATAAAACAAACATGATATTTAAACCTTAACGACTTAATATAAAGTTAAACATGTAGCCTTAAATCAAAACACATGATCCTAGACAATGTCCACTTTTATTGACTTGGTGATGTTTGAACCTAAATTTGGTTTTTACACGCTCTTAACTGGCAATTCATCTCAGTTAGATACCAAATAACATAAAGGTTTTCATACAGATTACTTAAAAATAGCCTTCTACTTCCACCATCTGTAAATTTAGTGATTATGCTCAGACTCAGAGGGTAGGTAGTCTTGTGTCTTGCTTGTGCTCCATATGCCATATGCAGGAGGAAATGCGTTACATGTTTTTTAGACATGGCCTTCTAAATTAAAGCTCAAGCATAGTGAAATGTTAAAAACATTTTGATCTATTGTACAAGCACAAACTGAAATTCATAATGCCAAAAGTCCAAGTTAAAACAAGTACTACAATTAGCAAATCACGTAAAATGCCTGGATACAGTCGATGTATAGAAAGATCTTTTATGCACATCCCATGTACGACAAGAATCCCTTACCCTATGAGATAAACGTGAGAGGCACATGAAAGATCATTCTATCCACCATTTCATTTTTTTTTTTAAATCTTAAATGTACAAAATATTAAACTGATCGATCAGCTGGCACCAACTAATTTTTAATAACTACTTGCTAATGTTTTTTTAGTGCAAATTTTACAGAAGGGTGGAAACTGTAACATTAATGTACAAAGCAGATCCACCTAGCACTGTCCAACGTATACTGTTACATATCTTTCAAAACTGGCTCAGCTTTAAGTTACAAGGACCCAATGACTCCGGCATTGCACAAGTTGGGCTTTGGGTCCAGATGTATAATAAAATGCGAGCAGATTATCATTATACAATGCTACCTTGTGCTAGCTTTTCGGTTCATCAAGTCATGATAGTATAGCAACACACACATTGGTTGACCAAGGATACTGAAGAAACACCAGAACATCATATTGCCCACCTGGGAAAATACAGAGAATGCAAGACCATTTCTGGTTGATTACATAACAATTCATGGTAAAAAAAAACAATAATTTGCACACACATGACAAATTAAACTTAGGAAACATATGATCCCAAGACGTAGCAAATAGCTTACATGCCCATGCCAGACACAACCAACAATAGAATAAATTTTGAGACGAACATGTAAAATTTTAATTTCGAAAGGTCTTACATACATATAAATCTGATAAACGAGTTAAATGAGTAACTTAACTTACCACTCCAAACGTGGACAAAAATACTTAAGTGTAGATAAAATAGGCATTTGGTTCAATAAATAGCTTCTTAAAGTAACCATGAGAGACATGATTTGAACCAACAACACATTTTGACTTCTCCACTTACCCCCAGAGACTATCTTGAAACTCCAACAAGAGAAAACGAAATAAAAGTATTTAGCAGATTTCAACAATCTTGGACCTAGACCTTTCTAGAGTGTAATTCAAAACCAGATTTATATCTATTCTCCTGTATTTTCTTTAGTTAGATTGAAGAAGTGTCAGATTTAAGCAACGCCTGAATAAGATTTGTCCGAGTCAGTGAGATACAGTTTCTTCTCGTCTCGACAGTCCAACAAAATGTCAAAATGCGTAGATACGGAAACAATATTGAAATGGAATGCAGTGACAAAACAACAAAAGCATATAGGACTTCCGCTGAAACCTACCATTGAATTTTGGAATTTGTTTTGCAGGTAATTAGTCACAATGACTAGCGGAACCTGCACACAGAAAATAACAGATGAAAATCCGAATAAATGTTTAAATTTTCTGGAAATTAACATGTCATACCTGAAACATAATTCCAATGAAAGCCCAAAACTTGAATATGTGGCATGGAACGGCTATGCATAACTGTATCACAACACAAAATTAGAATGGAGTAAGCTCAGAGTAAAGAGTCCATACCCACACACCAACTCAGAGAAGCAGAGTGTCCAAAAGATATACTAACACACAGACCTCATGGAAAATGGCAGAGACAAAGAATGCAACCAAAATCGCAGCTCCCTGCATTGGAAAGCGATAGACAAATTATAAAGTATAAACAAAGATATTCTAAATGAACATATAAATTCTAAACAATCTATGAGCTGCAGTAACACAGAATACTGGCGAGAGAGGCAACAAACGTCAAGGCTGTTTATAACTACCACAGACTGAAAGTGTTCTAAAATAACTACTAAAACAGAGAACATAATAGTGCAGCTTCAAGAATGTGTATCACGGGCCTCGTGGCTAGTCTTTAGAAGATATAATAGACTCCATGACCCTAAGGAATCAGCCTCATAGCTACGAGGGCCAATCTTCAATGTTGCTTCATAACTAACCAAGTAAACTATTTATGCTTTTATAATATAGTTAAATACAATACTAATATTGTTTGGCCTTATAATTGAGTATGCCAAGTCATATTAAAAGAAAAAATTGGTAACTGCATATATTAAGAATGTTTCTAGGGTCGCATCAACTGGTTAATCAGATCTTCAATCTCAAAGAGAATGCTGACTGATAGTCTATGAGATAGGACGAGAGCAGTAAAACAGCAAAACGTTTCATCGAGTGTACTTACAAATGAGCCAAATCGAAAATAACAAACTAGAAGCCAGAAAATTGATTGCTACAATTCCCGGATCAAAATATGCACGCGAAGGAAATCAAACACGAACTTTACTTAGAATAGAAGAAGATATACCTTTGGTATACCATTACTTATTGATGGGATATATATATGTCGGACCATCCACTTATGGACAGGCTGCAAACAAAACAGTTCCAGTTAATATCAAGAAAAATAAGGAAAACTTAGAAGAAGAAAAGAATTCAACAAATTTCAGCCAAAATCTAGGTGCTTGTCCAATCCATATTCAGATTGGTAAAAGACGCCAAACATATTCCTCTAAATATGCCCTGCATGGTTCAAATCAATGAAAGATTGTGTATCATACTTTATAAGAAAAAGTCCAGTTTAGTGGAGTTGAACTCTGTACGCATTCGGATTCAGATTGGGTTAATGGGATTGGTGTGAGAAGGATGAAAAGTCATGGAAAAAAAACATTGGCAACATATGTGGATAGACTTGAAGAAAGACATCTATGTAAGGCAATTTGAATGAGTTAATTACACAACACGAAGCACATGTTTTTTTAAAAAAAATTATTTTTGGGATTGGTATGTACTGCACTTATATAAACCAGATACCCACAATTTTTAGAGCTGATAGGTATAGTAGTTAAATATCCAGGTCAAGTGGAAGAGAAAAGGAACAGCTGATATCAGAATAATCTCCCCCAAAAATGTTCATCTATGATGCAGAAAAATAACCACTGGTAAGCAGCAGAAAAGAAACAGTGTGGTAGCACCGGATTGTGTTTACTTTAGATTTAGAACCTACAAAAGATTGAAATTAGCAAAAAAAGTACAGCAAAAAGAGAAAAACAAATGGGAAGCAAACTAGATTTCTTAAATGGAGTAACTTCCAGTTCTAAACTTACCATATTCCACATCCTCCAATACTGATGACAGCAGCAACAGTTGTCCGACCGAATACATAATAGACAATAAACAATTGTTCATCAGCCAGGCTAGGTTCAGTAACAGTCGAAAATGGAAGAGATGAAAAGAAAAGATATATATCTATATATTAGTTTACCTCCTCTACAGTTCTTGCATTCCACCAATCTTTGTAAAACTCACGATCACCAAAGCAGAGAAGTTCAGCAAGTATATTTAACCTGCAGAACAGCACTGCATGTGAGTAGGACCAGAACGAAGGGACAAGTAGGAAAGAAACTGTTTGAGTTGGCATGCATGGTTTTACTATGTTAATAGGCCTCAGGAATTGAAAAGGGAGAGCTCTTCAAAGGTATGCTTTGGAAAATAACAAATTATCAATATAAGCATCACAAAACGACAGTTGTTTGCCTTTCATCGGAAAATATCCCTATGGTCATCTCTAGATGCATTGCAAAAGTCCTGTTACCATCTTTCAAAGACTTAAATAATTTCAATTACATTGCCTTGTGCTGAAGTTACCTAGCCAGGACAGAGAAACTAGGCTTGGAGAGATGCTTCTATTTTAATGTTCCGTATTCATCATGCAACATCAAACATTATTGTTTTTTTAAATTTTGTTGTATCATGGGGGCAATACAGCCAACCATACTGATTAGGAACTTAGTGGCAATGATCACACTGAATACCTAAAGATTGTCAGACTCCATGCATCTTGGTATTGCACTGTTTCAACATTCTGGTGGTACCTCTCATAATGTAAGGGTTCTGGTGGTACCTCTCATAATGAAGTAGGGCAAGGATTTGTCCTTAAAACATATTGATTGGCAACAAAATGAAGTTCCTTGTCCCAGTCATTGGTAGCCCCATCCGGGAGATTTAATAATTACCTCTTACCGCAGTTAACTTGATCTTACACATTCAGTCAATATGAAGTTTTGCAAGCTACCCAACAGCTTGACTAGCAACCATATATAATATTTATGTGTGCCCATGGACAAATTTTCAGAAGGAAAGATACAAAAGGAGTCCATGTACAAAATGTAACTTCTGGGAAATAATTTTTTCAATGCCCAATCAACAACAAATATATTCAGAAAAAATGAAGGGTCAGAAACATACCAAAGATGGAAAAAACAGTAAAACATGCAGAGCCACACATATAAATTTGGAACTGAAAGCTTCAAGACCCTCTCTATGGCATATAAAAGGTTCCCTTTCAAAGGATGCTGAGAGTTCTGCACAATAGGATTTATATACTGCACAAAGACGAAATGAGTATCAAGCCAAGTTGACATTTACCGTGAAGAAAACGATGAAACGAGCAAGAAAGAAAATTGGAGGAAAAAGAAGAACCTGCTCAACTATAAATCCCATCAATCCTGTAAATATCACGAGCTTAATGAGCTGACGGGCCACCCAACCCTTTCGAATGCATGAAGTGCGAGGATAGCTCGGCTACAAGTAAAATCATCCAAGATTCAGATCAAATAATTCTGAGATGACGTCTTAAAGGAGGCAAAGCTATATCAACATCTTTTTACATCAATCAGCCTCAATACAGACTAAATGAAGAATGAGCACACATTTGAGGTTACTGAATGGTTTAAATGTTTAATACTTTAATTTGATGAACGTGAAGCACTAGGCTAAAATTTATACGCATCTCCATTCCAATCCTGACCAGGAGATTTTCAAATGACCGAAGTACCAACCAGGTGTTTAGTTTGCTTCTTTCCCTTCCATACAACACTCTTTTTCGCTCTCTTTTCAGGTATTCATTTTTTAATTTTTTTTCATTTTTTTTCTTCCTTTTATTGATAAACGAGGGTATGCATCCAAGCATCTCTTTAGATAGGTATGCATGCCAGTATAAATCAAGATATACCAGAAACTTCTAATTGCCTAAATCATGACCATTACGAACCACACCCAGATGTGTTATACATGGTTAATACTTAATACTATTAGTAAGATTGAGAATTACTCATAAGTACCAACCCTATTTCATGCTTCATGTTCTAAGACGCAGATTTCCATGCAGTCTAAAGTGTGTTTCATGTATACATGCCACAGATCTGCCTTACGAAGAGTGCAGGCAAGTTTATATATATGAGTGGTATTAGCCAGCTTCACATTCAATATTTCACAGTTTCAGATTTCAGCCATGCATGCATGCCTATTCATGAATCTGCATATGATTTCTCAATCACTTCATTCAAATTCAGGCCACATTAATTGAAAGATCAATCATATGTACCTGGTAACACAAAGTTGGTGCAATCATGAAGTATGCCAGACTACTAAAACTAGCATCATAAGAGTAATCCATGTCAACATAGCTGGATTCCCCCTGCATCATGAGAAGAGTTTATGAAAGGGAAAATATGATCTCTGATCCATTGTCAACAAGATGATAAGCAACAAAAATTTATGCATCCAAGAGTGCGCGTGCATTTGTATGATAGACCGCAAACACATAAATATGATAATTGTACACTATGTTATGTTAACATTCAAGGTGTTACCAAGCAAACAAACAAACTCAGCAAATTTCGAGGAGGTTTAATTCCCTTCACTGTTTAACTCCAGAAAGTATGCACCTAAACCCAAAAATTGGCTCCAAGGGAAAAGGAGCATGCAAGATTTAACACAAAAGTTTAACACATGTATGTAGTACCGGTACAGCAGAAATGGAAACATGAACACTATACTCGTAACAAATAAAAAAAAAAGCGCCTTGTGATTACCTCATCAAGTGATCTAGCAATTGCCCTCAAATCATAATTCGTATGTGCATAAGACACTAACTTCAACCACACGATGCAAGAGAAGAGCATTAAGGTGACACCTGATAGAACAGCAGAATCACACCTGCAAAGTTTAGAAGTCATGAATCCAAATCACTAGCACCAAAGCCCATGCACGATATTTTATTATACCTAGGCAATGTGAATTTCCACACTCCAGTGTCTCTAGTCTCTTCTAAAGCCATGCTAATAATCACCCAGCTAGCATAACTGCTCAGACACAATTTGTCTTTCCAACCTCTTTTGGGAGGGATTTTAATTATGATTGTAGGAATAATTGAATAATTTTTTTTTTTAATTTAAGGAAAAAAAAGTAAGGATACAGCCTTGCAGAAATAGAGTAAAGAAAAAAAAACTACAGTATCAAACAAATTTGATGATTTTTACAGTCTCCTTTCCTTATTCGGTTGCAACTATTCAACAAATTACAGTATCAAACAATTAGTTCTAAGTCTCCTAACAAACCGTTCGACAGAATGAAACGAATGGCATCCATTCTACATGGCATCCATTCTACAAAAGAAGGGAAAAGCCAGACCTTAGAATGATTTCTGTCACATCCTGACTAACTTCAATTCAAATTTAAAATCCTTACGCCGAATAATATAACATATAAGATGTAAATACAACAATTTTCTTTTGTGTCTAAACTAGGTAGTAATGAATACTGACAAACTGAAGGAACAATTACTTGGAAGAAAATGAGATTCTAGAACTAACCTAAGAATAACAAGGACTGGATACAAGATGGCGGTTGTTGTTATTATAACATGAAGGAGGACTGCAACCTGCGAAATCGAAGTAACCACTGATTCAACATGAGCATTTCCAATCCTATATGACCTTTAAGCACAAAATCAGGGCTAGTGTACTTAGATTGTAATCATTAGGGTAGCCAAATCATGAGTAAGGTAATAATATCCAGAGTACATTGCAGTCAACAAACAATCAAGCGCCTTTTGCACGAGGTTCAAACTTCAAATTTTGACACTATGCTTAATTTGACATAATTTTTTATGAGCAATATTGAATATGTACTTCGGGGAAAATGATAAGAAGTGGGAATATGTTGAACATTTTGTCTTTTGGTATGCAAGTGGTGAATAGCATGGTGTCAAAATCAAACTAGTGACTCTCACTTACACGTTCAGATATACACTTTCGTTGAACCATCCTCTCGACAAGATATGCAGCAAGCGGGAAAACAAGCAGACTTAAGCTGAAAACAAAGCAAAGTGTTCTCAATAAGATATAGGTGTCAACTATTATGACATGTGAAAACACCCGAGTGTTTTTACCAGCACATGAATAGGGGCCAATCCCGCAATGACTTGGGTCCAAACCAAAAGCCTACTTTGATCAGCCAGCCATACTGCAAACGGATAAAACCACATTTAATAAATGAAACAAAGCAACGACATGCTCAAAATATTCAGCGAGGGGTATCTTGAGTCTTGAGGCCTTTGTGATGAACACAATACCACCTCACTGCTAAACCTTTAGCCTATAAACAGTAATCAGTTCCTCGTAAATGGGGTTTAAAAATCCATAAAAACGCACCTTCATCAAATTCTCAATAATAAGTCTGCTATTTACAGCAACAAGCACCACGATACAGAGGTTGAAAAGACCTGCATGGCTCTGCAGCAACCAAAAAGAAGAAGAAGACAAAAAAAAAAAATCAGTTCTGGAAATCCAATATTTGCAAGTACAACAAGATAAGCAACCACAACAATTCTAGGCAACTAAATGTTACTGAGACTCAAACCAACCTCAATCTCAAACTCAATGATACTATTATTTTATTTATCCACTTCTTTCTAGAAAATAAAAGATTGCTGGAGTAGTAATTAGTGCTACATTTGAATATACGAATGCTGAAACAAAAAGAAATACTAACAAGAAGCTTAGGTGAGGCATAAATGCCATGCATCATCTAATCTAATCTAAATAAACAAACAGTACTTTAATAAAGCAGGAATATATGTAAAGTTGCAACCACCTCCAAAAAAAGTGAAAAACTACTACTCACTTCTATAAGACCAAACATAATTCAACTTCAAGAGCTGGAGTATTGAATTTCACCAATAATTACATAATGAGAAAATAGTAAACGAAAAATGTAGGAGTTACAGTATAGGTCCTATAGGATACTACTTGAATGACCGAATCTAAATCTAGCACAGAGCAATGAAATTGACAATAAACACTAGACTGAATAACAAAACGAACCTGTTTGAAGATAGCGTCGGAGCTAAGCGGAGACTCCTTAATCCTCCGGTGAGCAGGTGCGGACGGCCTGTATGCGAATTTCCTGGCCACCTCCGCCGTTGCCGCCTCTTTACTGCGGCGAGTATCTTCTCCTTCCTTGTCGTCTTCTTTTTCCTTACAATTACTTGCAGATTCAATTCTGTTGGCCTCTCCTCGATAGAGATCTCCCATTAGACTAGCAGCTCCATTCTGATCAGTAGCAGCAGAGTCATCCACAGCACTCTCGGATGAGCTGGAATCCGACTCCAGCAGAGGCTCCGAGGCGGCAGAAAGAGTGGCGCTACGGCGTCGAACAGTTGTTGTTGTAGCAGCAGCGCGGTGGCTAGACGACGTCGTTAGTAAGGTCTCCGGCGAGTCTGAGATCGCCATTACAACACAACACGTGTAGAGAGAGAGAGAGAGAGAGAGAGTACTTAGAAGCAAAGCAGTAGTAGTAAGAGATATGTATGGAGATTATATGTCCCCTGATTTGTACAGAATTCAAAAGGGGATAGTAATAAAGTATTGAGGAAGATGAAGAAGAAAGGTTATTGAATTTTGATTTGCAGTGCTGTGCTTAACTAATGGGGAATTTTGTGATTTGATTTATATACCTTCACCCTCTGAGTTTGAGCGCGTGAAAATGTAAAACAATTGGACTTTGGATTTATATTATTAAAGAACAAGGTCCCGGTTTTGTTTAGCTTAGCTCTAAAGATTAAAGGCTAAAGCCCAGTTGATCATGGTCAATTTTCCATTAACTTAATTTTTTTAAAACTTGGTGATTAACTAAACGGTAGGTAACAGACCAAGTATTATATAATAAGTATATATACCTCCTCCCTTTCATTAATAACTTCATCTTTCATCAACAATATTATATTTGACAGCACATTACTCCTAAATTATACGATATAATTCTTTTTTAAAGTTATATAATTAAAGTTTATTAACTGTTTTTTATATTTTTTTGAATTCTTTTATTAATATAATTTAGATGTAATATACGGGTCAAACATGATTGTCGTTGACCAGAGAGGAAGTTTGTAATGAAATGTAGTAAGTATATTTTTAAATAAAATAAACTAGTGCTAGTACATAGTCTCAATTATTTTTTTATGTTGTTTTGTTAAAAAAAAAAATTGTTTGATTTTAAATCACTTTTAAATTAAAACGAAAAAATTCATTAATAAAAGCATATTATGAAAATATAATTTCTCTATTAATTATTTTTTATATGATTTAATTATGATATATTAGAGGTCAAAGATGGTTAAAAATTAATAATTTATTTTATATACAATTAAAAAAAGGACACTTTCTTTCCTAAAAGTTCCGAAATTAAAGACAACTATAAAAAGTTCACAACTTTTACACCACCCCAACTCAACTCTTTATGATAGAAATTAAAATTCAGTTTTACTTTACACGATGTGGGATTCGTAAAGATATTAATTTCTTGTATCAACATACGGGAATCATCTACCACCCATAATAGGTGATTCTATAGGGAGGAATATAATAGCTATGCACTTGCTAAAGAAGCAAGTCTTAAGATTTTTGGAAACAATGCTCTTTAGTTCTAGACTTTTGGCTTATTATTTTATTATCCTTATTGATGTTTGTTGTTCGTGGGATTATTCAGTCGGCATATTCCCCAAGACGTAAAAGCACTATAACAATTAAAATTAAAACCATGGATTAAGTCATTTAAATCATTTGAAAATGGCTTCTAAAAGTCGTCAATAAAAAAGGGTTAAAATAGAGAAAGGGTGAGGAACTGTATGTAAAAGCAAAGCTTGTCTTTTAGCAGCAAAAAGACGCAATTTTCCTTTGGAGAAGGGAATTGAAATGAGCTTCCCTTCAAACCCTCACGCTATATTTCATGTTGGACTAGTCTATTGCACCACTAATACACATGATAGTGGACCCCACATGCATGTGTATTAGTGGTGCAATAGACTAAGTCTAGCATCTCATAAACCAAACCTCACAACCTACTCATTTCGGAGCTTTTGTCTGGCTTTCTCTACGTGGCGAAAGAACCTCTTCGCTTATCATCGACCAAGACAGATATTTGATAGTGATTCCGACCTTGGTAAACTGAGGCGAAAGAAGAACTATCTATTAGACGAACTCGATAGCTTCATCTAGAACTTTGGAAGATTGGAAGATAAATGATTAAAATGAAAAGATAAGGGATTAAAATGGAAAATGGAATTAGCGACTAAAATGGAAATAACTTTGTAAATTAGTGTACAAACTACAAAGTACTATCAAATTTAGAGACATAAAGAAACTCTCTAAAATTAGCTCCAAATAGTCTTTCTGTAGGTGTATCACTTAATTTATGAAGATTTTGGAACGGACAATCGACACACTGTTAAAATTTTTAAATTTTGTTAAATTTAAAAATCAACTCAAACAAATCAAACATTTTATTTTGTTAAATTTATCTTCTGGTCAATTTTTTTCCCACCTAAATCAAACAAATCAAAACAGGTATTTTACTACTACTAGAAAAGCAATTGAAGGACAGGAGTATTGATGCAAATGCAAATCCATGTGGCGCCCTTTAAAACAAGCCATGAGCAACTGAGCATAGACATGAAGATAAGGGGAAGAAGGGACAGAGTCAAGATGAGCATTGATTCCAGTTTCCAATAAACATTCTCCGCTGCTTGCATACATTTCTCCCCTTCAAATCCAAATCAAAATATTGCTTGCTTCCCAAATCCCAATTACCAAGCCGATCTGACTCAGGAATTAACTGAACAACTATTGGTAACGTAGCGGCGGTGAATGATACTACTTCAATTTTCAAAATATACTGTTCCTTATCTTAACTCCGAGTTAGACCATTCAATTCCTTAGCAACAACAAACCATAAATTTTCAAATCTAAAATCATAATGATTCATATACCGGAGCAGATTAATTTTATACTAGTAGTACTACCAGTAACATTCAAAACATTTTTGTAAACGGCTAAAACATTTTATTATTAATAAAAAAAGAAGTATAATAAATGTCCAGTTACACTATGAAGAAACCAACAATATAAAGAAACCACAAACGAAAGAAAGAAGGAAGGTGATGCGACACCGAAACCGTGAGGAAAAGTCTAGCTAATCACAAACTAGAGCGCTCACAGCCAAAAGCAACATCAAGAATGTGTAATGTTATACTCTTCATCCAACATCAATGTTGTTAAGGAGCAAGATAACAACCCAATTTTCAATCTAAATCTGTGTGCATTCCATTCAAATCGGACAATATCATATGAAAGATGTGCATGAATAACCTATGTTACCTGGACCCTGGGTACGGGTGTCCAGTACGGTGCATATCTAGGTGTCGGGTGTATGTTTTTCTAAAAGTCAGGATACGGGGACACGCACCCAAAGTTGGACACGGGTACGGGGGTACGAATATTAATATAAAAATATGTAATATATTTATAAGTATTAATCAAGAATATAATAAATAAACCTTATTTATTGCCATTTTTCAATCCAAGTATATAGATTAAATTCAACCCAACTCATTATAAATGTATTAGTGGGCTTGGCCCAACCCATTAAAATTAAAACCCAACACTCAAAAGTCAAAAGACTCAAACCCTAATAATTTAACTTCCCATTTGCCGTCAGATCCCGTCTTCTTCCCTGTGACACTGTCTTCCGTTCTCCACCATCCAAACTTCGGTTTCTTCACCCCTTCTTCCCTGACACTTAGATGGAGTGGAGCTGCTGCGGGATGGATTGGAGGCAGTGTCGGAAGTTCACTTGCCAGATCCTAGTCGGATTTCATACCCGCTCCAGTGTCATACCGTGTCGATACCGGTGTGGTCGTCGAAATGCAGGGTCCAGGTAACATAGTGAATAACTACACTAACCTTTTTGGGTTGGGTAGCTCTGCTTGGCTCGACCCTAAAAGGGTGCTCAAGATTGTCTTTTGGAGGAGTTAAGAGATTAGTGTTCCTTGTACGTGTTGTGTTTGATTTCAGTTGCTTGTTAAGAGTATAAATGGGTCACTTTTCATTTCCGTGATTGTCCCCTAAACTTGTTATGAAAGATATGCCCATTCATTTGGATTTGAATAAGTGGTGGTACAACCTGTAAACTCCCTGAATCTTGCTAGTAAGATGAACATACTAGATTGGGGGTGTAGTGGTGCTACGGTCATAACAGTTATGAGGTTTGCTCTTGTCTAATACTCTTAACAATGTTAGGTTGCTTTGGCTTTTGAGGTTTCGTTCGATGTGCTTTCCTCTTGGTTTAGAGTTTGGTAGTAACTAGTGAGGTTTCATTAATTTCCACTTCCGTTGTGGTTGTGGGAGTTTGTATTTTTTTCCGTTGGTTGTAATTGCATCGAGCATTGATTGTGCTCTCATTTAATAAATAAAATTTTGACTGTTCTTAAAAAAAAGTTGTTAAGAATTATTTAAAAAAAAGTTGTTAAGATAAAACAAGTGTTGAATTATTGAATAAAGCGATTAATATCTCGAAAACAGAATATTTTATAATGCCTCATTCCTTTTGGTGGAGACGAGACCTGACCCTTAAGATCGAAGGCCGATACTCATGAGTTGCTTTAGCCCCACAATCCACTTAATATCCACACACGACACACCAACATAACTTTAGATTTAGAGGTTTTTAGGAATAGATCTTGGATCACTTATTGCGCCAAGGACCGACGAAAAGCATCAAGGAAATAAGCATGACACATAATTACGTTTGGTACCTCCACTAAAAAGCGACTTTGCATCCTAACCCAACTATCGCGGAAAATTACAAAAAAACCCAAGTCACCGTCCGATGTTGACTCCGGCGTTCTCTCTCTCCTCCAAAGTTAACATCCAAACACGGCCTTAACTATTTCATTTTTCCTTTTTCTTTTTTTTTCTTTCTTTTTTTTCTTTTTTTTTCTCTGTTTTTCTTTATTTCCTTTTTCCTTTTTCTCTTTTCTTCCTTCATTCTTTCTTTTTACTTTTTTTTTAAACCCAACTCTGGTACCGGAGTTATACAACTCCAATCGAAGCTTATCACAGCTCCGATTGGAGCTTTGCACAGCTCCGATTGGAGCTGTGGTATGCTCCAATCAGAGCTTTGTTAAAGCTCCGATTGGAGATTGGAGCTGTGTTAAGCTCCAATCGGAGCTTTGTATCTCCAATCGGAGCTCATTTGAAGAGCTCCGATCGGTGTTGTGAATGAGCTCCGATCGGAGCTCTCCTTCTTTCCAACCTTTTTTTTTTTTAGTATTTATTTTTTGATAATAAACAAAAATAAAGGAAAAAAAAAAGAAAATTATTTAGGACTGATTTTGAAATTTAATTTTTGTAGGAGTTTGTTTTAAAATAATTTTGTAGACTATTTTGAAGTATATTTATATTACATAGGTTAATTTCTAATTAGTTTGTGTTAATATTGTAAAAATTAAAACATTTGGGGTAAATTTGTAATAACCGAAACTTAATGTTGTTTGGCATTTTTCAGAATTAAAAATTCTGTCAGGGGCAAAAATGTCATTTCCAAGCCTTAGAGCGCAGAAATTCAAATTCGTGGGTTCATCTGTAATTAGGTTTATTTAGTAGGGGAGGTCTATGTAATAAAAAATATAGATGGACTAATCTTAATCTGTAATAGCTGAAAATAAAAAGGGTACCAAATGTAATAGCCTAATGAAGAAGAGGGGGCGTTTGCGGTGGAGAATGATCGAGCAGAGCACGAGATGGACAAGAGATTGGTCAACGATTGTATGTATGTATGGTCCGGTGGTACTACACTATTATGATCGACCGTTCAATTAACTTACTGCACCAAGCGGTCGTATAAAACGTGAATTGATGACGTATCTTCTCTTCCACTATCAACAATAAAAACAAATACCGGCTACCAAAATTCACAATATATTAGTAGTATATATAAATAATGTTGGCCAATCTGGATGACTGGATCCTTAATTTGCTGGTCTCCTCTCTCCAATACTACAAAATAGTTTGGCGTCCTAAATGGCTAAATCAAATCCATCTCTTATCAAAACAATAAATAAACCCCGCCCCACCAATAAAATAATTACAAGATTATAAACATTTTTAATGCTCAAACCTTCCTTTGGACTTTGGACAGCTCGTATGTATCTCCGTACTAAATTGTGTTTGTTAACACATGACATGAAATGTTAAATACCACGATAATCGGAGTATTAAATATTAGGGGGCGTAACCACGGCACTCTCTAATATTATTTATTATATATTATGGGCGTAACCACCGTGAAATCCATTAATAGGGGAGTTGGGGTCCACACATCTCTATTATAGAGTGTCATAGTGATTACGCCCATAACATCTAAAAGAAAGGCTCTAACAGAGAATGTGGAGTACACACATGGAGATCACATCCTCTATTCGAGTCTGGTTTACCCCTAAAAGAAAAAATAAATGCTTTATGGCATAAAAAACAAAAAATCAAGTTGGATATAGAAGATGTTTGATGCTCTTACTCTTACAACTAGCATCCAATTTTACATGTCTAAATGCAAATGATCATTCTCTAATTCTAGTAACAATGCTCAATACATATTTAATGACACAGAGTCCACAGCATCATTCATATTACCCATAAACATTTACGAGCAGGCAATCTGCATTGTAGTGTGTATTCTTACTTAGCATGCGATAGAGTAGAACTTTGCCCAAACAATGCCGGAGGTAGCAAAGCAAGGAGAACAAGTAGGATTCACAGTGCATGAATGGAGCTAAGTCACATATTAGAGGAAGTCAGGATTCCCAAACTACTTGTTAAAGCAACTATTTCTGCTCAACTAGTCCAAATTTGTCGGCTAGCAGCATCATTAAGTTATAAATACTATTACTAGTACTATAAATAACCGGAATTGCTTTAAAGATTTTCAATGTGCAATCAGGGTGACTAATCCTCATCCTCCTGAAATCTCAGAATACCATACAACACAGCATTAAATAAATAAAAAGAGTTTAACCAGGGGAGGAGATTGATCCTCATTCAGGTAGGTGTTAAAGGAAAGGACTAACTTAACTCTCTGAAGCACAAGAAGTTTTATAAAGAAACACTGAAATGAGCCTCTAGCAAGAACTTGAATTCAAGAAGCGTCATAAAGGCATCGAGATACCTGCAACAGTCACGAAAGGAAGCGTTTTCAAATGTTAGTTTAGTTATAATTATGCCAAAAGTTACATTGTAGTTGAAGGCTTTTACCAGTCATACAAATTAAGTAGTTCCCCCATCAAAAAAGATGACCACCCTTCATGGGCTTGGTACTTCGAAATCAATCACATAAGTTATGAAAGTAATGTTTCAAGTTTTATGAAAATCCTGGGTCTGGTGAAAATAAACTAATGAAGAGATCTTAAAAGTGAATTTAGATGCAGTTATATTTTATGCAAACAGAATTGAATATCCTAGCAAGATTACTCTCTTAAGAGGCATTAGACTTTTAACACATGGAAGCTCTCTCCTGTGATTACTCTCTTGAATGTGTCTCACTTATTGCACTATGATTAGTCGATTATCAAAAAAACTGAGAAATAACGTGGACAAACTAAAACTATTTGGATTCCAGCTTAAGCTGCACCAGATCAATGTCTATCTATCCTAGCAAAGTGATGGGGATGCTTAGAACTCTGAATTTCGTAACAGGTAACGTTCATCTTCAGAGTGATTAGTCATGACACTGATATAAATTCAAAGGAATTCAGCCATTCAGGAAGGATCACATTAATGTGTATTCAGATTAAATATGTATCTTACTCGCTCGTGATTTTACAATTGTAATACAGTCATCATAGTTCACTACTGTGGCAAATGTGCCCAATACAAACACATTAGTAGACTACAATCATCAGTGTCGAGCATATTATTTTTCAGAAAATACTCCACAATCTGAGAACTTCACTTTGGCTAAAAGGCTTGGAGAAAACAAGACTTCTCCCCTTGGAACATGATAGAATCTTAACAGAAGACCTGTTTCCATTGTACAGGCACAGAATTCCAGAAATATGTCTAATATATTAATTCAAATATGTTGCAGCCACTTACTAATATGTTTAAGGAATTAAGTCTGCTAATCAGTTCAAATATAATTTAATTCCAAGGACTAAATGCAAACTCTTCATACCCCAAACCAAACTTCAGAACTTTCTATTTTTTTTTTAATACCTACAAGGCCATGGCATCTCAAGTTCCATGATGACAAATGTGAAGTAAGTAATTAGATTATCACCTAACCATATCATACTTAATACAGATCATAAAAGCTGAAAGCATACTATAAATATCATCACAGATTATCTACATTTCCACACAGTATGCTCCCTAATACCAAAACACAAGAATTAAACACAACATTTGAATTGCTTATACGGAGAATATACGAATAGGAACAATAAGAGTTAGAGGCACACACCTTGAGGAACTAAGCCCCAGGCCTGTGAGTCCAAGGACAAGCTAGACTTTAATCGAGCCGAAGCAATCGCACTGTGCAATGGCAGCATCGTCTCCAACCCACTCAATTCCACCGGTAACCTAGCATTCAAAAACTAAAACCTAATTAACACAACAAAGTGATTCATTCAGCTAAACAAATTGAGATCGATTTGCAAACCTTGAGAGGAACGAGGAGCGTTTATCAACGGAGGATTTGAGGATTGAAGAAAGGTTCGGTAACAGCGAAGGACTCTGGTTGTTGTTGAGCTTCCTCCCAGCTACAGCAGGCTGTAATCTCGACGATAACCTGGAAAGGACTCTCAACGACGCCATTTTTTCACCTGGCTGGTTTTTCAGATTTCAACCAAAATAGTAGAGGGTTTTTGGGCTTTAGCCTTTTTTCGGCTAGGTCACATAAATTCGATGGAGATCTGTGGCGCCTTATTGTACACTAGTTCGTGTACGAAAACATAACTAATGCGTTTTACGAGAACTGAGGCATATAGAGGAATACAGGCTGCCACGTGTACCCACAATTAGGATTTGCCCTATTTCCCAAATTTCATCATCCTTCTCGCTGGTTTTTTTCACTTGATCATCACTCTCGCTTCTGCACCTTGGTGGATATCTACTAAATTTTCGTCTCACTCCAGGCCACAGGTACCATGATCCGTTTCTGATTTTAGACAAGATCTGTTATATTTTTCTCCTATGCTATCTTTAAATTTTGTGTTTATGGATATTATTCTGATGTTTGTAAATTCTTAGATTCAGCTTACTGTATATATAGACTGTAGCTCTGTGGCGAAATTAGTTCGTTACTCTAATGTTAGGACTCATGAGCAATGTGATTGTTGTATTTGCTGCTTTCATGGAGTTATATTACCCGGATGATTTAGTTGTGGATTCGTTTTGTTGTTTGCACTTTTCAATTAGTTTCTGTTTCTTATGAAGCTTTCTGTCATTTCCTTGTTCTACATTTTCACTTATCGTTAGTTAATTTTACAAGAGCAGGAATATGTTATCAACACCTTTAAATTACTAATTGTAAGGTGTATGTTATCAACACCTTTAAGTTACTAATGTTAAGGTTTTTACAGTAAAAAAATATCAATCGTTAACCGAGTGGAGTAAGATTTTTCCTTCATTTATGGAATCTGGATGACAGTGCGGACTGTGAGTGTAGGTTGTACTGTTGTAGACGTATAGAGGAACCTTAAGGATTTTTCTGTTGGAAATGGTACTAGTTAGATTATGTCCGAAATGCTACCTCCTTTTTAGTTGATCAACTACTGTGTGTATAGACATAAAAGAAATTCCGGACACGTGTTAATTTTCTCATCTGTTTTCTGTCCAACAGAGGATTCTCCCTTCTCTTGTCAAATTGTAACGAGCATCTGATTGAGGAGAAGTGAAAATGTCATCTCTGGGGACATCAAAGGGCATTTTGGAGATCGCCAAGTTCGCAGTCTATGTCACCGTTCCTATAGGGCTCATGTACTTCTATGCTAACAACACTGAGAATCTCCAGAAATTCATGGGCAAGGTAACGAATGTACTGTTGCTACTTCATGCTTAAATAATTGATTTTTTATTTTAAATATATGGATTTGTGGAATTTTCTTGAATTGATTGGCAGGTAGCAAAACTTAATCTCCTTAATTATTGGAATTCAAGCATCAAACTTTAACCAGTAATTGCTTTATGATCAGTTGAACTTTTAGCAGCTCATTTCATCTTGCAACTTTGACCGACCTTGTGAATATTGATATCCACTCTCCAGAAAGGAACACATTTCATCACACTCCAATAATATCTGTATATGTGCTATGTTTTTGTATGTGATCTGAGGTTCTTTGCTTATATTTTTTGTAGCGCCAATATGTGGTGTATCCACCTGAAGCGCCACGTCCTCCATCACCAGAGGAATTGAGGGAGATGGCAAGGGAGTTAGCTCGCAAAAGAGATGCAGCAAAATGAGGGAGATGGCACTTTGTATCTCTTGTTGTAGCTTTTGTAACCACAAAGTTTTCCAGGCCACTGTTGGGAGCGTGTTGAACTTGAATAAATGACAGCTTGCCAGTCTGTAAATGTTGTGAGATTTGACAGAATAATAATTAGCTGTCCTTGCTAGATGGCTTTTAGTCTCTACGTGACGATCATATTGTTAGAATGTCATATACTCTAGATAGCTCCGATGAGGCGGTGATCTCTTTTTCTCGTTTCCGGCCTGGGTACTCGTGCTGAACTTAGGCATTCTCCTAACTCACCATTACCCGACTTGCATGTTTATGTAATCTACTCAAATACTCGAAGAATATTTTTGTCTCTTCACCTTTCTGCCAAATTAAACGGGGTATAAGGAGTTATGTAACTTATGTTATGGAACAGTTTGGATTCAAATTTTTTGGAGGTGGCTAGGGAGAGCTGATATCATTTGGAAAATTTTGGTGTCCGCCCATTGTATTTGTGCAAAAACTCCATGTCTCCACTCTTATTCCTCGACAGTTCCTTGACAGACAGATTCATATAAAATCTCAAATTAACATGATAGTAAAATTCGTAGTACTACATGAATCCCAATAAACAATAATTCTGCACCTGTAAGAGCAATAAAATGAACTACAACATGGGATGTCAAAAACAGCACATTTTGCCATTTCTCTCAAGTTGAGGCTGGTGCATTCTGTAGTGTGCCGGTAAACATGTTTAACTGCTAAACATCGAACCACATCAACTCTTCTACCCACGGCACAAGGGTCTTTCACAGAAATTCACTGATCTACATGATCAGATGCTTCTATGGGAGCTCAAACTAAAAACCTCTGCAGCGAAAGGTACATGAGTGGCTTCCATATTGTGAGATCATGTCTACAAGTCCTCCATAACCAGACACAGCTGTAACCTGTAAAACAAAATGGCACAGCAAGAACTTAGTTAGAGTTGATTTGTGCTAGACGAGATAACACAACTATGTATTGAATCCTTGTCTTTTTATGTTAAGCTCTAGTTTAGTTTCTTTTTGGGGATTGATGATGATGATGAACTTCCTCATTCCTGGCTTATAAAAATCAAATTCTCCAGATTCTGATGCGTTGTCTACCGTGTTAAATTTAAGTTTAACTGAAAAAGGCTTCCTATCCAAATCGTTATAACGGAACATAATTATACAAGATCATGCATTGAGCTGAACTTACCCCTGTGGGATGCTTAGAGATTGAAAATATAGATCGAGGAGCACACTGAATCTGGGAAAGAACATCTCCATTCATGTTAAATCGAGTAAGCAACGGTTCTGCTCCAACAGCCAGAATCTACGAGATAAAAAAAGTTTCTCAAGGACAATGAACGGAAAGTACACATACTGACACACAATGTATAAGTAGCAGATAGCACAGGAAGTAGAAATGTACACAAGATCAGAAGGGTGGCAAAGAACGAAAACATTTTCCTACATGCAAATTAATAAATAATCAAGCTTGAAGTAACTCCTCCTTCAGTGTGTAATTAAAAGACACTCCTAACACATGCATGCATAGCAGAAAATAAGTAAACAATGTTGGTCTCCACAAACCAGACCGCAGGCTTAAGGGCATAGTAATTCTTAGAAAACCAAAGTTCGTCATCCTATTACAAAGTTCACAACACTTCAGAGAAAGCATACATCTGAATCTGAGCTTGAGATGAAGAACTGGAATAGAATACCATAGATATTGACCCAATAAAAATTTCAAGAATTTTTAAGCAGAGTGACATGGAGAGAAACTAGACCAGCATGACATTAGGCAAGGGCCGCAAGGCCTTACTTGATTATCATCGAAGAGAACATCCTGGACAGGAACACGATTTACGGTCTTAGAAACACATTCACGGGCAGGAAGATTCCAAAGTGAGATGGAGTTCCCTTTCCCACAAGCCTGTAAAAATTACAGATACATGGAGAACATGTTAAAGTTGGACTTACATGGCACAGAGATTAGCATTACTGCATGACAATCACAAGATTTCATAGGATAAGTATGTACTATATATTTAAATCTGAAAAATGTTAACAATGTAAAAGCAAGTCACAGTGTAATGTTTTTGCACAATCTCTTACCAACCAGCTCTCGCTTGAATCAAGAGCAATGCAACTGATTGATTGCAATGATGTATTTGACTTTTTATCCATTTCAGGGTGAATTAGTTGGACACACTTTCCACTTCTGCAGTCTGTGGCAGTCCAGATAATTTAATCAAATCGAAGGCATTAATGATTCATCCCAGGAATTATATAATCAATCAATAAGTAACCTTGTTACTTAAGAAAATAATGAAATACCCCATATCCTTGCAGTGCCATCTTCTGAACCAGTTATTATCTGAAACGCAACCAAAACAGCCGTGAAGATGGGAACGTTGATTCAAAAAGATATTATAACAATTCATATTACATGCTATGATACTATGCATAGCTGCAGACATGGCTCTCTATGAGTATCTTTTATATCATAGTAAGATTCACTTGTGACACTGCTAGGAGTTAGGAAGTATTCTTGAAGTCTTCACTAACTCATCTAGGCACCAACATGATACAGAAAGAACAGAAACTCAGACCTGATTACTAGAATTGCAGGCGAGAATACAATGCAGGTAGTTCGAATGCCCTTTGAAGACCATCTTGACTTCAGACTTTTCCTGATAATAGTAATACAACTGGTTAAATATTGGTCATTTTAGTTGCATTATAGTAATTCTTCTGTAGCCTAGAAAAACAAGGTTCATTCTTGGTCATAATCATATAATACCTACCACATCCCAGCAATATGCACAGGAATCACCAGCAGCAGCATAAATGGATCCATTCTGAGGTAGGAAATGGAAATCATATATCAATACACAGAAAATGGCGATGTAAAGATTACAGAAGAACAGAACCACTCAATTACGAAAAAGGGATAGCTATCAATTGGTTAGCCAAATAATGTAAATAGATGGCTATGAGTCATTGCCCTGGGAGCTAAATGTTGTAAAAATCCCCACACACATTGTTATCGGATCACAGCAGCTGACTGGAGTCCAATGGGCGAAAAGCTTGCAGAATACAGATACTTGAGAGTCTTAAATGAGAGTTTTGTACTGGAAATTTAAGACTTGTACCATTTTGGTTTCCTACCTGTAGTTACTCTGACTATAGGAGCTTTCCAAATTTTCGAGATTATCTGATATGATGTACAGATTGGGGTATACCCCTCTTATACTTGTACAATTTTGGGCTTAATGGATTTTAATTCTTTCAAAAAAAAATGTAAATAGATGGCTATCAATGTGAAATTAGCTATCACAGATAATTTCAGCCTTGATCTTAAAACATACTAGTAGGCAACTAAAATATCAGCTGGGACTGAAAAACTTTGTATTACATTGTTTTGCCAAATGTGAAATTAGCTATCACAGATAATTTCAGCCTTGCTCTTAAAACATACTAGTAGGCAACTAAAATATCAGCTGGGACTGAAAAACTTTGAATTACATTGTTTTGCCAAATGGTGCATTTAAGAGTGCTGAAGATCATTTAGTGTAAAAATAATTCATCATATACCATTCCTAAACTCCTGCAGAGGTATAAAGCCTACTTCTTGCTTACCAAGATTGAAAAAAAAAATGTTTGGAATATAACTTTTAGACTAACTTTGTTAATGAGATGGGACAGTTGATTTGATAAATAAGTTCCTATTATCTTCCATCAAATTCACTTGTCCAGTTGTCCACATCTTAGTAAAGGTCAACAAAATCTAAAAGGGCTCTAGGCAAAGCATGAATCAATTCACATAAACATCCAAAGCTGTCAATTTTTAAAACAGGCCTTAATCTAAAAGGTAGAGAAGCAGCGATAAGAATAGAAACCTGAAAATTAACTGCAATGGCATTATTCTCTGGAATTGGAGAAAGTGCACCCCAAGGACCCCTGAGTATCAAAAGAAAGGCTGGTGATTGTATAAAATATTGAAACTGAGGTAATACATTAGTTACACAACCACAACGGTGCAACATCCAGTAAGAAATTGCATACAACACACATTGCTGGATTGAAAAGGAAGCCATCAATAAGAACATACAGACAAGTTATAAATGAATAAACATCTCAAAACACCACAAAGCTTCTTGAAGCCCTGTCACACAACTGCCTAATTATGGTAAAACCCAGGGGTTGCCACATTCAGGATATTTATTTATGATTACTGCTTAGCTTAGATATATAATGTCAGCAGACTAATAGAATGAAACTAAATTTACATGAATATCAAACCCCGAAGTCATACTGGTGCCTAGAAAGAAAAACCAGAGAGAAAAATTATGAGTAAAAGGAGTCCCAGCATGATTATAAAAAAGTCCTAATCTAGGATTATCATTCTAGAACACTTGGATAAAAAAGATAGCTAACCTATGTTGTGGATTCACCAAATCAAGTACTGGTTTCAACTTGCTTCCTGCAGAACACATTAATTTAACTTAGAAACGAGAAGATAATGAAGTTCAACTAAAAGAAACCAAATGCAGACACAATTAAGTACATCACAGACTAAAGAAAGCTGAGCCAGAATTTACACAAAAATATTCTGAGGATACCAAAGAAATTACAACCAAGAGTGTAAGCCGAGGAAGCATAATGGAACTCAAACTTTTGGAATCAGGATGCTTAAGTTAGGCCCATATTTTGTTTCACAGTCTGAGCGTATTCCAGTAAGAGTTTATTGTGGTCTAACAGATAGATTACCTGTCCCAGGCAGATCACGGATTTCTTTCCATTTCCATCCTCTTATTCGGCCATCATCACCACAACTACAGAACAACGCCCACAGTTACTAAACATACTCAAATGCACATGGATAAAAATGGCACACACCACCAAGGTAACACCGAATAACTAATACAAAATGACAGGAACTCATAATAATTAATAAGTACCTCAACAACAAAGAATCACCACCATCATCTCCACCATAAAACTTAACATCATAAGCAGGTCCATCGTGCCCTTGAGTTAGAAAATGTGGCTCAGCCATCAACCAACTTCACATTAAACATCAATAGCTCATTGCCTAGAACTAAAATATATACAACTCATGAAATGTGCATTTCAGTAATATCCACTTACTTTTTAACCCTAGAACTTCCACAGCCCATTGCCTGCCATAACAATAATGAAAAAACGATTTGACATTCAAATTGAACAGAAATTACCGGAGAGAACAAGCAGATTGAACTTACGAGGCAAGAAGAGATTGAGTAAGAGGCGATGGAGCCATCACTGGAGGCAGTGACGATGAAATCGGAATCGGTGTTTGAAGGAGCGAATGCAGTTCGGAAAACGGTCCTTGCGAGGGTTTCTCTCTCTTCCATAATGGATTCTCTGTAAGCATCTTCGTCCCAATTTCGGCAGTCCATCTTCTCAACTACCATTTTCGGAAGCTCTTTGACTGTAAATTGCGATGGAAAATTTGCAGGAAATTGGCGCGATGAGTTCGATTGGCCGTCACTTGGACCACTCAGGCCGGTACCTAATTTCTCAATTTTAGCCTAGTAGGACCGATTATTATCTATCCGCGTGATAATAAAATGTAATCGAATTTTAAAATTCGATTTGTAAAATACTTTTCACAAAAATCAGTTTACGACTTCACCTAACATTTCCTCTATTGAGAAACAATTAAATTTACCCGATCAATTTCATATGTTGAAATTTTATTAATTTGTTAGTATATTATTTTGTAAGTAATTGATAATTTCATATATTTTTTAATTAAATAATTTGAATTAGTAAAGATTAATTAAGTAGTGAGATGAAACTAATTTTTGTGATTAATAACTACTTCTAAACTATTGTTTAGTATATAGTAGAGATAAGGCTCTCTTTAGCTAACTTATGAGTCTTATTAGGTTAACGCTGAGTTATGAAATTGGCCTTATAAGCTAATATAAACTATTAAACCTTATAAGCTAATAAAGTGGGAGAAAATGATCTAGCTCGAATAGGTATATGAGTAGTGTAAAAGACTTTTGTTTTCTTCATAGTAATACGCCGGTTAAATATCAACTAGGATACAACTATATTAATACGCGGGCCAAATATCAATACATCTGGTCGTTTGTATAACTTGCACTAGGATAAAGAGAGTATAATAAGTTGTCGGATATGAATATATAACTCCTAGAGATAATTTTATTTTAGTACCTCACTATTAATTAGCCAACTCTCAGTTTTAACCTCATTAGAGTATTCCTTATGGTTGAGACTTAATCTCCAAAAAAGTCCTTCCAAATGAAGTCTCCAATGGTTTAGTGGCTTACTTTGAGTTTTTTTATTTGTGGGGCCCACGTTAATCCTCCTAATATGTGGGGCTTAAATTGGGGCTACTAATTAGTAGCCCCTTTATAGCCCCCATTGAAGTCATTTTTAGGCTTAATTGAGGTTTTAAGCCCAAAAAAATCCTCTATAAAGCCCAAAAAAAAAGCCTTAATTACATTATTCAAAATCTTTGTTTCTTGGCATTGACTTGCCTATTATTTACAAGTTCACCATTTTGCTCCAAAGCACCAAATCAAATAGACCTTTAAGGAAATAAAAATAGATTTATTAAAAAAAAAAAAGCAAAATGATAATTAAAAATAATAAAAATCATTTGCTCAAATTAAGATATGACCGAAGCTTTGCTGCTTTAATAGAGCACCACAGCTCCAATCAGAACTTGTTTAGTCCCGATCAAAGATGAAACTGGTCCAACCGAATGATCAGAGCAACACAAGTGCGATTGAAGTCGAAACTGCTCCGGCCGAAGCAGGTTCATCGCGGAGCTGCTCCATAAAAAATGGTGGAGCCGCCATGTGGTGGAGTTGCTACTGCACCATCAATGGTGGAGCTAACCCATTAGAGTTTTTGAATTTTCTAATTATATTTTAAATTCTAAGAGTTCTGTTTGATTTCGCAAAATTGAGAATTTGAAACAGTGTCTAATTCATATACGGTCAAATTAGCGAATCAAAACATAATTGTTTAACTAGTGTTGTTAAAAATGATACTTATGCTCATATGGTAGTGAAAAATTGAACCCTAACTCCAATGTGATGATTAGTACGTTTTTTTATTTTAAAGAAGGATATTGGTGTTCCTTTTTAAGGATGACTTAGTCCATCTCCAACAGTGTTCTGTTGGGCTCAACAAAACTCCATCATTGTTTTGTTGGATTTGTTGAACGAACTCATTTTGTTATTCCATTTACACTTTAATTTCTTTTTCTATTTTTTTTATATTTCCTTTTTATTTTTTATTATCATTATTTCATTTAATTCATTTACTCTTTTCTTTTTTCTTCCCATTTTTTTCCCTACTTAAAAGTTGATCTTCAATTTATACCAATGTTATTTTGAAATTTGAACTTTGATACGTAACTTGATATTCACAACGTGATTTTAAAATTGAAATACTGTAGATGATACCATTACAAATAATAATACATGAGAATTTAAACTCACTTTCCTAAATTAAAATTATAATTCTTTAATAAAAAAAAAAAAAACGCTTGCGTTAAAACCAATTCTACCATCATTCAGCTCCATGATTTTGCCACGTTAGTTCAATCATACGTGTTGAGGTTCAACGAAATACTTATCCATGTAACCCCTTTCGCAAGAATTCACATACTTGTGGCCCTCATCATCGACAATTTTATTGTGCAATAACAATGCAACACCTAATTATTTTCTAAAGCAATTGTTGATCCCAAAAGCGGCAATAAAGATGCAACACCTAATTACATCTAGACCCCTTGTTAAATGTTGTACTTCCTCCGTAACTTTAAAGAACCACATTTTATTTTGTTAGCTTTTTTTATGTCCGGTTTGACCTCAAATTAATCATATTTTATTGTGATTTTTTTTAAAAAAAACTTATATTATGAAAATATAAGAAGTGTACTTTTATAATATAATTTTAAAAATTATTTTTTTCACAATGAGTTATGATTAATTTGAGGTCAAACCGGACGTCGAAAAAGTCAACAAAATAAATTGGGGTTCTTATAAGTTACCGGAGGAAGTAATTAGTAATTACACATGGGTGACTATCTTATTTTCAATAACAAATAAATACCGATTAAATAACTTTAATTACATCCAGTCCTACGAATTTGACTTCTGGCAAATTAAAATGTCAAAAGTACATTTTTACCCCTGGTCGAAAATCAAATTTTTCTCTCAACCAAACAATTTCAACTTTTATTTATTATACATTTGCCCCCAATATTTTCTATTTTATGAAATTGACAATAAATATAATTAAGTCACATATCTTCTCTAAATTTCAAATTGACATAAAAATTTATTGTAAATTAATTTGGGCTTGGATTGTTTTCTCAAACCTCGATCTTTTTTTGAAGAAGAGTCAACCAATAGAAAAGAAAAGATCGAGTACATCTTCATTTGGTTTGGTTGAGATAATAAAGGCTGCAAAAACATAATCGAGGATAAGTGCTTTCACAATCGCCCAATAAATGTGACTTTTGTCTCTATAAATTTTGAGTCGTGTGATTGATTTTTCTAATGATTCATATGGGAACCTTAATTACATAATCAAGGATTTAGTATATCAACATTCCATATCTCCCCTTTCCCTCTCTCTCTCTTTTTGTTTTTAATAGAAAATCATTGTATTTACCCATAAAGCAAGGCCGGTATAGTCCAGCAACGATGAGAACAACTCCAATCACCCTACGTATTAACGTATATACCAGGTTGAACAATACCATCTAAAACTAACACTAATTTTTCGAAAAATTTAACTAGTACGTACATCCACAAATTTAACTAGGCAGATATATAATGTTGAACAATACCATCTAAAACTAATCCAGTAACTTTTTGAAACAATTAACTAGTATACGTACATTAGAAAGTAGTACCTACGTATTTATCCCAAGAAAATGTAATGGAATTGGATGGGAAAATTTATACGCCACTTGCATTGAACATATATGATGGACTAATGCCTAGTCAACTTTGATACTAAATCAATGAAGACAAACAATAAGGCCAGAAGTGATGGTGTGAGCTATATGAACAAATACTGCAACTCCATGAGGCTTGTGCAATATGGAAACGCAGCATGCAATTGGTCTTGTGGAGAAGGAGCACGCACAACTCAAATTCCTCGATCAAGATGCCATGAAGTAAGGAAGGAAAGTATCTTTGGTATCGGTGTCGTCCCACACCAAATTATCCCACCAATCCTTGTAGCAGTAAACTGTTGGCAATTCTGAAACATCGCGAGCTTTGATAGGAAGCTTTCTCAGCTCTGGACAGTCTATAACAGCTATATTCTTCAGGCGAGGGAAATAGACGGCCTTCTGGCAGATGCTCTTTAACCGAGGTACATCTCTGATTGACAGGATTCTCAGCTTAGGAAATGCATTCGAGTAATCTTCTTCGATTCTGGATATTACTTCTTCCATCTCATTGCAGTAGAATATGTAGACCACATCAAGCTTAGGCAGCTTCAGAATCCAAGAAACGCTCTTCAACTTGTGACAGTAGCAGATATTAACGCATCTCAGATTTTGAAGGCATTCGTAGCTGACACTGTTTCTCCATATTGATGTCAGGTTCGGAAGACCATTCAAGGCAAGATTTTCGAGGTTAGGTAACCAGTTTGCCCCTGCTGCCTCATCGATTGACAAGGATTTCAAGTCCCAACAGTTGTTGATGCTAAGCCTTCGTAACTGATCTCCGTCTCCAGGATGTGATGATAATTGCAAATGATAACAGACCTTCACACTCCTTGATGTAGAAATACTGAATACACTTTCGCAACTTTTTACTGAGCGAGACCCTCTTTAGAGAAAACAAGTCGGTCACTGTGACCCCCAGCGACTCCAGATCCTTCAGACATTCTAGGTCAGTAAAACTCACTTCGTTTGATCCTTCAACATCTTGCCTTTCCCAACCAGAGAAACTGTAGTACAGATTCAAGGCTCTCAATCGATGGAGTCCTGAGATTGCGTCACGTGGAATTGTTCTGAGATACTGATTGCGCTGCATATTCAAATGCCTTAAATTTATCAGACTGCTAAACTCTCCTGGTAGTGTTCTTAACTTGGTTCCTGATAGATCAAGGTGCCGAAGCTCAACCAATTCGCAAATGCTTTTGGGAAGCTCTTTGATGCTGGTGAATGATAAGTCCAAAACCTTGAGAGCCGGCGTATTTTGGAAAAATCCCTCGGATATTTTGCCCAGACAGATGTTCCACTGGAGAAGTAACGTCGATAGATTGCAGCAAGTAGGTATTGCTGATAATTCAGAGATTTCGTTATCTAATAGCGAGATTCTCTCTGCCTGTTCCCAGTTCTCAGCACAGGGTGCTTCTTGTAGTCCTTGGTTGGCCTGCATTAGGTACTTCTTCTCTGTGTTGCACACAATCCACAGGGCAAAGCTCCGCACGACATCATGCATCTTTACTTGCGACTCCAGGTCACCATCTTCCAAGAAGCACGCAACTTTCAAAGATCCGATTATGGCATGCCCCATGATATGGAGACTGCCATTTTGTGAGCTATCTAAGAACCCTTCCCCGGCCCAATATTCAATTAGCAGTTCTTTTTCAATAACATAGTCCTCAGGAAACAAAGAACAGTACAGAAAACAGGATCTCATGATATCATTGCCAAGGTTCTCATAGCTGAATTTAAGCAGGGCAAAAACATCTTCCATACCTCGAACTTCTGATGGAGTCGTGCGCAGGACTTCTATGGCGTACCGCCACTCTTCCTCCGTCTGCTTATTCGCCATTGCCCTTCCCATAGTGACCAGAGCAAGTGGATAGCCTCCGCAAGTTTTGACGATTGTCTTAGCATGAGCCACTTTCAGCGGAGTGTTGAGAGCTCCGTTTCCGCCAACCTTCTGATGGAAAAGCTCCCATGATTCCTTCTCATTCAAGAACTCAACCTTTAGCTTATACTCGGCGTCCATATAGCTACAAACCTCAATCGAGCGTGTGGTGAAGATCACTTTACTTCCATTCTCCTTGTTGGGACTGGGGATTCCAATCTTGTCAAGATCAGGCCTTCCCAAACATCATCCAACAGTAACAAGAATCTCTTCTTTCTCATGACGCTGTATATTCTCGAAGCTCGTAGTTCTTGAAAATGATCTTCATCCCAAGACAAGCCTAGCCTCACCCCTATGGCCTGTTGAATCTTGTCAATTGCAAAATCTTTAGAAACCACAGCCCAGATCACAACATCAAATTCATGATCCCAACCCAGGAATCCATTGTTTATCGACTTCAAGAGAGTCGTCTTCCCCACACCTCCCATCCCATATATCCCAATGGTTCCAAAGATTTCCTCCCTCAGAACTAGCCTCACTTTGTCTAACATCAGTTCAAGCCCTACAACAGGCCTGCTTGGCATCTCCACCACAGGCACAAGAAGCAAACCATCAGCCAAGTTGACCTCCAGTTTTCCCTTTCCTTTTAGCTCATTAACCATGACAAGCTTATCCGCAACTCTTTTACCCAATGCATACCTTGAAGAACAGTTTGCATTGCAGCAAAACTTCTTCTTTTCCATGTCTTCTCTGATCGATCTTACTTCAGCCTCAACCTTTTCTACCCTGGTTAGCCATCCTTTGAGTTCGTAAGTGCAGGTCAAACCCACCGACTCTGCTCGATCGACCTGCTTCTTCAGATCATCTCTCACTTCAGTCAGTTCTTCAAGCGCAGCTTCAAGATAATCAATGCTCTCATCCAAATTGCGGACAGTAGCTACTTTTCCAGAAAGAAAGTTGATTATACTATCCACCATGACGATTATTGGAGAAATAATGTCCATTCTTAACTGGGAATAGATATATGCTGATTGCTGATGTTATGTTTCTTTCTTACCAGAATTGAGCTCTTTTTTTGCAATCAAGACCAGCTCATTTGCAATTGCAGGAATAATAGTAAGCCATTCAGTTTTGAATTATTGGGTTGACTTGCTTAGTCTTCACAGGAAGGTTCAGTGCATTTGTATCCAATCATAGAATAAAAGAGCCTTCGAAGACTTGAATGATGTCCACTTGCCTACTTCATCTTGTATAAGGCGTATGCTAACAACCAGAAAGTGACAGATGCAGGAACAGGGAAGCAAAAAACATACAATATGGTCAGTGTTTCATCCTCCATTTTTTACTTGGTAAATTTATAAAACTCCTATGAATTTCTAACTGAGTGTTCAGCTACTTCACATTCAAACATAAACATAACAAGACATGATCCAAATGGCCCTTTCTTTATGCAACCAAGCTAAAGGTCGGACTCAACATTTCCTCCTCGTTTTCACTATAACTTTCTTACCTGAGGGACATTACTTGCTGGGTCTTGTAATAAGCTTAATAGAAATTCAAACCAGATTACAGTATTGCACTATTGAAGTCTAAAAAAGGGATAAAGCACAATAAGTATATACATTTTCGATAGTAACATATGTTTTAGCCGGAAATCGAGCTGCTATGCCATTAGCATTATTTCACCATATGCACCTGCAAAATGCAAAAAAGGCATATGAAAAAGTTTACTCCAAGAGTATAAAATCAAAAGAATCTAACAAGTGAACTGAAGTAAGAACAAACAGCAGTTGAATTATTACTTTGCTCAAAGCAATATGTGACAAATTGCAGGAGAGATTCTGAGTCTTCTGCCATTGCAGCGACTCTTTCTGCTTCTTTAACAGATTCAGCGGCCACAAACTCTTTGCTTTCAGCTTCTGCTACTTTAAAGGCGGCAGATATTGATGCTTCCTTAATTGTGTTTCCAAGAATCTCAATGCTGGGAACTGGTCTAGGAAGCAAGTCTTTCGGCCTGGCAGCTGGCGTTTTTGTATTTTGGACTGCATCTCCTTTGATCCTGTAGCAATTCTCAACCTGCAGTTTTTTAAAGAACAGTTATTTCCAATTTCCAAATATACATATAAATTATAATACAATATGTCAAACATAATGCACTTTATTAGCTGAACCCTGGACTATTCATCAAACAGATTACTTGTAAGCAAGATCAAGTAAGCAGTACTATTAAGTATAGGAGGCAATGCCTGAGTGGCTAATATAGGGAGGAAAAAAGAAATCAAAGTAGAGAAAGCACAAGGGGTGAAAACCAAAGTCAATCCATAGTTTCAAGGATAATTTGAATAGTCAAGTCTGAAACTGGCAGCATTGATATGAAGTACAGGGGATGAGGGGATAAACAAAGAAAAACAATTTATGTGTGCATTTGATTACTTGAGTTGCTAATTTTCCAAAAAATAAAAAAGATGCAGTTAATTCTATAATCAAGTGTAGTGTTGGTTCAGTATCGACATTACAACTCACATGCTTAAAGAATGATTTACATTTTACATGACAAACTAATTACAACCATGTCAAATAAATTTGTAACAAAACAGGTGTACCTTGCCTTCAAAAGTTCATATCCAACAAAGTTAAAAAATAAAGAATGTCGAACAGGTTTGAAAGTTCTAGAATTAACAAGAACTTGATTCTATAATCCATCTCTTGATTATTATATAGATAGATACATAAAGTTACTATTCAAAGGCATCAGCATCATGGCACAAAAAATGATTGGGCATGCATATAAAATCTGCTAACCAGCTCACGGAAATTGATTACATAATCCAAAACATTAAAGAAGCGTGATCAACTACTACTACTGCCAAGGCAGAGTTACCTGAAACCTAGTCACAGAAAAAGGAGAGGACTAGAAGAAGATTCACATATAATGTGTTCCCCGCACATAACACCATTGACTAGGTAATAAAAGCAAAATGAAGAGCTGCACTACAGTGCAAGCTCTTGGACTTATTGCAGTGTGGACTCTTGACCAATAGTCCAATATATAATGTATATATAAACCATTTTAATGAATGGAATATAATTGTACCCTTTCTAGTTTGTTCTGTTGCACAAGCCTCCTCAATCTATTAGTCAACAGTCTTTTGAAATTTGGAGGCACCTCCTGCCTTCGCTGCATGGATTACACAATAGGAATGTAATGTAAATATTTACCAGTTTTTCTAAGTGTCATAATGGAACACCACATGCACTTACCCAGGTAATTCATGTGGCAAAATGTTATAAATGCATACTGAACTCATCAAAAGCTCTTTATTGAGACAATTTTAAATATTCGAATGTAAACTACTTAAGTTGAAGACAGTAATCCTTTTTTTTTTCAAAATAAATAAACTACTAGCTGACTCTTTATGAGAGACTACGAGTGGCTTCTAGTAGGTGATTTGTTCATCTTTTGCAAATACCAACACATGGGCTGTAGCTTATAACAAATCTACAATCTTTCCTCACCGCTGAAGGGAGGATGAACATTAACGTGGTTGGCTAAAAAGAACAAATACTTGGAATTTATGTGTGGAAATTTTACCACGTGGGATATGAAAGAAATTAAATTGCCAAACTAGAACAAGGGATACATGCAACAACCTTACCTGCTAAGCAATCCAGTATCTACACTATCATATACTAATATGCATCCATGTCTCAATGATATGATCTCACAAATGATCATGTTTACTCATTAAAACCAATATCACTTCAAGTAACTATTATTTTGTCATTGTACTTACTAATATTTATTGTTTTCTGGATTATATGCATTTATAATAGGAACCCCAGAGAGTGACTATCAGGTAGACTGTGTGGGGACAAAACTTGTATTCCAATTGACAAATGCTGTCACTAATGAGGCTATTTTAACTTTAAGTAAATTACTAAAAAAGCTTCGGAATTACTGAAATCAATATAAATTTACTATACCTCAATAAAAGTAGCAATTGCACTAGAATCTGATCCGTTTGGCTGTTCAAGAGTTGATAATGCCTCGAATATCAACGGATTGTACCTGAGAATGAGTAACAATATTGCACATTACAAATGGGTGGAAAACTTAGCTTGGTCGTATCAGAAGAGAGAAAAAACATGAGAAATAATCATTAGCTGGATTGACTAAACCCCTGGAAATTTCACAAAATGAGGCTCTTCCTTATCTTACATTCCAACCTCTCGTTTTCAGATAGTAAAAGATGAAAGGGTTTTAGCTGAAGCAAAGAACAGGAATACCTGACTGGTGAAATTTGGATGGTTCCTAGTTTCCTTAATAGTTTCCAGTTCACTAAAGAGACAACTTCCGAACTTCTATAGAAATAACATAGACAAAAAATAAACAAGAGTGGCTATAAGGATTATCCCGTGTATCTTGTGGTTATCCAAGTAGAGAAAGAAAAAAAAATCTAGTTGGACCAACATGTATTAACAGATCAGAGACATTTTCATTCTCAGCCCACCCATAACTATTGGAAAATCAAATATGCAACATGCATGGAAAAGTAGCTCACTTGGTAGCACTGTTTCCTTCAGGCACAGGCTTTGTTGATTCTGCCATAACTGTATCTACTCCTGCATCTTGATCCTGTGCCAATGGAGTGAAGGAAGCAGGAGCTGGGGCAGATGTAGGCGAAACTGGCTGTGCAGTATCAGGAGTGTCGGCAGGATTGGCCCTTGGCCTTTGGCCTCTAGCAATCAGGCCATTTGCAACGCCCAAATTCCGCCATTTATCCTACATACAAATACCATTATCAGACTGATACACTCTTTCAGAAGATGAAGACATGCACTAATTTGACCGACTAATCTATTACTTGTCGCTTTCCTTGTCAATGTAAAAGAAGCCAAAACTGATAAACAAAGCATGTTCGTGAGCTTACGAGTAAGTATTGAACCAATTTCTACACTCAAATGGTGGCATTAAGGCCAATAAGATTGTCTTGAAGACACATACATTGCTCATAGCAAGGTCTAACAGGAGAAAAGTATATAACTGTATACTACACGAAAACTCACATGTTCGATATATATATATACAAAAATACTCATTCTAGCAGGAGAAAACAAAATTCACCATTCCTTTATGTGTTCACTGTGATTGTACAAAAATGCACCTCATTCTAACCGAAACCAAGGTCTGTTCAAATCAGCATCAACGAAATACTCGATCTGAAATGCTTCTATAGAAGAACATCGATAATTATCCCAACACAAGGCTCATTGGTGGAAATATATATATATATATAGAGAGAGAGGATATAGGGATAAGGTACCTTGAGATCGATGTTGGAGCGAGCAAAAAGGAGGTGGTTGAATTCAGGGTCTCTCTGAATATTCTTCCACTTTCCGGCGCCGTGCTTGGCCACGCCGGCACGGAGAGCTTCTTCTTCCTCCGCGGTCCATTTCTGCTTCGGATTACCCATCTCTAGCTTCTGAGACTGTGTCTCTTGTGGATTCGGTGATGTTGCGGCGAGGTGGGTGATAGTGGACTGGGGAGGCCCGACGGGGGTATGTTATGTAATGTTTGCAAACAATTTGATAAAAGTTTCAGGGCTGTATTGTAAATATGATACATGTCAGGGGCTTGTCTGACCAAACATAAATATGAATGTGATAACATGTTTTCATAATTTTTTATTATATTTAATCTCATTTTATTTAGGTTAATTAGAAATTATTGATAATACTAATAGTTTATATCAAAATTAGTGTTATATGAAAAACTTACTATATAAATTAGAGGTGACTGTTTGGGATGGAAATTTGAAAAATTCCCAATTCCGATTGGAATTTTTCCGAATAGTCTCGATCCCGAATTCTCATTTATAAGTTTGGGAAGATATTGAGATTGATTTTGTTCCCAGAATGGAATTTGGACTCTCAAATAGTTATATGTATAGGAAATCAATTACTACTGCTAATTTCAATAAATTTTATTATTTTTCATTTTATTAATAGAGAAACTAATATTGACAGTTTTGTAACCAAACACAGAATAAAGGGTTTTTTAACCAAACATACCATAATGACATAATTCCACGCATTCATGTACTTACGGACCGGTCACAAAACGACCCAACAATCAAATCTGAACCGTTCATCTCCTTTCACTGGTCCCACCCTGTGACTACCCAATTCCACAAAACCGAACTATTCCCGGTTAGCAGTCAACTTTAACTTCTCTAATCATCCATGGCCTTTACAGAGAGCAGTAATCTGCACAGTGCACAATACAAAATGAAGATGAGCGGCGATAGCAGCGTTGTCACGGTGGCGGTTGCTGTGAAGAGCGCGCATGGGAGTGGCAGCCAGCGGGCGGTGCGGTGGGCGGCCGAGAATTTGATGTCCAAAGCCGATAAGCTTGTTCTGGTTCATGTCATGCCTACCATCACTTCTGTTCCTACTCCATGTACGTCACCTTCCTCTATGCTGTTTCTCAATTTTTGTTTAGTTCCTAGTTGAAACTTCAATTGAATTGTACTGAACTGGATACTCAATTTTGAATAACCTTTTTACCTTTACGGTTTATGGTTTGGTTTGGGTAACTGAAGAATAGTTCAATTGATTTGAATTGCATATTCGTAGAGATATTTTGTCAATCATTGGATTTGTTTGATTGATAAAAATGCTAGACTAGTTTTGTTGCTAATAAGACTAATAACTGTCCGGAATAATGAAATGGTTGTGTTTGTTCATATGGTGAAGCAGGTTAATCTTAATCACAAATCCGTAACCGAATTTGATCAGTAGGCAGTAGCTGACTTTGATCTTTAAAAGAGTACTAAAAGTCAGAAACAGAAATTGTCAAATGTTAGTTGCTGATTTCTTCAAATGTAGGTTTGTGCTAGATTTTTTTAAGTGAAATTGTATTCATCTAGGTATCAGAAAATGCGATGGGGGGTATCTGATATTTGTGAACCTGTATGACTTTGAGGCTGATGCTTGAAAACAAGGTCCTATTGTGATGAAGTCGTAAGAATTTAGACGAGTTGAGAGTTACCTACTCGGTTCTGGAATTACGAACTGGACCTGTATTATACTTGTAGTCTGGTGCTTGTTGAAGCTTCATGTTTGTCTAATGTAAATTATCTATTGCTGACATTTAACAGCAGGAGGTAGCATGTCTATTAAGGAGCTAGATGCACGTGTGGTTGGGATGTACATTCAGGACACAAGGGCAAAATGTGTAGAAAGCTTTCGGCCATTTAAGTATATTTGTAGGGCACACAAGGTGAGATTTTTTTCCTATGTTCTTGTACTAACATAAGGGGAAGGACAAGGATTATAGTAATAAGTAAAGATATGAATTTGCTAAGCTTACTGTCTTCAATGATGATATTGCACCACTTCAGGTTGAAACATTGATACTGGAAGGAGACAATCCTGCATTTGCACTTTTGAGGTACATATCTGATTCAAGAACAACAAGCTTGGTGCTCGGCTCTTGCTCATCCAGTTACTTTACGAGGTACGTGCTGTTGTACTGTTACAGTTCTTTTGTTTTATGTCCTACTCTTCATTTCCTATCTCAACTATCTCTGATCTGTTTAACTGATCACTTTAAAGACTTGTTAAAGATTTTAACATTCCACTAAGAAGTTCTTCTAGCGCAATAATAATTTTATGCAAAATCTAGCAGTACTTGTTCAAAATATGCCATATCTACTGAAATTGTTGTTTTAATCATTAGAAAGCTCAAAGATTCCACTGTACCATCAATTGTACTCAAACATGCTCCTGAAACGTGTGACATCTACGTGATTTCTGCAAATAAGCTCACTTCTAATTCGCTGCACCCAATGTTAACTACAGGTAAGTCAATAGATATGTACCCTAACCATCTTAATTTTGTTCATAGCCTTAACACATTTCATTTTCTGCCCTTAACCAGAGAGGGAATGCGATATTAATGCACTTAGCAAACATGAATCCTTTGCATCTTCCTCCACCACGGATTCCAAATGCGAGCAGCCTCTCTCAGATATTAGCCACCCTCAGCACGATGCATATACACAAGTAAACTCATCAACGTATATAGGCTCTGTACATGAAACAGCCACTCAAAACTCCGAAAACAGTTTCTCAGATATAACAAGAGCTAAAAGATTTGCTTCCATATCTTCTACATACTCTGAACAGGTAATCAAGTAGCAAACTTTTCCTACAGTATATAGTTGTTCAAGGTCGAATGTTCTTTTGGAGAATATACTGGAACTTCCATTCACTTACTTTCTTCAGATGGCTACAATCCAAGATTTATTCTCACTTTATTACAACTTGGAAATGTACATAACTTTTTGCCTTGCAGTCCAACACTCAGGCTGAAATAGAACGTCTGCGGCTCGAATTGGAAAGCACCATTACCATGTACAGTCGGGCTTGTGAAGATCTGGTACATGCTGAAAGCAAGGTGAGAGCTCGAATATTTAACACTCCCTCTGTCCCAATGAACTCTCTTCGTTTGCTTTCTGCACTGTTTTAAGGAGTGTGTTATATTATTTGTTCGAGTGGTGGCACCCTTTACAATGTAATAAGAAAAATTAGACAAAAAAGGAAACATAAAAATGGGATGGACAGAAAAGGAAAACGTGAAGAAATGATTGGGACGGAGAGAGTACTTAATACACCAAACATTCTAGGTGACAGTGTTTATCATACTTATCCCCAATCTTTTTTTTTCCCGAACCTTGTTGTACGATTTTCTTTATCCCGTGAATGAGTTGAATAAATTTCATACACTGCAATATCACTTTATTAGAATTGGTTACTTCCACCGCACATCTGATTTGGAGTCTATAACATCTTCAAACAGCTACCTGGTGACCATCCCGAAGAATAACAACCATTGCTTAAATCATTGTTTTGTAGGTCCATTTACTTTCATCTGAATGCACCCAAAAAGCTCAAAAAGTGAACGCTGCACAGGAAAGAGAAGAAAGATTAAGAAGAATTGGTGCTGAACAAAAGGAGAAGTACGTAGCTGCCGAGAAGGAAGTTGAGATGGCAAAACAGTTACTGGCGAAAGAGGCATACGAAAGGCAACTGGCAGAGCTAAAGGCTCACAAGGAGTCGCTGGAGAAGCAGAGAGTTGTTAATGCTCTATTCTCAAGTGATCTAAGGTATAGAAGATATACCAGAGATGACATAGTAAAGGCAACCAATAATTTCTCTGATGATAATATGATCGGTGAAGGAGCATATGGTAAAGTGTACAAGGGAAGCCTCGATCATACCTTAGTTGCTATTAAAATTCTTCATCCTGATGCGTCTGAAAGAAAATCTGAAAGGAAGGAGGAATTTCTGAGAGAGGTTTGTCTTGCTTTTATTTTATTGCGGTTATCTTTCCTTTCCTGCAAGAAATAGTTATTGACCTGCAATGTAAGCTATTGCATACTCCCCATAGTTTCTTAATTTCTTAACTGATATTGGCATGATCTATTACCCACTAAAAAAAAAACCTTTTGAGTTGAGAAATCAACATCAGTTCTTGTGTCCACATTATTGCAACCGCAATACATGACTACAATATTACTACATTCAGTAACATATTTCTTAATTCCATTGCAGGTAGAAGTTCTTAGTCAATTACGCCATCCTAATATTCTCTTATTGCTTGGGGCTTGCCCGGATGCTGGCTGCCTTGTATACGAGTATCTGGATAATGGAAGCCTAGAAGATCATATCCGGCATAGAAGAGGCAAACCCCCTCTTCCGTGGCGTACTAGATTCCGGATAGCTTTTGAAGTGGCATGTGGTCTTGCCTTTTTGCATCACACAAAGCCGGAGCCTATAGTTCACAGAGATCTAAAACCTGGAAACATTCTGTTAGACAAAAATTATGTGGGCAAAATTGGAGATGTGGGCCTGGCAAAAATAATTTCTGATGTTGTTCCTGACAATGTTACAGAATATAGGGACTCTGTCATAGCGGGTACACTGTACTACATGGATCCGGAATATCAAAGGACCGGAACTCTTCGGCCAAAATCTGACCTGTTTTCTTTTGGAGTGATAATTCTCCAGCTATTGGCTGCTTCCCATCCCAATGGGGTTATTATAAAGTTTGAAAAAGCTGCTAGTTCTGGCAACTTGTTCGATATCCTTGATAAAGCCATCACAGATTGGCCTCTTGTTGAAGCAGCAGAACTAGCACAACTCGCATTGAAATGCTGCAACTTGAGATGCAGGGATCGACCAGATCTTGAAACAGAAGTCTTGCCGGTATTAAAAAGACTTGCAGAATTTGCTGATTTCAGTTTGAGAGATAGCCGCCATAGAGAAGCACCTAAACACTATTACTGCCCAATTCTCCAGGTAAGAAGATCATAACCTATTTGACCCTCAGATACTTATATTCCATTTGGATAAATATTGATCAGATAGGCAACCTGATTTTTTAGTCAAAAGCACATTTTTCACTTGCATAAAGTCTACCCAACTCCAAGAATCACATATTCTGTTCCAAACTCTTGTAATGATAATACATAAATGGGAATTGAATCTGGATGCCTTACCTGCCGCTTAAAGAAAAAAAAAACAAAACAAAACAAATTGGACACTAGTAGAAGTCAGTTCAGATAAAATTTTACTTTATTAATCCATCTCATTATTCCTGATCCAAAGGGGCCATCTCACGCTGTTTTTTATTACACAATTGTGGATGCAGGACATAATGGACAGTCCACATATAGCAGCTGATGGTTTTACATATGAGCATGAAGCCATCGTTGCATGGCTGGACAGATATGATGTATCTCCGGTGACTAAACAAAGACTACAACACAAGATGATCACACCAAATCATGTTCTTCGTTCTGCCATTCTTGAATGGAGAAGATAAAAGTTATCAGTGGCTTGAATGGAAACGTGCTGTTCAATTGCATTTCAGTTGGTAGACTGTTTGGCTTGTTGCAATTTAACAAAAGTGGATTGAATACGCATGCCATACTAGTACAAAGGATCATGATATAGAACAATGTGGATTGAACTGCATACAATGCAACTGTATAGAAGTATAATGAACCAGGTTTGTACATATAGTGCATTATTAAAGATTTATATACATGATGTATACGGTTCAACAAATAGCTATATATTTATGCCTTTGCATTTCGTAGTATTGATCTTTTGGTTCAGCAGCAAACACAGAATGCCCTGCCCTGTGATGTTAAAATTGATTGGAACTGGACAAGTACAATACATCCTTTTTTAATTATATGACAGGCTTATACATCTATATACACGGGACCAAGTACAATGTTTTTCCTCACAACTTATCGTCATTACACTTGGGTAAACTCAAGTGCATTTGCATCAGGATCTCGTGTGAAAATGGCTGGCCTTCCTGACCTACTAAGGGTATAAGGGATGCCAGCTTTATCAAGGATATCTTTTAGATTAGACACACTCCGAATGGATATGCAAGCATGGCGATCTCGACCACCATGTTCAGGGCGACCAGTCAAGGGATCAGGATTCGGAAGCTCCATTAGATGTATCATCTCAGAGCCCACCCACAACCAAGCACCCCTGTATGGGAGCTTATCATGCGGCCGTGCCTCATTTATTTCAAGCCCTGGATTCACATAATAATACCAGCTCCGTACATCAGTTTTTTGTAAAATGATTCGCCTTTTTTATTACGAGCAAAAAGAGTAATTACCTAGAATATTCTGGTAAAAGTGGAGCGACCTTTCAAGGTTCTCACACAAGATTCCAACGTGGTGAACACCCACAACTCCAAAATCTGGATATATATTGATCATGTGACATATGATTAAAATGCAAGGTCATATGATTGGTTAGCAGAAGTATGCCAAGCTAGAAGACACCCATATGAAGCAAAGACTGTATGTCTGTATCCTAGTGATTCATTAAAGCAACTGGTTCAATCTAAGCATGAACAAATTTCTCTAGTTGCACCAGGTAAGCAGCTCAAAGCAAGTTACAAAATAAAATGATAGGCGGAGGGAGCGTCAACATTCATAAATTTGGATCTTCTTTCAGTTGTCTATTATGCAAGAAATATTTTTCTTATCCAAAAAATTGCTTTTGAGCTATCGAGCATACTGGCATCATCATCAAAAAAAAGTGAAAAAAAAAAAAAAGATCCATTGCATAGACCATTTTTCCCCTCGTATTAAGAGTGCACATATATATGACACTATCAATGATCTACAATTCAGATTAAAACTGCAACATATCAAAATACACACCAGAATGGAGAGGTTAATTGCATTAGCATTAAACTAGGCTTTTAAGAAGAAAGTGCTCATAATGGCCTAACTTTACAACCAGATTCAAACATAGGTCACACTGCACATTCTGTTTAATAGCATGCCATGATTCATGAATAAAGGAATCCTTGGACACTCAACAACCTTAAAAGTAACATTGTCACAAAATGTTAAAAAAGTTAAAGATGGAGAATCTATTACCAGTCTTGTTGTCGTCCACAACACTATCCACAGAATCTTTAGCAATCACATCTGCTTCTAAAGAAGATTTGGCTGTAAAGGTAAAACGGCGCAGATTACATCCACTGGTTTTTCCAAATGACAAAAATTCCTTCTCTGAAAGTGTTTTCACAGGAAGAGCTCTACAATTTATGCTGTTAACCTATGAGAAACATAACATGCTTAAGTAAATCATATGAGAAAAATGCATAAATAAGTATAAACAAATTAGAAGCATGAGTAGCTAAAAAAATAATATCATCTGCACCAAAGAAATAGATCCATTACTCCATCATAACTGCATAAAGCAGTTGCTGTTATTAGACTGTTCTTCAAACACAACAGCATAGCCTCACACTGAGAAGATCGAAAGGATCAGCAGGAGATTAATGAAGCACCCTGAGGCCTATTCAAAACTCTCTCTCTCTCTTGCATATCATAGGAAACATCAGTTTGTGGTTCTGCTACACTAACAAGCGGTGTTCCACCAACAGTCATACACGTAATTAATGCCAACTAGTATTGTAACTTTCTCCATCCAAAACAACACAACTGATTTCGCCCAATATAACACACCGGTGACCTAGGCATTTATAGATATCGCCTATCGGTAACGGATACTCAGGAAATACTCATACATAGACTGGGAGATACATACACCTATTCATACCGCCTATTCTCATATCTGAACCAGCTCTAAACCTGGTATTGTTTGCTGTATTGTTGAGTCTTTAAAATGTAAAAATCCGATCCGAACAGCCTCGGTCTCATCAATCATGTTTAAGCAATATTCTCATCAAATTCAAATGGTTCATTCATAAGAAATAAGATTGCATCTACTGTACTAGTACAAATAATGATCCTATTTCATAGCAGTATATATGTTGGATGAATAATAGAGACATGAATCTAATAAGCTAGACTAATCGCAGAATTGAGTTTACATACCTTGTTGTTCCTGGGTAAACTGAGCGGTGGGTTCAGTAGAGACGCCATGACCATGAGAGAGATGAGATTCCTTCTACTGTAAATTATTTATTATCCATTACAGAACAGAACAGAACACTACTTGGTAAACGCCAAAAGGGGAAGTTTATTTCTGTGGCTCATAAATTCATAATCCCAATGCGATTTGGGTGAGACTCATACGGTCCCGCGGGTAAATGGTGTCATAGCCAGAGCTAACCCGATTACCCGAGTATTGCGGAGTTCGATTTGAACTCATTAATAAGCTTACTTGGCTAACAAGGCGAGTTTGAATGACAATATTTATATTAGAGTTCAACTTGTGAGGTTTGAAAGAGCTCAAGTATAAATACCATTAAAAACTATATGAAAATATTAAATAAAATATTAATAAAAATTAAAAATTACACATTCTATTAACAGCTAAATGATGAAATCGTCAAATTTAATATCATAATAAATTAATGATATTACTGTCATCATGAATTAGACTAATATAATAATAATTATGAGTCTAGTCGAGTGTTCGGTTTGTTTGTAGAACGAGTACAAGTTAGGCTAGAACTCGGCTTGTTTACCTTATCGAATGAGTCAAGCTCGAGCCTTACCGAATTGAACCAGAAAGGCTCGGTTTGCGTAACATTAGTACAATACACTAGGGCCGGTCTGAATTTATTTGGTTTGGTCCGTCTTATAGGATTAATGGGCTGAGCCTAGGCCCATGTCACAAAATAATAATCAACCACCTTAGAGGTAGATTTATCAAATATCAACCAATTTCATCCCTACATTATCATCTCTTAATATATTTCCCTGTGAACTTTAATTATGGCCCTAATTATTACTACTATGAACTTTTACACTAGATTAATTCTAGGTTTCAGTCATCTTGCAGTTACAATTCATTTTATTAAATATCCTTTGACTAACACACACTTTAGATAACAACTGAAGGGGTCATGACACATATTCTTGACTTAAAAAAGAAAAAGTTGGGATTGTTTTTATCTTTTTCCTTCTATTTTTATTTTTTAAAAGAAAAAGTTGGGATTGTTGACTTATTGTGTTCAGAGAGATAATTAAATCAAATTATATTTTAAGACTATACTAGCAAATATATATTTCTTTCATAATATACCAGTAATAAGTCATTATACAAAGTGGCACAATTGTAATCGATTAATAATAGATTTATACAAAGTACCTACTCAACTAATTAGGAGAAAGGTATATATTACGTCAAAGACTCCCAAAATCTTACAAAGACACCGTATTTATCCCATATAAAATTTAGTGAGATATCCAACATTTTCAATCAGATTATATCATCACATTCTATATATAGTTGTCACCCACAAATCAAGAAAATGCACTATTATAGCTAGCTATTGCACTCCGTCTATTCTTCTCTCTCTCATCTCATCGATTATATTCTCTCAATTTGCCTATATAAACACACTTGCACCTCCTCTTGTTCTTCACATATCAGTCATGGCAATCTTACTTCTCTTATTACCCCTCATGTTCCTACCTTCTTTGGTCATGTTCTTGTACAAGACATGGTGGAAACCGATTTCTTTCCAGAGAACATTCCGTTCGCAAGGACTAAAGGGACCGCCTTACAGCTTCATGCACGGTAACACTCATGAGATTGTGAAAATGAAGAAAGAAGCCATTGCTACTCCAATGGACTTATCGCAGCACGACTTGTTTGCCAGGATTCTCCCACATGTTTGTTCGTGGATTAAGTCGTATGGTATGTTGAGTATATATGTTCCATGTTTTTAAGAGTTGTGTACAACTTTGAAAAGTAATTTTTGTGATTGTTGTGTGCAGGAAACAATTTTGTTATTTGGATGGGCACTCAGCCTGAAATAGTTGTTACAGAACCTGAGTTGGTTAAAGAGATACTGACCAACAAGAACGGAGTGTACAGGAAAATTCAACCAACAGTTTATGTAAAGAGACTGTTAGGAGATGGAGTTTTAGTCGCGGAAGGTGAAAAATGGTCTAGGCATCGGAAACTGGCAAACCGTTCTTTTCATGGGGAGTGCTTAAAGGTGATTCTTGTTCTAGTTCTGCTTATCGATCATGCACACCTGGTATCAGAGATGATAAAGTTTGATCATTTCAACCTTGTTGATTTATGCAGGAGATGTTCCAGGAAATGGTTGCAAGTCTAGAAACAATGCTGGAGAAATGGAGATACTTGATAGGCATAGAGATTGAAGTAAACAAGGAATTCAAGATTTTGACCTCAGAGGTGATCTCAAGGACGGCATTTGGGAGCAGTTATCAAGAAGGCAAAAACATTTTCGAGATGCTGGCGAAATTGACTGAGGTTGCTACAGGAAATGTCTACACTGTCCAACTATTCGGGTAATATATATGGAATTTTCTCTTTTATGGAGTATCAGTTACTTAGGCCTTTTCTCTAATCTTGTCCTTGTATTGCAGGAGCATTTTCAGGTCAAAGGATGACGTTGAGAATGATAAGATTGAGCAATCCCTACGCGAGTCTATTCTGACCCTGATAAGAAAAAGAGAAGCTAAGGTGAAGTCAGGGGAGAAGGACAACTTTGGTAGTGATTTTCTTGGATCACTCTTGGAGGTTCACCATGACAAGGATCCAAGAAACAGAATCTCTATTGATGATATAATCGATGAATGCAAAGTGTTTTACGTTGCTGGACATGAGACAAACAGCAACCTGCTGTCCTGGAGTATATTTCTCTTATCAGTTTACAAAGATTGGCAGGAAAAGGCAAGGGAAGAGGTCCTTCAACATCTTGGACAGGAAAATCCAACAACAGAATCTATCGCAAAACTGAGAATTGTACGGAAAACTTGAATTTCGTCGCATAGTAATAATTTAGATAGATTCGGCTCTGTTTGATGTTTTGTTTACTTTGATGCAGCTAAGCATGATCATTAATGAAGCTCTGAGGTTGTACGGCCCTGCAGTGTCCTTAAGAAGGCAAACACATCACAAAACCAGACTGGGAAGATATGAAATCCCAGCGAATGTCCAACTGAGTGTTCCGCTACTAGCTATGCATAGCGATCCTGATTTATGGGGACAGGATGCTCATGTTTTCGACCCAGAACGGTTTTCTGAAGGACTTGCTAAGGCCAACAAAGGCAGCAGTACTGCAGTGTTCTTTCCTTTTGGTCTTGGACCTCGTATGTGTCTAGGTGTAAACTTTGCAACATACGAAGCGAAGATTGCACTCTCGATGATCCTGCAGCACTACAAGTTTGCCTTGTCGCCAAATTACGTTCACTCCCCAGCTCAGATTACCACAATCAACCCTCAATATGGGATCCAGATCATTCTTCAGAATTTATGAGCAGTTCAAGAACATATTTCCCTGATGTGTGGAACATAGAAGGTGAAATATATCAGGACTTCATTAGAAAATTAAATATAGTAGTATGATGATCTTACAGCACATTACATGTACTGATGCATGTAATAACATAAATGGATATATGAAGTAGAGACCCTATGAAGTATGAAGAAGAAAGTTGATTTTACTTGAAGTTAAATTAAGTATCTGTTGAAGTTTGGAGAAGTATAAAGTTTAAACGTTGAGTGCAATTTCGTCTTAATTAATCCATGAGAAAACTGTTACGGTTCGTTATCGCAAAATCTGCATTACGACAAAGATAAAAATGTATAAATCACTTATCGAACAGTCTTCCGGATATGTCATGAACTTCGGATTAGAATCCTGGACGAGGCTACGTCAACCTGTGCCCGTAAACTCTCTCTTCCATCTCTCTCTCGCTTCAAGGATTATGGGACGAACGAGTTTCAAGGTACAACGTTCAATCACTCGTTCGAATGGAAGCGCACAATTCGAACGTTTTCGGACCTTTAATTTTGTGTCTAGAACTCTCGACACTCTAAAGTGTATGCAAGTGAAGAAAATAAATTGTAGGAAAGAATATGGAAGATTGCTTCTTGTTGGTGTAATAATTAAGCTTAGAGCCGAAGTTCTATATTTATAGTGGGGAGCCGTAAGAGTGATGAAGACGCGCATCTTCAACATCCATGTTTAGTGATACACCGACCACTATATTATTACGTCTGAATATGCTCTTTCATCAGACGTATATATACTTACGTAGTATTGTTAAGTTTCAATACTACTACTTTCTTTCGAGCCAATTATCATTCACGAAGGAAATTGAAATCCATAATTACAATATATCATAGCAAATTTTGTCACACAAGTTTCGCGACGATATAAAGAATGTTGGAAACCGATTGCAAATGCTCATATAAATAATTGCTCAGTGTTCACCAAAAACACATCTTCCCGACTTAATATATCGTTGCGAAACTCGTCTCACAAATTACTACGTGATAATATAACAAGGCTCTTAAAACCAATTGCAGATGATCAAGTTATCATGACCAAAAACGCGAAAAATCTCAAGTTGTTGGACTCAAAATCTTGTGCAAATGTTGCGCTTCGTGGGGCATTTATTTTGACAGTAATGTACTCTGGTGGTAGTCTGTATATTAGATAAATCAAATGAGACAGATGAACATAGAAGTTATGTTGAAAAAGATATGAAGATTAACTGATTAAAAAACATATATATTCCCCTCTCCGTTTGCACTAATTTGATATAGTCAACAATTTTCAAAATGTTGGAAATAATAATGAGATAATTGTATTCGATAGAAAATATGAGGGGTATTTATATGAGTACAATAGAATACGTACTTTGAGTCTAACTAGAAACCATAAGTAACTGGTGTTTTGATTATATTCTACTCGTAACTCTTAAGTAACCGAAACTCTTGTGCATTCATAATTATCCATAACACAAAACCGTTAATTAAAAAAAATTATAATAATGCAAACTGTTTTGGAACAAAATGATGAGTATGTATTTCCCCCCTAACAACACGTCTATATTTAACGTGTCTCCTAACTTAAATATTCCATACCTTATATTATGTGTTAAAAAAAAAACGCTATAATATTGACAAATAAAACAAATGTTGCTAACAAAGTGTGTGTTTTGTTTATAAATAACACATGATTTAACATAAACCCCTAGTATTCTTGATAATAACATCTCTCTTTTGGTCAATAACATTTTGGTAATTGAGAAAAAAAAAAGTAAATATTTTTTACAATAATAAAAATAAAAAGTGATATTGACTAGAATTCTTCTCACTCTACTATTACACACATGGTCAAACTTACCCGATTATATCCGTGGTGATTAATGTTTAATGATTTATGAACTAATTATTAGGATAGTCTTTCCCACTTTGCTTGGATGGAAAACTCAATCAAATAATAGTGTCACATTCTAGAACCAAGTAATTAACCAAACATGCCAAAACACAAAAATGGCAAAGCAAAGAAAAGGAAACAAAACCAAAAATTAATAATACGTTGCCAAACACGCCCCTACCAGACTTCTATATAAATTGACATTCTTCTTCAGTTCTACTCATCTCCAGGCTTGTTGTGAAAGCGAAACTACACGTTACATTTAAACACTCTCATACCATTTTCTTCTTCTTCTTCTTCCTGCTCTAGGGTTTTTCCTCATGGCCGAAATGAGCAGCAACGACATGAACGGTTTCAAAGTAGCTGGTCTCGGAGCTGGTAATTTTACAGCTATCAACTCTAAAATTGATTTCAATTCTCTTTTAAAACTTGTTGTTCACCTGATAATTTTTTAACATGTTTTTGTTCGTAATTGGTGTAAATTGTGATGTAGCGATGAACAGCAAGGATAAGGCCGACCTGGTTAATGCTCTCAAGGTTAGTTTTAGTAGTAACACATTATGTGTAAAACTCTGTATCAACTTTGTATGTTTTTCACCTGCTCTTTTTCATTTTCAATGCATTTAGCTCTTATTGTTTGATGCAGAATAAGCTCCATGGTCTTGTTGGTAAGCACACCAATATGCTTGAGAATCTCTCTCCTGCTGTCAAAAATCGTGTTCAAGAGCTAAAAAATATTCAGGTATATATGTTACCTCCCTAGATATTTTGCTGGATATTGGATGGTGTGAATTTTGAGCCATGTATAGATTCATTTAAAATTGTGTATGTAAGTATGTAATTTCACGAGTTTGTTGATTGTTTCATTTGTGTTTGTATTGCATTTGTTCATTATTTGATTCTTGATATCTGTGTTCGATAGCATTTAGCTTATGCGTTAGTACCCGTTTTAATTAACAGCATGTGCATTTGGATTTGCCAATCCAATCCTAACCAGAATACTCTTAATCAGATCAGTTTTGGACTAATTTCCCAGACCTTATGACGTTTCCTTGAATAATTCGTCTGGGAAACTGCATATATTAATTGGTTGTTTCCTCTTGATAACAAAATCTGAGGGGTGAGTTTGTAAGTGGGAAGGTTATGTTGCTTGTATTCACATTCTCTTGGTAGCTGTACAATCTTAAGTTTTCATCTGTGCCTTTTGACATCCTATTGATTTCAGAATTCATTCATTTTATTGTAAGTCTCAACTTCGATATTTTTACAGGCCAAATATGATGAACTGGAGGCGAAGTTTCTTGAGGAAAGAGCTTCCCTAGAAGCTAAATATCAAAAGCTGTATGAACCATTTTATATCCAGGTGTGAATTCTTGATCAATTTAGAATCCCAAGACTTCATGGATCTCACTTGAATATGCCCCCTAGGTTAATTAATCCTGTAATGCTGTTGATTCATTGCAATATCTATTTTTCACACAGAGGTATGAAGTCGTGAGTGGAAAAGCTGAAGTTGAGGGCGTTACAGGCGAGGCTGAAGCAACAGGTAGTCAGTCAGTAACTGAGTTGATGTCTTATGATCTTGGGGATTATAACTTGTGAGTTGAATTTTAATGTTGAAAGTGTCCTGTCCTGCAGAGAAAGGAGTTCCCTATTTCTGGCTCAATGCAATGAAAAACAATGACATTCTTGCTGAGGAGGTCAGATCTTACATAATCTTTATCTTCTGTATTCATGTTGCATATATGTTCCTTTACCATCTGGTCTGTTTTTACTGGAAACAGATTACTAAGCGTGACGAAGGGCCACTCAAATTCCTCGTAGACATCAAATGGTCCAGAGTGGATGACCCAAAAGGCTTCAAGCTTGACTTTCATTTTGACACAAATCCTTTCTTTAAGAACTCTGTTCTGACCAAAACTTACTACATGATTGATGAGTATGAGGCGATTGTGGAAAGAGCAACCGGGTATTTGTTTTTTCTATTCCATCGTTCCTTTAAAATTTCCCGATTTTTTTTTTAATTTCTAAGCAACTGACAATGATCATGCATTTTGCAGCACGGAGATAGAATGGTATCCTGGAAAATGTGTAATGCATAAGATCCTTAAGAAGAAGCCAAAGAAAGGCGCCACGAATACCAAACCGATCATAAAAATAGAAGCATGTGAAAGTTTTTTCAACTTCTTTAGTCCACCTCAAGTTCCTGATGAGGATGAAGATGTTGAGGAAGAATATGTAAGCATAGGAGGAGGATTACTTTTGAAACTTCTGATTGTGTATCAGTTTGGGTGCTAATGACTCTCTGTTGTGTTACAGGCTGAAGAACTAAAAGATCTAATGGAACAAGATTATGACATTGGGTAAGTTGACACCTTATTTTGCATATTATTTTGCCATGCTAATTATCATTGGAGTTATAAATGTTTTTGTGTGCGTGTGTGTGTGGGTGTTGGTGGATATATTGTAACTAAATTGCTTCTATTTGCTGAGTCTTTTTATGTTAATTATACTCAAATACGTTGTCAAATTGTTTATAGGGCAACTATTCGAGATGAGATTATTCCCCATGCAGTATCATGGTTTACAGGGGAGGCTGCTGAGGATGAGTTTTATGAAGATGAAGATGAAGCTGAGGAAGAAGTCGAGGAAGGCGGTGAGGATGGAGAAGATGAAAAGGCCACGGAGAAGGTTATAAAATTGACATACACATTATCCTGGTTTATTTATTTCCATATTCTTATGTTCTGTACTATGGAGCAAGATCTGGTGATAAGGCTATTTATGCTAGGCACCATTTAGTCCACAAGGCACCCCCACCCCCCAATGTGTTCATTGATACTGTTAGTGTAGTTGTGGGTACTTACCTCAAGATGCATGTGAAAGTTGGTGTATATTTTGTGTTCTGAGCCTAAACACTGGTCTTGTTTTTTTGATTTACAGGAAGGTCAAGTGGCCCCTGTTGGTGAAGGACATCAGGGCTAGAGGGCTCCAGATTGCAAGCAACAGGAGCTGGCTGTTTTTCGAGTTATGATTTCTTTTTGTCATTGGAAATGTGTGGACGGATAGAACATTGGCTGAGGGCGTGGTCTGGTTAAATCATACTTGTGATTGTTATTGTATTTTCGAGTCGGTCTTATGTTTAGTGGTTGAGAGAGTGATTTTAAAGAGTGTTTGAGTATCATATAGGTACCTCATGTCCTGGATCTTTTGAGTTCGGTTGTTTATTATTGCGTTTTAGTGTCGGTCTTATGTCGAGAGAGTAATTTTTAAGAGTGTTGAGTAGAGTATCATCTAGATACCTCATGTCCTGGATGTTTTGGCTTCAATGCCTATTAAAAGATAGAATTATAGTTTGCAAACTAATGCCGTCCATCTCATTCTATGTTTTGATTTTGCTGTTTTCATCTCAGAAACAGAGAATACTAGTTTGTTAATTGCACATTACTATGTAAATTGAAATCAGTATCAGACAAGTTCCTCCTCCTAAACTGAGAGAACAAAAGGCCGGAAAATGTTTCAACTACTTCAGAGGAATACTCATGAAATCCATACTGTATCGGCAAAAGATAATTACCAATGTAAACAAGGTTCAGCAGAGCAGGCACATTCATCTCAATGAAACAAAATCAAAGTTACTACTGGATGGATGGACTAGTATAAATTATTCTGACATAACACAACTGCTATTCTACTAACACACAAACTAAATCAAAAACATAAAGAGTCTTTACTTGGTGAACCATCCATCATCATCATCATTCCAGTAGCAGACAATTTTCCCCTCAGTATGCAAAATTGCAAAGAAGTTGGAGATGTCGACGTAATCCTTTCTCCATTCGTAACCTGCTCGTACGTGTTGGCGGCGGATCTTCAAGTGTAAGAGTGGATACCAGGACATCCTCCTGTGCAGTACATCTCAAGGCTTGTCCATCCGGACTTTTTGAATAAGAACTTGATCTCAGGTATCAAACAATGTGCCACACTCATAGTCCTTGGTATCAAACAATGTAACCACCACACAAATATGTCCATCTCCCAGATCAATAAAATGACAACATGCATCACACTCTTTTTGCTCATCATCATCAAACGCTGTCAACAACTTCTGCCCCGGTTGTACTACCTCATCAGAAGAAACCTTATAAGCAACTACGTCCCTTTTGTCGACCTCTTGAAAGTGGTGCCCAACAAGAAATCGTCATAGACGACCAACAAATTACTTTCACGAGGAAACGGACGACCCCAAAACGGTTCGTTATCCACATACGAATGGACGAACTCCCCAAACAATTTGCAAGGTCCCCATTTCCTGTCCTTAGTGGAAAAGACAGACGTCGCAAACACGATGTCGAAGCATAAATTTATCGCCAAGCACCACATGCCTCAATGGAACAGAAAAAGGAATCCCTGGCTTGTAGTACATGACAGGATCAGGGAAATTCAGAACTGTCCAGCTACGCTTTACAGGATTATAAACCTGGAAGACAATGCAATCTGCACAACGGCTTCGACTAGGAAGAATGGATTTGATGTTGTTAGAGAGGACGTAGATAAGTCCATTGATTTCCACTACAATGGGATTGTCATGCTTCAATCTTGACTTCATAAATTTGGTTGGGGGCATGCAAGGTATCCAGACGTGATGGTTGTTCATGACTGATTGTATATTGAAGCATAAGGTTGGAATTTTAACTAATGACACACAAATTAAAAATCACAATGACTAGCCAAAACACTCTAAAAAATCAATCAAATTTGAATTGTGCGCCAATTGACTCTTACGTCCCTGCTTTTGAATGTGAAATTCCAGAAAACTCCTCATTATTTCATTTAAAAACTGGGGAATGATAATGATATTGTCTTTTCCCCAAATCAATTCACTGAACTGAATCATCCATCATCATCATCATCCATCATCCTTCCTTGTCGGTTTCTCCTTCCCGCTTGCTTCCTCGCCGGCGTTTCTGCACACTCTCTAGTCGTCTGCTTCCGGTAAGTACGCCTGCCTGCCTAACTTATTATTTCAATTACCCACTCCAATCCAATCCAATCCATATTTACTTATTCACATTCTATTGCGTACAAGTAAGAACCAATTGCAATTAGTTAGTTATTATTAATAGTACTTATGAATTCCCCAAATTCGCACATGCACGAAGTTGTTAATCATCTGTAGTGTAATTATGTTATATTCCGTGAGCTTTTGCCAAGAGTTGTGTATTGTTTGTTTCTGCTTGAGTTTCTTTTTGTTACTGTGTTTGTCAACCTTTTTGTTTCCTTTTATCTTAAGCTTTAATTGTCATTCATTTTACTGAGTTAAATATAGACTCCATTTCTCTCAAGGTAGAAACAAATCAAAGTAACATTCTGGTGAAGATAGTATCTCCAACAAAGAACTTGCTATGGATCAAATACAATATAATCATCCTTTGGAAAAGGATCTATTATGTGGCTTGGGGCCTTGGGCGGTCTGATTCTCAGAAGCATACTCCCGTGATCTCGACCACATCATTTGCTTTGGATATTGCATTGGGAATAGGAGGATTTCCGAAGGTATCTTACATTTTATAGTGCATCTTTCAGTTGCAGTTTCACTTGTAGTCAAATTAAGTATCTGTTCAAGTTTGGAGAATATAAAGTTTAAGCGTCCAATACAATTTCATGTCAATCCGTGAGAAAACTTGTGCAAATGTTGCGTTTCAATAGCATGTGTGGCATTTTCTTTTGCGGTGGTGACACTGTATTATCTGGTAGACAGTTGATTTGATAAATCAAATTTGAGGAACAAATATAAAAGTTATTATAAAATTTATCACACATGGTCAAACTTACCGGATTATATTCATGGAAATTAATCTTCAATGTTTTATGGGCTTATTAGGATAGTCTTTTCCACTTTGCTTGGATGGAAAACTCAATCAATAATAGTGTCACATTCTAGAACTAATTAATTAACCAAGCATCCAAAACACAAAAAGGGCCAAGCAAAGAAAAGGAAAGAAAACCAAATATTAATAATATGTTGCCGAACATGCCCCTACCAGACTTCTATATAAAGTGACAGATACTTCTTCAGTTCTACTGAAATCCAGGCTTGTTGTGAAAGCGAAAGTACACGTTACATTTAAACACTCTCACAACATCTTCTCCTTCTTATTTCTGCTCTAGGGTTTCTCCTCATCGCCGAAATGAGCAGCAACAACATGAGCGGTTTCAAAGTAGCTGGTCTCGGAGCTGGTACTTTACAGCTATCAACTCTAAAATTGGTTTCAATTCTCTTTTAAAACATATTGTGCACCTGATAATTTTTTAACATGTTTTTGTTCGTAATTGGTGTGTCTAGCGATGAACAGGAGGGATAAGGCCGACCTGATTAATGCTTTCAAGGTTAGTTTTTAAGTTTTAGTAGTAACACATTTTGTTTAAAATTCTGTATCAACTTTGTATGTTTTTTACCTGCTCTTTTTCATTTTAAATGTTTTTAGCTCTTATTTTTTGTATGTAGAAGAAGCTTCAGGCTTTTGTTGATAACGACTCCGATGTGCTTGAGAATCTCTCTCCTGCTGTCAGAAATCGTGTCAAAGAGCTACAAGGTATTCAGGTATGTAATTAGCTCCCTAGATATTCTGTGGGATATTAGATAATCTAAGTTTTGAGCCATGTATCATTTAAATTGGGTATGTATTTCATACTTAAGTTTGTTTATTGTTCCATTTGTGTTTGTATTGCATTTATTCATATGTTTGCTGTTGTCTGTGTTTGATAGTATTTAGGGTATGCATTTGGATTTGCCACCAATCTTAACCAGACATACTCTAAACCAGATCAGTTTTGGACTAATTTCCCAAACCTATGATGTTTCCTTCAATAATTCATCTGTGAAACTGCATATATTAATTGGTTGCTTCCTCTTGATAACAAAATCTGAGGGTTGATTTTGTAAATGGATGCATGCTTCTATGGTTATCAGTTGGAAGGTTATGTTGCTTGTATTCACATTTACTTGATTACTTTACAATCTTAGTTTTTCACCTGTGCATATATACTTGACATCCTGTTGATTTTCAGAATTCAGATTCATTTTCTTGTTTCAACTTCGATGCTGTTACAGGCCCAATATGATGATCTGGAGGCAAAATTTCTCGAGGAAAGAGCTTCCCTAGAAGCTAAATATCAAAAGCTGTATGAACCATTTTATATCCAGGTGTGAATTCTTGATCAATTTAGAATCCCCAGACTTCATGGATCCCACTTGAATATGCCCCCTTTCTTAATCATGTAATGCTGTTGATTTATTGCAATTTCTATTATTACACAGAGGTATGAGGTCGTAAGTGGAAAAGTTGAAGTTGAGGGCGTTACAGGTGAGGTTGAGGCAACAGGTAGTCAGTAACTGAGTTGATGTCTTATGATCTTGGGGATTGTAACTTGCGAGTTGAATTTTAATGTTGAAAGTGTCCTTTCCTGCAGAGAAAGGAGTTCCCAATTTCTGGCTCAATGCAATGAAAAACAATGACATTCTTGCTGAGGAGGTCAGATCTTCCACAATCTATATCTTCTGCATTCAAGTTGCATATATGTTCCTATACCAAGTGATGTTAATCTGGTCTATTTTTATTGGAAACAGATTACTAAGCGTGATGAAGGGCCTCTAAAATTCCTCGTAGACATCAAATGGTCCAGAGTGGATAACCCAGAAGGCTTCAGGCTTGACTTTCATTTTGACACAAATCCTTTCTTTAAGAACTCTGTTCTGACCAAAACTTACCACATGCTTGATGAGGACGAACCGATTCTGGACAGAGCAATCGGGTATTTGTATTTTCAATTCCATCGTTGCTTTACAATTTCCCAATTTTTTGAATTTCAAAGCAACTGACAAGTATCATGCGTCTTGCAGCACGGAGATTGAATGGTATCCTGGAAAATGTGTAACGCATAAGATCTTTAAGAAGAAGCCGAAGAAAGGCGCCGATATTACCGAACCGATCATAAAAATAGAAGCATGTGAAAGTTTTTTCAACTTCTTTAGTCCAACTGGAGTTCCTGAAGAGGATAAAGATATTGAGGAAAATGATGTAAGCATCGGAGGAGGATTACTTTTGAAACTACTAGTCATGTATCAGTTTGAGTGTTAATGACTCTCTGTTGTGTTACAGGTTGAAGAACTAGATATAATGGAACAAGATTATGACATTGGGTAAGTGGACACTTGTTTTGCATATTATTTTGCCATGCTAATTATCATTGGAGTTATGATGCACCTATATCTGTATATTTTTTATCCTTATTCTAATGTTTGTATTATGACAAGTAAATCATTCTAAGTAATGTGATGCATGTCAGCACCTTGGAAATTTAAGACCTGGACTCTGGACCTTGGTTCTGCTTCTAGTTAGCTTTGTTTCCCCACCCCTCCCCACTCAGATATGAATATGATCATCTCGTTAAACAGATGACTAGGTGGCTTGAAAGCAGAAAACCAGCCATGAGTCCCACTCTTGAGTTTGCAATGAAAAGAAAAGGAAGGGAGAAAATATTTAAAAAGACATGATAGGTCTTAAATGTTTTATGTGCGCGTGTGTGTGGGTGGACATATTGTAACTCAAAAATATTTTGTGTCCTCTCTTATTATGAACCCCCTTAATCTAAACACTGGATACTCCTATTCTGGTTTAGATAGCTATGCACAAAATTTCTCACTCTTTAGATGTTAATGATACGAAATGATACTCAAAATACGTTGTCTAATTGTTTATAGGGCAACTATTCGAGATGAGATTATTCCCCATGCAGTATCATGGTTTACAGGGGAGGCTGCTGAGGATGAGTTTTATGAAGATGAAGATGAAGATGCAGATGAGGAAGAAGACGAGGAAGATGAAGATGAAAAGGTCACAGAGAAGGTTATAAAACTGACACTCACATCTGTACTATGTTGCCATCTTGGTTTACTTATTTCCATAATCCTTTTGTTCTGTACTATGTAGCAAGGTGTGTAATCTGTCTTCTGATGATAAGGCAATTTATACTTGGACCCCTTTTTTACACCACTTATTGCACAAGGCACACATCATTGCTGAAATGTTGCCCTTCAGGGATATAAATGTGTTCATTGAGTTGTGGTAGTGTTAGTGTAGTAGTGGATAATTACCTCAGGGTGGCATATGAAAGTTGGTGTATATTTTGGGTTCTGAGCCAAAACATCAGGTTGTTTAATCATATTTTGGGTTCTGAGCCAAAACATCAGGTTGTTTAATCTTCTGGTCTTGTTTTCATGTCGGAAACCTTATTGTTTCATGGATTTGTTTGCAGAAAGGTGGAATGGCTCCTGTTGGTGAAGGACATCAGGGCTAGAGGGCTCCAGATTGCAAGCAACAGTAGCTGGCTGTTTCTTGACTTGTTATCACTGTCATTGGAAATGTGTGGAGGGATAGAACATTGGTCAATGCGTGGTCTGGTTAAGTCATACTGTGTTATTGCGTTTTACAGTCGGTCTTGTGTTCAGTAGTTGAGAGTATTTTAAAGAGTTTTGAGTATCATCTAGATACCTCATGTCCTGGGTCTTTTTCGTTTATTATTGTCTTTTAGAGTCGGTCTTACGTTGAGTTGTCAAGAGAGTATTTTAAAGAGTTCTGAGTTTCATCTAGATACCTCATGTCCTGGATCTTTTGGCTTTAATGCCTATTTAAAGCTGGAATTATATTTTACAAACCAATCTCATTCTGCTTTGATTGTGCTGTTTTCATTCCTCTTGGGTTTGATTGTTGAACTTTCTGGGCTCTGACATTATGTAGTCATCAAGGCAAGTTTTAGAACAACTTTGTGTCCATTTTTAGGCAACCAACCAAGTGTGTTTTAGGCTGGATGGAAGTTCCTGTCTACTAACATAACATGCTTTGGCAGGAAATAAATAGCTCTGGCATTATCATTATCCGTTAGGGCTGCGCACGGACCGGATACGGATCGATCCAATCCGTTTGACCGAATATCCGGTCAAACGGATCATAAAAAATTCAATTCGTGATCCGATCCGTTCTGGACGGATCGGATTGCGGATCGATCCGTACGGATACGGATAAATTCAAGTCCGATTCGTTATCCTCTCTTTTTATTTTTCAATATTTTTTGTAAAATAAATTATGGTGTAAAATTATACTCAATATGTACTTGCTCCATTGTATTGTAGACGGAATTCTAAGATACCGAATCACCAAGATCGACAATACATGGGATGGAGATAAGAAGATACATATTTCTAACAACCTCAAAATCTTCAGATTTGCAAAATATATATCTAACAAGTTATTTATGAGTCAACTAATATTTATGGAATACAAACGTAACTAAAAATATAAGTTTTAATTTTCCCTTTCCTTTGCTATATATAGTCTTATATATAAAAAAATAATAATAATAATAATAACGGATGATCCACGGATATCCGCGGATCGGATCAATCCGATCCGTTATTCGCGGATCATAATAAATGCAATCCGTTAGCTGATCCGTTAGCCAACGGATTGGATTGATCCGATCCATAAATACGGATAAACGGACCGGATCAACGGATCCGGATCATTTGACTCTTGAAATTGGCTACCTGCCTAAATTAGATTAGTCTAGACTCTAGTACTAACTGACATTGAGTTATGATTAGCTATGTAAATGACTAACATGGAAGTACTATTTAAATAGGAAGGTAGTAGCAATGATAAAAGACTTTCAGTCCAAAATTGACATGGTACCAGAGCTCGTCTCTAAAACCATTCTCCAGTAAATCTAGTTTTTCTTTCCTCTCCTTTGTAGAAGACCAGCCCCTTAGAATTAATGAAGCTAAGACGAGAATTTTAAGGTGTCCGCGCCGGTTTACTGAATAGAGGTGAAATCCCTTCTCGGGACACATGTATTGGGGATTATTACGCGAAGAACGGAGAATAGCCACATAGACATAGGCGAGCACTCTGGAGTGCTGAATGTTGCTTACGCTGCCCAGGGAAAGAATCGAGGAAAGGAATCCGAACAATGCTACTGATACACCTGTAATGAGTTTGGCCATATAGCTCGTTATTGCAAGGGAAAGTTCTGTAAGTATAAAAAACTTTATCATACTATTATCAATGAATGACCATAATCAGTGGCAAGGCCAATGGATGGGCACTGAGGCCACTAGCCCCGCTCAAAATTATTTTTTCTACTACATAATATAATATAGTATTTTACATTTTGCCCCTTCCTATTCCTAAATTTATTAAATTTATGAAAGATAACAAAATAAGATATTCAAATTTAGTGCCAATTATGGATTAACCAAAAACAAACTAAAATTGCAATATTTTAGCACGTTAATGTTGAAATTTCAATATATTATGGTGTAAAATCCATTTTTTTCGTATACTTGTGTGTAAATTTAATAATTCCAATTTGAAATTGAGATAAAATAATTTTATACTACTTTTGTTAATTTTCTCCACTTTTGTTGGCTAATTTTATTGTTTCATAATTTTCGGACAAATTTTTCACCGCATAACGAATTTACCTCCTCTGTCTGATATAACTGGTATCGCCCTGCCCATAATACCAAAGAAATCACCTCGGATTTTCATGCTAGTACCTCGACTCTTTCCTAAGTCAAATTGCTAATCTTACTTCTAAAATGGTGAACCAAATGATCCTGTCCACAATTTCTACCTATAAACTTGAGGGTCAAGGTAATTAAGGCTATTTTTTCTTCTTGGTTTGGTTTGTTGAGTCGGGTGCTTTGAATCATATATGACGGTACCCGATATAAAAAAGTATACTGATAAACAAAGTATTATTATACACAAGCATTTCTAATCTTGGATGTCTTATGTTTAGAATAGTATCACTTTTGAGTGACATAATATTTTTTTTATTAATATTTGAAATATTTTTTAAACGACAATTTATAGAAATTGGAGGGAGTATTTTATTTTACCAGCATGTAAATGAGTAATAATTGTATAAAATGGAGTGTCCATCAAAATATATTGAGTGTAACACCCCAGTCACACTAATGGACAAAAGTCCCGACTCTTTAGGTCGGCGCGGTTACTCGTGGGTTGCTTTTTTGGGTGATATGATAGCCCACAGACCAGCACATTTTATAATCCGCACATTTTATCCTCACTCATGTGTGCACTGTGAATTTTCGGAAAGGCCACCCATCCTAGAATTGCTTAATGGTTAGCATACTCAACTCATAAATTCTTAAATATGAGCATATGCAGATTTATTATTCATTATTATATATTCATTATTATTAAAATAAATAAATAAATAATAATTTATTAATTATTAGTAAAACAAAAAGGAATTATTAATATACATTGATTTTAATAATTAGATAGTACTAAAATAAAATGATTTTAATAAGTGAGTGAGAGTGAGACCCAAGTTAAACGTTGTTTGAGACCCTCTGAGAGAGTTCATTAATTTCAGATTCGGAGGAAAATTTGAAAGGGAGGGAAACGCGAAAAACCCCTCAAAAACCCTAATTGATTCGTTTCGCTTCTTCCTCCTCCGCTCCGCTCTCTCATACTCACTCACTCATCTTCCACCGGTTAGACTTAACATCTACTTTCTCTTGAATATTTCTAATTTTCAAGTGTTTTTTTTTTTTCTTTTTTCCGCTGTACAGTTACACCAATTCCAACTCTCTGCTCTTCATTGTTATTCTTTTTAATTGTTTGTCAGGTTTGGGAAATGGCGAGGCTCCTTCGAAGCGCCTCTTCTCTCAGGCGCTCTCTGTTTCTAGACACACAGGTTCGAAGCGCCTTTTTAATTGTTTGTCAGGTTTGTTTTTTCCATTTTCATATACAACTGGAGTAGGTGGTCTGGTGGTAAGGGTGGTTAAGTTGTTATATGCATAATTGGAGTTATAAGGTTGATATAGTCGTATTTGGAGTTATAATGTAAAAATGAGTACGAATAGGTTTTTTTTCATATACAATTATATTGTTTACATCGTTGTTTGTACTTATACAAGTAATTAGGTACTGATTGGAGTGGAAATAATAAGCAATTTACTAGCTAATGCTTCTTTCTCTGTAAGTAAAATATAGTAAATGGTAAGCATGGTTTTCTATTTTATAATGAAGAAGGGCACATGTCATATTTTAGCTTTATTTATATATGTGTTCACCAAATGAACATAATTTAGCTCATTGCTTCACATGTTACTACTTCAGAGTTTTAAGGATGACATCACTGTGGTGTTAGCTGTTAACTGTTACCATGTGTTATCGAATGATTTTCCCCTGAGCTCTTACCGTCCGATCTCGGGTTTTGTAGGACTCTAGGAGGGGATTATTGGAGACACCTGCATTACTACGCCACTTTTCAACAAAAGGTAACACATGTTTTCCGCCTGCTTATGTTAATATCATCCTTTTGTGGTTTGCGAAATAATCTCGCTGTTGGTAGCATGCTTGTTTATTTTATTATTGACTTTAAATTATCCCACATTGTTGAAAAATGTTTACCGCCCCATGTGATGTCATGTCATGCCTGCTTCTCTGCATCACATTAGTGCCCGTGTACCATGTCATGTACCAAAGGGCTATAGCTATTTGATATCTGGACTGTGCAGTAGATAATTGTATGTTTTGTGTACTTTTAGTGCTTGACTGCATGGGTTCAAGAGCACGAGTTACTAATTCGCACATGCATGAAGATGTTATCTATAGTGTCCTGTGTCATCTGTTATCCATAAGCTTTTACCAAGAGTTTCTTACTGTGTTTGTCAACTTTTTGGTTTCCTTTTGGTCTTATGCTTTAATTGCCATTCATATGAGTGAGGTAAACAAGTACTCCATCTTCTGAAGGTAGAAAGAAATCAAAGTCAGATTCTAGTGATTCTGGTGAAGAGAATATGTCCAAGAAAGAACTTGCATTGAAGCTTGCTGTGGATCAAATACAATCATCCTTTGGAAAAGGATCTATTATGTGGCTTGGGCGGTCTGATTCTCAGAAGCATACTCCCGTAATCTCGACTGGATCATTTGCTTTGGATATTGCATTAGGAATTGGAGGACTTCCGAAGGTATCTTACATTTTATAGTGCATCTTTGAGTTGAATTTTGTGATGTTGCAGTTTCCATTATCAGCCTTGTTAAAAATCACACTCCACTGCTACGGAGGCCGTGTGATTAGGTGTGTTTGCAAATGCTTGTGTTTTAGTGATTTTGGAGTAGTATCAGTAATTTTTAGTGTTTTATCTTACAACTTCTGCTGCAACATTTCTACAAAAGAGCAGCTCTCTGCCAGAAGCTGAGAAGCAAGTAAATCGCTGCTTCTAAAAGCTTTAAGCAGTTAGTATCTCTTTTTCTACTAAATAATGGGTGATTTAATTGAATCTTACAGACACTACATCTTCTATTTTTGTAATTTTAATCTGCTTGGGAAGTAAAATATCAAACACTAATAACTTTTTGCTAAAAATCAACTTTGTTTTCAACTTTTAGTAAAAGCAGGCCAAAAGTACTTCCTAAAATCATTTGTTAACACACACTAAGTATTTATCTCATACTAGCATAATATGAATTTGACTTTTCTTAGGGACGTGTTGTGGAGATATATGGTCCTGAGGCTTCAGGAAAAACAACTCTCTCTTTGCACGTGATTGCTGAGGCACAAAAGAACGGAGGTATGCTCTGCTATTTTGCTGCCATTCTGATACTATAACTTCTGTTTTGTTGTATAATTATGATACAGACTTAATCCTGACTCTGGGGTTTGCCTTCTGTTTTCATGGCACAGATTATTGTGCATTTGTTGACGCTGAGCATGCCCTTGACCCACACTTGGCAGAAGCTATTGGAGTGAAAACGGAAAATTTGCTTCTCTCACAACCTGATTGTGGTGAACAAGCTCTGAGTCTGGTGGATACCTTAATCCGAAGTGGTTCAGTTGATGTAATTGTTGTAGATAGTGTAAGTATGGTGATATGGTTCAGGTTGAGTCACCTAGAAGGACAATATTGTCTTGTGACTTATTGGTTTTGCAAGTTTCTTATGCAGGTAGCAGCCCTGGTCCCTAAAGGCGAACTTGATGGTGAAATGGGAGATGCTCACATGGCGATGCAAGCCAGACTTATGAGCCAAGCGCTACGAAAAATTAGCCACTCTTTATCCCTTTCACAGACGATACTCATTTTCACAAATCAGGCACTAACATTAAACCTTCTATGCACTTCATTATCCTTGAAAAGCTTTTATACCCTTTTTAATGCGTTTTTATAAACTATGTAGTTTCCTGGTGAATTTATATGATTAGCCTTGATTTATCCAATTCCAAGGTTCTGGTTCTTTATTTATCCACTTCTCTGTTTGATGAATTTCATTAATTTGTAGATTCGAGCAAAACTAAGTACATTTGGATATGGAGGTCCTTCCGAAGTTACATGTGGTGGAAATGCATTGAAGTTTTATGCTTCAGTACGTTTAAATGTTAGGAGAATTGGGCCAGTCAAGAAAGGAGAGGAGGTACTTATCCTACTCATTTCGTTAAGTTCCTGCTCAACTCATAATGTACCATTGTGAATTTTGTAACCTTGATTTTGTATCGGCTGCTGGGTTATGATTTACTTCTGAGGTTTTTTCGTTACTTGCTTAAAGTAACTTGTCTTAAACGTATTTTAGCTGTTACCCCATATAAAAACTGATATATCTGTTTTAACGTATGCGTTGCACTTCCCTGTGAGTTGCTCTTGCTTTGCACTTTTTGTTTATTCAATAGCAATATTCATTAATCTGTAAGTTCAGAATAATTCACTGACATCCACTTCAATACTGACCTAGTGGCCTGCCCTTATGAACTAATCAGATATTACACTCATTGTGGTAATGTATTTTGCTTATCGAGGCTTGTTAGTTTTGTTTTCATGCTGTCCCCCTCATGAAGTAATAGGATATTACACTTTTTTGTTAATGCTATGAAAACGGAGTTTTAATAGTAATGGTGTTATATGGCAGGTTATCGGAAACAACGTGAATGTGAAGATTGTTAAAAACAAGCATGCGCCACCATTCAGAGAAGCTCAGTTTGAGCTAGAGTTTGGCAAAGGGATATCTCGAGAAGGTGAGCTCATAGAATTGGGTGTCAAACACAAGTTCATAACGAAGTCTGCCTCGTACTATAAATTGGGTGATGTAAACAAACAAGGGAAGGAGGCTATGAAGAAATACTTAGCCGAAAACCCAAGCCTCAAAGAAGAGCTCGAGGAAAGGCTGAGGGAGATACTTCTCAAAAATGTATCCCAAGATGATGAATCTACTGTAGATGAAGATAGTACTGATGAGACCACCACTACTTATGACGATCCAGTTGCTGTGTCTGAAGTATAATGATAGAGTCGATCCTTTTGAAGAAGAGAATCTCAAATTGAATTTTCATATCTGTTGTACAATCTTGTGCTTGTTGCACAGCATTCCAAATCTGCCATGTCTGCTATGTAATTGGATGGACGATTGTCAAGCTGTGCCACTGCAAACTTGTTCACAGTTTTCACTACTTTGGGATTTCAATCTCTCCGTAGTGATGTCTTACCAGGTAAAATCTAATATGGTATCTTCAGTATCATGTAAGTGATGAATGGTTTCTGATTACAGTAGATGCAGGGACATGATTTCATCTTTTTGCCCCCTTATTTTTCTTTCCTGTTGATGTTTTGTCATTACATGATTTATTTCTGTATATTCAAGTATTCAACTATGAAGCGAATGGTCATTAACTGTAGTCCAAGTCTCTTAGCATTTTAATGTGCTTTGCTGAACTCTGATCTTGACATTCAATGAAAATGTAGTGTTCATCGGTGTTATGGCTAACCCACATGGTTAAATGCATGTGGCCGTATTCTTTGTTTCATTCTGACCTGACCTTTAGACGTGGTTGTGGTTATCTTTGATTTGCTTGATTGTGATGCATGTCTTCTTTTGGTAAGTAACTTTCATGTTGGATTCTTCCTTCAAGTTCCTCCCATATTTGGGCATTGAGTGGACATACTTTATTTAGAATGATCAAAGTTCTCTTGAGTTGCTTTGTTTTCTCATTGCAATTTCAATTTTCATATTTAGACTGGTTTCATTTTAGGAAGTAGGATCGATCCTGTTAGGAATGTCACCTGTCACTCAGTGCTGAATTTTATTCGCTGCTGATTTTTGGAACCATGCCCATAGACTTTGCCTATTGACATTTAATTTATGAAAAATCATCGTTTGAATTTCTGAGATTTAAAATTCTAACCGACTCATTTTGCACTTGCTAATTCCAAAGTAACATTCTTCTGAAATGCATGTTCTTAGTTACTAGGCGGAATTAATCGAATACTCGGAAGAAAAATGAGAAAATTCTGGATGTTACGTTCATGCTTTAGGACTCTAAAAGTTGATCTGTCGCGTGTGATTTGTGAATGTGATGGGTGCATTAGTGGCTGCTACTACCAGTTTGTCTACCTAGAAGAATTTGGCGTGGGTATGAACCAGAATTCTGAACAAGTAGCATTATGTATGTTTGATAGGATGGGAGCAACCGAGCAAGCACATACTTTTCCTGTTCACATGTTTCACAAGGCTGTCTTGAATGTGTGCACATTAGGGGGGGGGGGGAAGAAGATTCTTTCAGAAAAGCTAAGACACTAAGGCAGGGTATTGTAGACACTTGGAAATTTTGAGCTTGTAATATGAACAAGTACATTGTATTATGGATACTGATGACATGGTTCTCCACCATAGAAACCTTAACTGTGAAATTTCCGTGTGGGTGAAAGTTGAAACTATATCAAAAGTTTAATATGATTCCTAAGTTGTGGTCTACAAGGACAAGGCATTGTGAATAATCTACTCCAACGAAGAAACAAGAGGCAATTAAACTAAATGTTGTACTCCTCCCATCTCAAAAAATTAAACTCACTCTCTTTCAATGATTTCTTTATGATTGCTTTGTTGATTTTTTTAGTCCAATTTGACCTCCTATAAATTCTAAATCATACTGAAAAGATAATTAATAAAGTTACATTATGAAAATAGAGACACTATAATTATATAATATAATTTTATAAGTTATTTTTTCGTGATGGTATAGATGAGTATTTGATAGTATTAAGTATTAAAAAGGAAATAAAATGTAAAAATAAAAAGCAACAAAAAGGGTGGAACAATCCAGTGTTTTGTATCGAAAGAATAAGAAATACATATTGCGTCTGTATATTGAATTGGAGTCAAATATATTTGAACAAAGGTTTGTTTAAATTAGTAACTTTTCTCCAAAATTGACCAAATTGATTCAGCACAGGCAGGCAGGTGAGTTTTGGTCACTTGTATATGTGATGAATCGAGTACACTTGAACAAGAAACCATGGGGGCTTTGATGCTACGAGTACAATGAATCTTCGTCGTTCTACCACGGTCAAAACAAACTTAATACTTGTACTGGAAAAAAGAGTGCCGTTTATCGAATCAATTCTCGGACTCTCTTAAGTCTTAATACATAAAACTACCAATGATATAGATACGTTAGGCCTGATTGGTTTGTCTGAGAAAATCTAATTGAGCTAAATTTATTTTTATAGTATAAATAAGAACTAATTTAAACTAAAGTTATTTGATCTGATATGATCTGAATTCATCACTTTTCCAAACTAATCAAATAGGACCTTACTTTAAAGTTTGAAGGAAGAATATTCCGTAGCTTGAAATTTATGAGTTTTGCATTGAGAACGTCATGCCAGGTTTAGATCAGTGTCATATGATATGATATGATTCATGATACGTCTGATACGCCGGAGCGATACGCGATACGCGATTCGTCACGTTTGAAGAATTCGATTCTTAAATAATCGATCCTCAAGAATCGCAGAGTATCGATTCGCTACTAACTGATATGTGATTCGCTAATAATTGATAAATGATTCGCTACTAATTGATACGTGAATATATAACTAAGAGTTTTTTTTTTAAATTTTAATAGGCATCAATATTTAATATTGGGCTAATGGCTTTATCTTTATCTGTTGGGTACTTATGAATGGGCCAAAATTCAGCTGATCCTAACTGATCAAACCCAAATAAATCAGAGCCAATAAATCCAGCCCATAAATCAATAAAGGTTTATGCCTTTATCGTCAGTCTATACGTCTTTTATTATCAAAGAGAGGTTTCTCTCTCTTCTTTTTACCACTTCATCTTCTCGTCACAACGCCGCGGCGTTAGGTTGCCGGAAAAGCTGAAGAATTCAAATTGCGAATTCGAGCGCCAAACCTGAAGAATCGCGAATCCGAGCGAATCGTATCGCCTTTCGATACGCGCGAATCCGATTCGCGATTCGTCAGTGCCTGAACGAATTCCTGTGACACTGGTTTAGATCCATGGTGGACGAATTTGGATGATCGAAGTTGCCATAGGTTATGATGAACGATTTGTATTAGAATTTTATGTATTTTGAATTTGAGTGTATTGCATCAGGTACAATTTAGCTTGTATAAGTTGTATGGCTTTTAGACCATTACTCGTACCCAGGGTATTCTTATTAATAAAAGCAAGCCTCATGAGTGTTGGGCTTAGATTAGCTTGAACTTGACAAGGTTGATAAGATAATCAATTTACTCGAACTCTCTCTCTTAGGAGCTCGCTTCTTATTGAACGGAGTATAGTCTTCACTTTTCAGTCAGCTCCAACTTGCAGAAATTGAAAGTCATACGGTGATTTAGCTTCTTTTCAGAAACTTCATCAACAACCACTGCATACTTGGGATCCCGTTTCCTCAGTTTCACCTCCTTCCCAGTATTTTCATTTTTATCACCTGGGTTGGCCATTTTGCCTTTCTGAACAACACCATGAACCTTTGTCTTCTTCAAAACATCACCAGCCTTCAACTTATGTCTAACTTCTTGAGAAACACCTGCAGTGCTTCCAATTACAGCACCTGCCTGAGAGACCGTGGTACTACCAACAAATATCATCATCTCAATCACTATTTGGATCAATCTATGCTAGTCATGCCCCTACATGTTACTCACTAATTAATATTCAACATGCTAGTTAAATAAATATACGTTCATAGCAATAACTCCTATGCTCATATGTGAGCGTGGGCCATTCGAAAACTTACTAAAGAATATGACTCGTTCAAGTAATGTGAAGTTTTATCATTTTTAAGTTCTAGCTCAAACTTGTTCGGTTCAGTTAACCAAAGTTTATTTATTGTGCCTGGAGTTCAAGTTTGCATATTGACCCGTTTGTTAACTAGCCGAACATTAGTAACCTAGAGACGTTACTTACCCAATTGCATGCGGACTTTTATTTTGAGGGATGCACTCATGCAATTTTAGGAAAAGTATGGTAATATCATTGATAACTTTAATTAAAAGACGTTTTTATAAATAAATAAATAAAGTTAGAAAAAGAAATCATTGGCAATCACATCATGTCATATGTATTCGAAACCACATAAGTTTGAATCGGAGAAGACGAAATGAAACTAAAAGAAACCACAAGAAAATTTACTATACAAAATTTCTCCTCCAAGAAATAATAATAAAGAATAAAAAGACAAGGACCCGTTGCCTTCCCACCTTGACCAAATTCAAACTATTGGACTTTGACTTTTGCTGACTTTTCTCCTCTTATGCCACGTAATCTCACTTACTGTGCCCAATCAGCTGCTATGAGTAACTTTCATTGCTGACTAGCAACAACACTCCAATCTTGATAAAATCTCTTCTTGTTCCTTTCTAAAGTACTTTTCAATAATCAAATACATCCAACACAAAACACAAGTTGTAGAATAGAATGAACAATTACAATCTTTCTTTGGCCCTTTCAAATCAATTTTATTAACTTATAATTATTATAAATAAAAAAATCCGCTTTATTTCATTCCTACATAAGACCAACTAATCAAATACTTTTCAAATCTCACTCCAATATTACTTTTAAATATATGAATGTTCACACTCATGCATTTCCCTGGATATACACCCTCATGGAGCTTGTTTTCGCAATCTCATGCACCCTTTCACCTTGAAAATATCCACGGATCAGGCAACATGGACTCTGTCTTTCTCCTTGGTGAAGGAGAACGAGCTGCGTTCTTGCAGCATATGATGCAGACTCTTGGCTGTACTCATCTTTGCCTCTGGTCTTACTTGCCTCAGCCATCCAAGTTAGACAATTTTCGCCTTTTTCCTTCATCAAACGTACTATCTGATATCTATACAGTTAATGGACTGGTTAAAAATTTGTTCATGCAGTTGCTTGCTATATTTGGATGGAGCGTTCCACGAAAAGATCAATGTGGACCAACCAAGTTCATCATCTGGAAGCCTAGCCAATAGGCTTTTTCATGCATACTGTGCATCAGTAACTTTTGTTGATCAAAACAGGTACTGCATTAGTTAAACATGCACTCATAATAAGCAAACGTTTTCGTTCCCAAATGATCACTGTCGCTGTTTTCACTATTGCAGGCGAATTCCTGGATTTGCGTTTAAGAACAATCTCCCGTACATGGAGCTGAATCCAAATGACTTCCAGAGGATGGTGTCTAGTGAAGAACAGCTGCAATTTTATCAGGTTACCATTTAAAACAACTGCATTTTCGTATTTCATATTGAAAATGTACTAAGAGTTTGTATTTTCTTACAGGAAGCAGGGATTAAGGTAACATTATTATCAGTTGTTTGCACTTTGCAGGATTATGTAAAATTGTAGCATTGTCATATAATTTACTCTGATTGTAAAAAAATAGACTATAGTGCTGATGGGTTGCGCGACCGGAGAGATTGAGCTGGGAATCTCAACTGAATCTAAGGTAACAACAAAATTATATAATTTCTTCACATTAGTCCTGTATCATCCCATTATTACTAACATTTTATGGGAAAAACCTCTCTACGTTTCAGGTAGACGTGGAAAACGAATTGAAGAACTGGTTCCCTCTCGATTTTTCTCGACAGACAACACTACCACCTACTAATCGAAGCCAGACGCCATCACCATCTTCATCCTCGCTGAGGTCGCTATCTGCAGATAGCTCAGCACAGTCTCCGTTACTATTCAACATGCCTTCAACTTCATTCGTTCCAGAACTACCAAGAGAAGGACTAATTGGAGAAGCATTTCTACAAGATGTTTTACGATCAATTGTATCTGCGCCAATCCCCTCTAGCTCTCATGAGCAGGCACACCATGCATTAGGCCAAATACGGAACACACAACTCCCATCAATAGAAAGTGATGATGCTGCCATGACGAAAGCTATTTTAGCCGTCCTATCTTCTTCTCCTTCAATTTCCTCCACTCCAAAATTTCCACCATTTAGCCAGAAACCAACTGCATTTAGAAATTATCGACCGGCCTTAGCACATACTGGAATGAACAGAATACGGAAGAAGAACATGTTTGGTAGAGCAGTCTCGTTTTTCAGAAACTTGAATGAGAGCAGAAGACATGAACAGCAGATTCAAGGGAATCGGCCTACAACCACACAACTTCACCACATGATATCAGAGAGAAGGAGACGCGAAAAGTTAAACGATAGCTTTCAGATTTTGAGGTCATTACTCCCTCCAGGATCAAAGGTATGGAAAAGAAATCTTTATTTTCTGACACCATGTCAAGTTACAACATGATATACTCCAAATAACACCAGACAATGTATAGTATATTAATTTCTTTTCTTTCCGCGTAAAATTATAGAAGGACAAGGCAACGGTTCTTAGTAAGACCACAGAGTACTTGAGTTCACTAAAATCTCAAGTGGATGAACTGAGCAGAAGAATTCAGATACTGGAATCGCAAAAGGCAAGTAAGACGCAGGAAGTTGTAGGAGCCGAAGAATCGTCTTGTTCTTTTTCTCACGAGAGGCTGGTTGTGGAAATGGAACATGTTCCATCGTCTTCATCATCAACATCACAAGAAAGGTTGTTGGAGTTGAGAGTGAGGGTTACAGGAGAATGCAGCTTGTTGGATTTAGTTACGAGAGTGATGGATTTGTTGAGGCAGCAAAGCAATGTAAGCTTAGTGTCTCTACAGTCCAATACAAGGATTATAGAATCTGTTCAAGTACATGGAATAACGCTCAGACTGAATTTCCAGGTATGGATCAATCGTTTCATTCCTATATATCAATATATAAGTTAGTTTATAATTATGATTTTCTGCATGGCCATGGATTAAAATTCGGGTTAACATATAATTAATCAGATGATTGATTTTTCAACTCATCGAAACGAATTTATAGAAGTTTTATAAGAATTCAGTTTCATGGTTTTGTTGCAAGCATAAAAACTTAATTTAACTAGCTAGGTTTATCATATATATATATATATATATATATATATATATATATATATATATATATATATATATATATATATATATGCCCTAATGTTTTTACCATATTTAAACTGTATTAAGTTTATAATGTGACCTATATATGCCTATATGATTGTGATTAAGATTTTTTCATTTGCTAATTGTTTGGCATGCTTAATTTTGTGTGTTAATTATAAACAATGTGAGCATTATTTATGCAATTATGGGAGATAAAAGAAATTAATTAAAATCCCCACCCCACCCCCCTCCCCCCTACAAAAAAGGAGGAAATATGAATGCAAAAAAACATAATCACATAATAATTTTTGAACTCATGTTTAATTTGCATGTAAGTAGTAAGTAAAAGAATATAGTGCATTCGATTTCTGTAAATTAGGGTCACTAGAAAAATTTACTGCTTTTTACAATGTTTATACATACTAATAATGTAATGCTACATCGTTAGTATATCTATTGTTCAAATGTTAATAAATTTTTTTTTAAACGGTTGAAGATTCATTTCATGAAAAGAGAACATAAAAAATGTTCGAATACAAATGAAGGGAAAAAAAAAAGACGAGAAAAAAGAGAGCACCAATTGATAAATATTGATAATGTATGTAATGCCCTGATCGGCTAAATAAGAGTATGATAAGTGGTGCATTAGTAAACACGTAGTATCAATTGATATGGACCCACAAGGCGATTTAAAATTTGTGAACTTATGGCTTCGGTCCAAAACAAACAATATCATATTGATAAAACGTATCTGGTTAAGTTATGAGTAAACACGCTGATTTGAAGGGCCGGGTCTTAGGTTATTCAAATAATAATTAAAAGACCATAAAGTTTATAAAAATTAATTAGAATTTATTAATATAGAATCAAATCATTTTTAAAAGTTATTTTAATGTTGAGATACACAATAAAATAAAATGTCAACTATTATAATAATAAAATCACAATAAATTTCTTTAAAAAATTAGCAATACTTGTAACTAAACAATTGTATACTTAGAATTACAATATACCCTGCAAATATTTATCGCATTTGCAAAACTAAAATAATAACATTGAACGAAAATATAATAAAATCTTCTCATATTTGTTATTTTTTAGAAAAAAAAGGGGTTGGGAATAGAGTTTACAACATAAATAAAAAAAGAATATAAAAGGATAGGAGAAAAGAAAGAACAAAAAGTAAAATAAACAAAGATAAAAGAATGAAACAAAAAATGTGTCTTAAACGGAGAAATACGGCTGAAATTCGTCTCAACGATGAAGACTTATAAAGCGCTCTTAAGAGCGTTGAGCTCCAACAACTCCATCAATTTGTAGCAAGTCAGTTGTTGCTGGTTGACGACTTGGCTCCTCCCACCAGAGGCGAAGGCCTGGCGGGGCGAGAGGGTCTCACACCCGCCCGACATCTCTAATATTTTTCGATAGAAAATTGAGAAATTCTTAGCCAATTCTGTAAAAGACATATGTTTGAACATGATATCTTATCATGTTTTACAATTATTTCCCCCGAAATGGATAATATACTTTGCATTTTATTTTGGAGCAATATCAAATTACTTCAAAATTATATTAAAGAAAAAGCCCTATATATCCGAAAAACTGAGCCTATGCAAATCCAAGACCCAATCCGAGTGCTCACGAGAAAAAATGATTCAAGTTGATTACGACTCTTCGGAGAATATGGTCGATCACAAACATGTAAAGCTCGTCGAGCACGAGTTATACTATTCCAAGGTTCATATATGATGACTGAATTACATCTCATCCGTCAGCTCTAATTGTTAGGTAGGTACGAAATCTAGTCATTCATATCAATTCTTCAACCCCCTGCACCTATAGCCGGTTTTAACCTCTTTGGGGAGACTATTTGAGTAGAAATTAATAGGGGTGAGAGTTTGTCGTCAAGGAAATTTGAACCAAGTCGGGTTTGAGACAGATGACTCTAATACAATGATAGATAGAATTCAAACTATTCCAAAAGTTTAAACTAATAGAGAAGTGTGGAACTAATCCACTTATTTAAATTCGTCTAACAACATGTAAAACTCGCTGAGTACTTGCAGAGAACTGAAATATTAACGATCACTAATCCATTGAGCTCAACAAAAATTTAACTCGACTCGCCTGTTAATAGTTCTTATCTTCCAAATCTAATCACATATCCTGCCTCCGCAAGCGGAAGATCTGGAATGAATCTAAATTAGTACGAGTAGATTGCTAGCTCGTGAACACCAGAATTGAATGTTGATTTTTTGTAGAGTGGTAGGAAATTGCTAGGAAACTTTTCTCGTCGTGACATGTTAATAATAGGCCATCAATTTCAAAATCTTGGTAATCATGAATTATGATGATGGAAAAGACACAACTAGCTACTAGCTAGTACATGTATGTGACAAAAGAAAGAAATTAAAGGTCATGTTCATGTTGATTTTATTTCGAATTTGTTTACTTTTATTTCGAATTTGTTTACTAAATTAAATTGACGTTGATGTGTATTTAATTTAATTTAAATTTCAATGTTCCAACAGGGTGATGATGGTGCAATATTCGACAAGTCTGGTTTCCAGGAAGCACTTAAAAGGGCACTAGACCAATAGTAATTAAACGGTCGATGTTGATGTTTTGAAGAAAGTTAAAAAAGCTATGGCGGCCATTTTTACACTATCAATTTTTTCCAATAGTTAGTTACTTATCATCTTAATTAGATGTGTCTCACTTGATTAATTAGCTACTACTCCATTTGCTAGTTTAATTCCATTCTTGGGATATACTTCGATGTTTTAGAGTAGTGAAATGTATACCTAATTATATACTTTGGATTTCTAATTGCAATTCATTAATACAAAATGTTACAGTACTAGCTCCCATATGCCATGCAACTATTGTATACCTTGATTATTCACCAAGCGTAGCAATATAGCATTCTCATAGGTAGATATGTAAAATTAGTGTGTACTCCGCCTGTCCAACGAGATAATGTGTATTTTACTTTTGAAAATCAACTTTATTACAAATTTTATATGAGAAAATAAATCACAAAATTATGTTTAAAAATACAAATTTACTACTCGTATTAAATTGATGAGTTTTATTACTCTTACCTTTAAAGCAAATAGAAGGCATATTACAGTATAAAGGTTTTAGAAAACGATATGCAATCAAATGTCATTAATTTAATAACATCCATAAAACATACTCTTATCCTTTTCCAACTTGGGTCCACTATAAATTTGAAATCCCGGTAAAAAACATAAGAACATCACAATTTCTTTGAAATTCCACAATTTCTTTGAAATTCCAAGGTATATAATTTGGTCCCAATGAAATTATAAATTAATAATTTTTTTTTATGTATTTATGTATGTCATTATCATCCATTTTAGAAAACTATAATATGATTTAGTAGTAATTAAATAAATTAACATATGGACATGGTAATTTTTTTTTTTTATTGAACTTAAAATTTATGTTGAGCTTATCTAGGAACCTCACAATTACACTTAAGAGTTGTGGCGTTGTCTGTTGGGTGGTATATAGTACAAACAAGATAGTACTTCATCAAACCGGAAAAAGAACAAGAAAAATCTGCAGGGTCAAGGGTACCCCTTTCTCCTTAAAGACTTTTTATGCACTTGGTACTTATAAAAATTTGACGAATGATCTCAAGTACTGAAAAATACGAGCTCGGATTGGACTACGACAATATGTGAAATAAAACATTCTTGAGAATATGAGAGAAGAAGGAGATTGCACATTGATGTGTGTTTTCTGCACTGCATGTTGAAGGGTGTATTTATAGGGGCTAATTGGTGAAAATGAACGGTCATAAGTGAAAGGATGCGAGAAAAAGACAATCTATTTGTCAGTAACTTTTCGTCAAGCATCGCACCCGTTCACTTTTTATGAACAAGTAGAATTTTCCAGATAGGAAAATTATGTTAGCAACTGGCCCGACCCATTGGGCCTTTTTCTAATTGGTCCAAAAAAATTAAAGTTAGTATTTGGGCAAAAAAGATTATATCCACCATTAACTAGCCTTAACCCACGACTCGAGGCCTGACTGCTGGCGGGAAAAATGGCATTTTTGGTCTCAAAGTTTGAGGGGTTCGGCATATGTAGTTTCATGTTTGTTTGTGTTGGCAAATTTAGTCTCAAAGTTTCATTTGTTTGACAAATTTGGTCCTTTTCCACAAATTTGAACTTTGACTGCTGATGTGGCAACGAAGTCAACGGGTCAACACCGACACCTCAACTGATGATGTCATTATGACATCATAATTATTAATTTTTATTTTTTAAAAATAAACAGAAAAAAAATCCAAAATAAAAAAATGAAAAGAAAGGAAGAAAAATGGATGGAAGAAAAAATAAATAGTGAATGGTGGATGGTGATTCTGTGGGATGGTGGATTGTTTTTTCTTTTTTCTTTTTTTTTTTAAACGTGATGGTGGATTGTTATTAAAAAATAAAAAAGGAATGGTGGATCGATATAAAAAAATAGAGTTCCATTTTTATTTTTTCTTCCAGCCAATTGAAAAGATCAATTTTTGAATAACGATCCACAATTTTTGAGTAACGCTCCACCATCCATAGAATCACCATTTTTTTTAATAATCGAACTATTACAACTTCATAAGTAGCATTACAAAGCTAGTAATAAACAATAAATAATCCCGCACTTGGCGAGAATTGAACCTATGACCTCTAGTGTCATGACACCTCAGTCTAACCAATTGAGCTAGACCTCATTGGCATCCATAGAATCACCATTCACCATTCCTTTATTAGTTTTTCTTCCAGCCATTTTTCTTCCTTTTGTTTTCAAATTTTTTTCTTTTGGATTTTTTTAGTTTATTTTAAAAAATTAAAATTAATAATTTATGACGTCATCAGTTGATGTGGCGGCGTTGACCAATTGATTTCGTCGCCACATCAGCAGTCAAAGTCCAAATTTGTGAAAAAGAACCAAATTTGCCAAAGAAATGAAACTTCGGGACTACATTTTCCAAGAAGAGCAAACATGAGACTGCATATGCCATACCCTTCAAACTTTAGGACCAAAAATGCCATTTTCCCCTGCTGGCGGGTACACTTGGATGAACCGAGGACCATCTAGCTCCTCACCCCTTTCAAAAGCATGAGTACCCCTATAATTCCATTTGGATACCAATATTAGTAGTATTAGTTTATAGAAGGGTTAGTATAAATCTTTGGAAAGAATGGATCAAATCCCCAAAACTATTACTATTTTGAGACCTTTTTTTTTTTTTTTGAAACGGATTACTCTTTTGAGACTATTTCCCCAAAAATAATAAGTTTGGTGATTAACTTCATCAACTATCATACTTTCAAGACAATGTCCGCCAAGTTAATAAATATAATAATAAACTCTTAAGAAATCAACCAAATATATTAATTTCTTAGATGTTATGGTACAAAATCCACTTTTGTTGATTATATTTTCATGATGTTTAAGTGCCGTTCAAATTTTACTTTATGGCTTTGAAATAATTTATAATTAGTTCATCCTCCATTACTTTTATTCATTTTTTAATTAAAATTTTGAAAATATTTTGACAACGAATTGCTTTTAATTTATATTGTAAATAGATATATAAAAATGTTGTGAAAGTATACTTACAAGTACTTTGGTATAAATATAATATTATTTATATATTTTTCAATGTAATTGAAAGTAATTTGTGGCAAAAATAACTCAAAAAGATCAACTATAAAGCAATTACGGAGAAATATATTTTTTAATTGTTGGTATGTCATGTGAAATATAACTTCGTAGCCATGAAATATGAATAAATATATTTATGTGTTGAATATACAAAATTTAAACACTTACAAATGTTGTTTTTATCTATTTATTTAACTAAAAAAGTCACTTCAGGGGCATTGTCTCAAAAGTTTGATAGTTGAGGGGGTTAATCACCAAACTTATTAGTGTGGGAGGCATAATATCAAAATAATATCAAAAGAGTAATAGTTTCGGGGGTTGGTCCATTTTTTCCTAAATCTTTTTGAAATTTAAATTCAAATATGGTGGAGAACCGAGTCCTATTTTTCAGATTCATCTATCACCATGCAATAAAATCATTAATACTAATTGTTATCATCTAGGTGGAGATTGATGTTTGGAATAGGCATAGTATGTACAAAATGTTGCCGATCTTGACTGGAGTTGCTAGTATGTTTCAGGGTGGACTATTTGTGGACTGCATCAAATGATAGGAAATAGCATTTTGGACAGAGACTCATTAATAATTAATGTATATATGGTCAAATTGTCAAACAAATGCATAATTATTCTCACCTAATCAAACATTGCTCTCAATATACTGAGTACTAATTAATTAATTAACTTAGTTAAATCTAAATTTCATGTACAATACGATCGAGCATTTAATTTTAGTTTCTATACCGAGTAGCTAGCTTATTGGCTAATTACCCATCATCATGATAGAAGACAATTATCCCCTTTTAAGTTATTTTGAAGAATTTAGTTATGCATGAAATGATACGTAGTTGTACTAGGGATTCGAATTCACATGGTGTGGTCCAACACGTTAGATGAAGTTCCAACCTGAAATCGCGTTGGTAGGATTTTCAATCCGACCTTGATTGTTGTTTAAGCGTCCAGTCCTGTCTAACAAGTGATTTATGCCTTTACAGAGATGCTAGCAGGGGCGAAGCCAGAAATTGGTTGGGGGAGGGGGGTGAAATTCAATATATATGATTTTTTTAAAGTTTGGAGTATTAGATAAGAATTTTTTATTTTTGAGGGGGACGGGACGGGCGGGGGGGGGACGCCCCAGCCAGCACCCCTGGCTCCGCCCCTGGATGCTAGATTGGGATAAACCTAGTGTACATGTAATACATGCATACACATTAAAACGAATTTCGCATGAAACAGTACTCTAAGTTGGTAATAAAACAATGCGCCAATTGCCAAACAGGTGCAGATTTATGTTGTTCTTATCAACCCTATTATTTTTCATCGTATTCCTATAAATAGTTTAGTCGATCAATTGTAAAATTCATGTTTACGAGGATATAAAACAGCTGTTGACTCGTCTTCGATGCCAATAGCATCTTTTGATCGACGTATGTTGATCGCATTCTATTATGACCCAGTCTATTCTTTGTAGCGACGAAAACCTAAATTGCATGGTATGATCTATCTAGCATGATTTAGACGGTTACCCGAACAAAGATTCGACGATTCGTACATATTTGGTGAAGGCCCTAATACGTATCACCCCTAAAGAGTCAGTAGAGTCAGTGTATTACCCCGAAGAACGGACTAGGAGTGACCACGTCGGCCTAAAGGGTCGGTCCTTCATAATTATTAGTCGTTAGCTAGAACAAACCAAATATATATATTTAGTCAATATTCAAATTATCTTGCATTTCTAGTCTCTAGAGAAGTTGCTCTTTAATTAATAGTTTAGGACCTTTAGGTTCAGCAGAATTGATGTCTGCATGGTTGAAGGAAACTCTCTATCAGTGCTGAATATCTATGCTTACAAATAGATCGAAGAATAAATGAACAATATATACAGTATGTATTTAACAAGATTGTTCAAAAACATTCAAAGGTTTTGAATTGAACTATACGCGCGTAAACAATGACGACTCGACGACCGATCGAGCTAAACCAAGAATAAAGGTTACCCCCTGATCAATTTTCATATTTCCTCTGGTAAGATCCAAGACCAGAACAACCATTAATTAGTATAAACTGTCAATTTTAATTTTAAGGTTACATTAAGTATTTGAGTTCCGAAAGTGGGACAACATTTTAATATATAGTACTAACTCATGTCCAACTTCGAAGGGGCATGCGTGGAATTAAATATGTAAATTAATTTGCAACTTGATTTGTTAACACCTCTGAAGGAAGCAACGCATACTAGTTTTTAGTGAAGATAGGCTCATCACCTCACTTTCAAACTGTGGGCTATGGGGAAGGCCATCTCGTGACATATGGGGCTTAAAGAAGAACGGCCCAAAGATCTTTCCTCTCACAGTCTCTGACTTGTGTGAAAAATTGTTGCCCAAGTTGTTATTCTTCCATCTTTTTTGATTATTCTTTCGGAAAACTACTGACACTACATTATCATTTATCAACTTTCTCATATTGGCTTCTATTCCTAGCTAAACATGACATTTGACTTTAATTACTCCATCTCAAGTCAATTTGTATTCGCTTGTCACTCACTAGCTTCCTTACGACTCCACCATCCTTATGACAAGTAATTTGGCGGTATTAACGCTAAGAGAATAATTATTTACTCTGAAGAAATAGAGTCGTCGGCATGAAGAATAAAATCAAAGGCATTGAGGATTGTGTTGGTGGACTTTGATTTGGAGGTAGCCAAAGTTGTCCTAGCACTACTCATGAATAGCTGCTAGCTTGTCAACATATTTGGGCTTTGTTGTTTGCCATTGATATACAGTAGTTGTTGATTGAGTGGACACAATCAAGTTGCGATTCTGGTATTGAATTGAATCGTCATATCTATATATGATTGTTAGCCATTTATATTAGTAGTCCGGCCAGTCTCTTGGATTTTACAATGGGACAAATTAGTTTCCTATTTACGCCTCTCTCTCTTTGTGACCCTAACGTTTTCTGCCGCCCCTATTCTAGTTTACAAAGTTAATTAGCTACCGGAGGGAGAGTAGTTATTATGTGTACGTTGAAATAACGAATTCTCTGTCCATATAATCAAATTTACAAAAGACTTGCTTTCACTCATGTCTCAGCTATTTAAGTACCGTGACTAAATTCCATGCTAGGTGCAATTGCGGTACAACTTTGATATATACGAATTCCTACGTTCACAATTAAACTTATTAGTTTCGTCGGCTAATTCTAAGTTCCATTTGATTTCAAATTAATTCTAAATCGCAACGGGAAAAAAATATTTTGAACTTATATTATGAAAGTGGAAATCTTATATTTTCATAATATAAGTTGAAATAATTTTTTGCCGGTACGATATAGGATTAATTTGGAGTAAAACGGATACTAAAAAAATTCAACGAAACTAAATGGAAGCTTGATTGTGGACCGAGAAAGAAGTACTACATTTCAAGATGTGGACTTAATGACCTACTATTTTGTGTTTGAGCTGAGTGCACTTGAGGAGCATTGAAGCAACCCAGAGATTGAACCTCACTTATCTATCTAACAATCTAGTTGAATGCAGTAACAAGGAGATAAGGATAGTTACCTTAAATGTAGCATTGGGATAGAAATGGATGTGTCATCACTGGACTTTTCAAGCTACAGACAACTTGTCAGTAATGGAATAGTAGTTGAGTGTACTATACTTTAAACTTTATACTGGTCCTTGAGAAGGCAGCAAATATGATGTGGAGTTGATGTGTATGGTGCAAGTATGTGGTGGACACGACACGAAATAAATCTGGCTTCGTTTCCTATGATTATCTCCTCACCAAATATAAATAAAGTTGATTCCAAAGGATTTTATTTTTTGTGGTTTCAAATTGGTTCAGTTCGGAGTTTTAGTCCAGAATATGATGAGACAGTGTGCATTTCGGTTAGCGATGAATTTGTATGTTCAACAATGTTGGAGAAAGGTCAATCAGTTCACTACTGACTCCATTCATAACACTTATGTTTACTACGTTTATCAAGCTTTTCTAGCCATATAAATTTGAAATGAAATTTAGATTGATTTTACTTGTGGACTATGATTTGGAATGACAAACAGAGAAATCATTTTTGTTTCTCCTCTCTGGCCTCCAAACTTCAGTCTATAAGAAGATTAAGATTCGATTAATATTCAAGTGCATGTATGGATTGCTATAGAAACCAAAACTTGTGCGGTTAATTTGATGAGGTTTCAAATGGTTACTACGAGTACAGAGTAGTAGACTAGGTAGTTAGTTTGAACAATCTGCATCCGAAGTCTAAAAGATTACTGCAATACCTCACCATTACGAGCCACCAGTCCATCAAAATCATGTACAAAACAATCTCCAAATCTTCACGAGAGTTGTCTTTAGAAAATGCAGCATCTACTAAATCACTTTGTGCCAGTTGGTGGCGCAACCCAACACCTTGGAGAGATAAGCTGATGTTGTACATCCATGCCCAAGACACTAACATAAACACCTACTATTAAATAGTGGTGAGCAAACTCACAAACAAACAGCTAGTGGATCTCCACGCATACACGTTATGAATCCAATTCTCAAAAGAATCTTCATGAGCCATCTTAGTAATTTGAAAAGTAGTACTCCCTCCATTTTTTAATGGGTGACATTTTAGGTTTTTTACCTTAATTTTTAAGGTGCCTTTCTTCTTTATTTCCAATTTTATGGCACATTTCCTCTTTTTTTACAATACAATAATTCAGCCTAATCATTTTCTTAATATTTATGTATTAAATTAAACCTATTATTTTTTTTAAAAAAACAGAGGAATATATTCTTCCAAATAGTCTAGTTGTAGTTGTAGTACGTAGTAGTGACACTGTTTACGACATGATCATGTCGCGTCTCTCTGCTCCACGAAATCTTACGTACATTTTGTCGTACATTATATCCTTAGATTCTTTCTACTTTCTACTTTCTACTGCCTGCCTATTTTGGAATATATATTGATTTTTCTACATCATCTTATGTTAATAATTTTTTTGAAGAAGAAAAAACTCCAGACTCATAAATTGACAACATTGTAAGTAAATCTTGATATATCACATCCTACAAACAATTAGTAAAATATATGCAGTACATAAGATATTACTACTAGCATTTGAACTTAATTTTTAATTTGGCCTTATTAAACAAGAATAATCAATCAAACAGGATTGAAAATTCTTTGGCCAGGTGACAAGATCATTCTCGGATCCAGCTGTGTTTTCCTCTCTTCAAAAATGCGCCACTTGCTTCCAAAATGCTTCACCCAATCTTCCTTGCTTTTGTAATGTGGGATATATTGCTTCATCTTTATACCGGCCTTTTCGCAGAACTCGATTATCTCATTGCATAGCTTCTCCAACATCTCTGTCTCATCACTAGTTCCACTTGTATGCAACAATGCCAGTGTGTAGAATATCTGCTCCTCACCTTCATCTGATTCTGGTGTTACTGCTGACATTCGTTCATCCCATCTGGAAACGAAAACATAATTAATACATTATATAGAAACAATAGTGCTACGATAGATCAAATGTACGTATTTGATTCAAGTGTAATTACTTTGTTGTTTTAAGTGGATAGAAGAGGATGGGGCCGGAGGTGTGATTGTGAAGGCGGATTTTGTCCAAGAACACCCCGCGGTTAAAATCCATTATACGTGACTTAGGCACAAATAAGTTCAGCCATGGATGAGCTTCCTTAGTCCCTGATGAGTTGTGATTATTACTGTTTCCTCTGCTTCCAACTCTGTTGAGAAAATCGACTAGTGGAACGTCTCTCTTGAATATGAATCCGGGAAGGAAGTTCAACTCCTCTAGTAATTCCTCAAGTTTCTGAAACCAAAATGAATACACAGCAATACTATTAATTAAAATAGTGTGACAAACAATCAGGACTAAACTAACTTGAAAACATGTCCAAGAAATAACAAACCTGATCAATGGTATCAGCTGTCTGATGATCATAGTACTTGACAAGTTCTATTGTATAAAGTAGACCTTGAGTGTTCACAAGCAACGCATTAATATTGGATTGTTGTGAAGAAGAGTAGAAAGAAGATCTCCAGTTGTTTAGAGGACTCTGATCTGTGATTATTGAACCTTCAACATAATCTGGGACATTTGTATCCATCGAGATGAGACGTTCCTGGTCTTTTGTGAACGTGGAAAAGTCTTTGTATACTAGTCTTACCCATTTTGCCTACATGAACAACCACAAATTCAAAATCGCGAAGAAGTAAATCAAAATCAAACAAAAAGAGATGGAACTAATTAGATCTAGGGCATGATTTACTGGATTATGTAATGTCTACATAATGCACGATCCTAATGGCGTTTTTGTTTTTGGAAAAGGCAAAATTTATTAAGATCAAAACTCATGAGCATAAGAAATGCTCTAGTACAAAATTACAAGTTGCAACATGAGAAGCCCTCCTTCTAACATAAACAACAAAAGTACAAAACATCTCATAAGACAAATGTGTGCATTACTAATCCTAAACCAAGACCGAGTATTCCTTTTAACTTTCTCCACCATCGTACTACTTAATGCGCAATGCATAGACTGGCCGCGGTAACTCTAACTAAGTGGGACGTGCCAAACATTTGTTGTGCGTGTGATTTTTTCTAATAATATTTCACGTTTTCAATGTATAACATGTAAATTAAAATTAAATTTCCTAATTTTTTAATTATGTGGGAACATAAGCATGCTAGTAATTGTGTTGTGGGCATACAAGTACATTACATGATTGTTAGAAGGGCCTTACTCTAGCTGGAGCTTTGTGAAGGACAATTCTTGCTCTTGTAATGATGCCAAACTGTCCTAAGCCTCCAAGAACTGCAAAAAAGATCTCCGAATTCATGTGTTTGGAGCAAGTGACCAACTCTCCTTTTCCTATAATCCATCAAACACCAAAACACAACATCAAAAATTAGAACAAAGTAATCCAATACATGCAAAAGTTCTTCATGATTAATGCTACTTTAAATATTCCACTATGTCAATTCACATGTAAAAAAATCGTCCAAAGCATTACACATGATATACTACTCTTCATGGAAAAAGTAAGAAGCCTAGTTTCGACAAATTTGGACTTGTATCCTTTTACATCATACACAATCTTTATTGAGCTTCAAACCCAAAATTGCCAGAGAATCAAATCTGTTTTTCTGGCGTATTTTCAATGTGTTGTTAGTGTGCTTAGAAAAGAAGTGCTATATATCTAGCTAGCTAGACTTATACAAAAAAAAAAAAAAAAAGTATCCACTTCTTTTAACCTTTTTCTTCCACACAACCCTTTGCTCTATTTGTAAAGTTTAAGCACAAGTTTTCTTAAATTATTCAATCCATCCTAGCTAGCTAGCCATGCACCTAAATAAACTAATTAAAATGAAATACTTATTGTGCATTGTATGTACATATTTTATGCAACGTACGTATATATAATGTATTTATACCAGTAATAACGTCCAATTCATACACATTGCTAATCTGAGGACCATGTAAGAACGATTGTCCGCTTATCCCAGCGTTAGATAGCGTTCCGCCAACACTCAAGTACAAATAATCGGTCCAAGAAACCGGTGCAAGACCTTGCTCCAACGTAGCATTCAACACATTGATCCACAATTGCTCACCACCTACATCAGCAAAATACCCTAAAGTAGGGTCCCATGAAACCCTAACACCAATACCATTTTTGCTTAATGAGCTCATTTCCACCACAAACCCATTGCGCGCCATGGCTTGACCTCTAACAGAGTGGCCACAGCCCTTTGGTGCAATGGTGAATGGATTTGAGCGATGATTCGACAGTTTGATAAGGTCGATAATGTCATCGACAGATGAAGGGTAAAAGACCGCGGCAGGGTGTTCATGGACTAGGTTTCCATAGTCTATAGAGGCTGATTGAGTTGCATCTAGATCAGTAGCAAGCATTTTGGCAATACCTAGTGATAGGATCTCATTTGGGAATGGAGTAGTAGTTGTAGTTTGTGTATTGCATGGACTAAAATGAAGAAGTGTGATGATCACGAACAAGATTGTGAAATGTGAATGGATAGAACAAAGGGAAGCCATTTTTAATGAGAGTGGAAGAAAATGAAATGGGATGAATGGATTGATTGATATGAATGTTGTGTACGTTAAGGGGTAGGGGTGAAATGAGTGTATATATAGAGAAAAATGAAAAGATCTAGAATTGTGCTCTGAATCTTGCCAAGAAGGAAAGAAATCTTTGACAATGTGGTACGTAAATTTGTATCGGAGATACGAAAAGGACTACACTTGTGTGTGGTGCTTTTTGCCTTTCTACCAAATGTCACAGCATGAATTACTAGCTAGCTGCTTTCACTACCTTAGTTTTTATACACACACATATGTATTTTGGATGTTGTTGTGATTAATTTCTCACACTAGTTTTAAGGTGATCATGATAATTTTCATCTTGGAAAATCCAATTTCTTTTAGCATAGAATATTGATCACCCATCTCATGTCATTTACTAGCTCCCATTTGGTAAAATTAACCTATATGCACAATTAGTCTCTTTTATATTAATATTTAAAAATGTCATATGTGTTCAAACAGTATGGGTAGCAACTCGGTTATGTGTCACAAAAGTGTTACATTAAATGTCTAAATTCTAGAACGATATTTTTGTAATTAGTTATAATTCCATATAGGTTTCTTCTCTAGCTAGCTAATCAACTTGATTTGAGGAACTTGGTATAACGAGTATCATATCGATGTCGTTATCGTCATGTTCATTAAACTTAGAAATTTAACAATAATGAAAACCATAGTTTGACAATTGACGTCGCCATAGATAATAGTATGTACTACTAGCACATTTCTGTTGATTAAAAGTGTATTTAAATTAAATCTATGATATTGAGATAAACTATGATGTTTGCAATGCAGTGATTTTGATAATATATACGCATCTTGAGCTCAGTTAAGATAACCGGAGATGCCCAAAAAAACCGAATATGCATGTTAATAAAAAGTATTGCACGTTATAATCGCGTATGTCCTAGTAGCATTTATATATATCTGCCATTGGACGTACTCTTCCCTACCTAGGAAAACTCTCTTGCTTTTGTAATATAAGTACCACTAAATTTCAACCATGACAGAAAATACACATGATAATATCTCATATCCCACCAATTAGAATTGAGACATAGCTCCTTGGCTGATTCTAAAAAATAAATATTTACGGTATTTTTTCAAAATGAACAATATCATATGTTAATAAGTCTACCAGCACGTGAAAGTTAAAATCGAATTGATCTCATGAACATAGCAAGGGAAAAAAGATTCGATGATCATATGTATACATATGATCAAATCAAACCCACAGAATTGAAATGAAAAAATCATGATCACACTTTTTAAGGTTTAAAACAGTGTGTTGACTCTTGTTTTTTCTACCATGATTTAAATACCAAAAATATTGAGAGCCCTTAGCCTATATTATGTTTTTTTTTCTTCAAAAACTTTTTAATTTTATTTCAGTCCTGCTCAATTCGATTCTATTCAGATTGACTCAGTTCACTCGATTTATGTTCAATTTAGTTGTTTTTTATATTATAAATAATTTTAGTTTAGTTTAACTTTATTCAGTTTTGGTTAATTATGTCCAAATGTGTAGATTCTGAGGAAACTGAGGAGAATTTTAAGATGATGGAAGATAGATTTGGTTCATGATTCCCAGATCACGTCTTGTTGGTGTTTGTTGTAACATCAAAATCTTTAAAGTCAATTTCTTAACTGTAATTGCCAAACCCATTCTATTTTCTTTTCTAGTCTCTGTACTCTACTTTCCGTTTACATCTCTGGGCATAGATTTAACAAATCTTCGCAATGATAAGACCTTACATTTTCGCCAGATTTTCCATGGACGATGATGCAGCTAATCAAACGCAATTAATAGTTTAATACTACCTAAAGTGTAGTCGTATTGTATACCGTTAATTAGTCTCAAGACTCAATAGGTAAGTTACGTTAGAACTTATCATGTGTTACCCGAAACAGAGTATTTTTCTTAGTTCTTCTTTTTTCTTGTTCCCCTTTTTTTTTCCCTTCCTTTTGGAGGGTTTGGAGTATTATTTATGATAAAATAAGTGAAAACGAGAGGAAAAAAAAAAAAAGGTAGTAACTGTTGGAGGGTTTGGGGCGTAAGTTAGTGGAATGTTAATCACATGACAGAGTTAAGCCAGCTTTTGGGAATGACCTAAGGCTACATCTAGGTAAGAGCCTTGAGGGTTAAAGTGTTAAACTTTTCGATGGTTTGCCGTGAGCAAAGCAGGTGTGACCGAGGTTTAATTTATGCTATAGAGAAGTTAAACACTTACTATAGACACATGATTGTGGATCACATACAAATGGGATACACATTTATGTATCTTGTAAGTCTATTACTCTTCTATGTAGCATCAATTTTTATTTTTTTGAAACAGCTAAACGATTATATTACTAACTGAGTATAAGAAATGCTCCAACAAGCAATACAACTGAATACACGGAACATACTCCAGAGATGAACAACAAAACCAAAGTCCTTCCTAACCGAACGAGATACGAGAGGAAACGCCTCCTAAGAAACCTAAAGAACTCAAGAGGGAACAAAAGGTACTCCAAACGCACAACATAACAAAGGAGCGAAAAAGCTAGCACAGAAACAAACACAACAAGGCAGCATCAATATGTAACTGAGATCACTTCTTATGGAAGCTACAAAGAGACTTATTTGGGGCTAAATGTCCTATTTAAGCCCCAAATTGAGCCTAAAGGGGCTAATAATTAGTAGTCCTAATTTAAGCCTCAAATTATATGAGACCCACTATAAAAGTCACAAATTTTATGGAGTATACTCCCTAGTCCCTCCGTCCCAAATCAGTTGCACAATTTGATTTTGAGCACATAAAACAAGGATAAGAGATAAATATTGAGTTATATTGATATTGGAGGTTGATTTTAATTTATTGGAGATTTGTAGACACTAAAATGTGTTGATGGAATATAAAATTGTTATATACATGTCAAAAAATGGAAGAAATAAAATGGTGCAAGTCTAATGGGACGCTCAAAATGGTGTAACTGTTCTGGGACGGAAGGAGTATGTAATAAATGGATTAATATATGACATGTGGGACCCCAAAAAAGCACTATATAACCCAAAACCATTGAAGACTTTATTTGGAAGAGATTTTTTTTAGGTCTTTTATAGGCTCGGCCATATGGTGTGCTCTGAATAGCACTAGCCCATAGTTACGAACTTAAATAAGTGTTATAATGTAATAAATGTGTACCTCATAAATAACGGGGCGGATCGTCTACCCCATAAAATAACCCACAATATACCCCACTCATCTTATTGATCCACTTGTCATCATTAATTAAACTAACTAACCCATTAAACAAACCATGATTAGCAACTAATGACTCATACTCCTAGTTTCCATCTTTAATTCTCGGTCCTTTATACTAAATATAGACTTTCAATGAGATCTTTTTCCATGATTCTCTCCACTTTTTTATTTACTAAAAATATGATTTTACGAGTCATAGTTAATTATTTTACTGTGGAGTAGTATTTTAATGGATTTTTTTACAAGTAAATAACAAGCATAATTAACCAACCGTAACACAGAATAAAGAAAAATTAACATTATATATATCACATTTCAAAGCTTTATCAATCAAACATCTATATGTTTGTGCATCTATATGTTTGTGCCACAATTATTTTTGTATGTATACAAAGAAAGAAGGGCATGTACAAATTTATTTATATAGACTAAAACTTTTTAAAAAATCTGTAAATATTCTTTATTGCAATGGCAACAATCAGATCCTATAGACTAAAACTTTTTAAAATTCTAATCTAGTATCAAAATGAAACAAAAAATTTAAGTTCATTTAACCATCTAAAAATTAGATCATCAGGAAATAGTATTAAATTTGATAAATGATGATTAATGTCTTTGAAATGAATTTGATGAAGGATGAGATTTTAAAAAAATCTGACAAAAAATTTATGGGAAATAAACATAAAAAAGTTGATACAAAACTATTTTTAGTAAAGAGATGATGGAGGTAATTAGATAAACGGATTCCTCCCTTAATTAGTTAACCATAGTTTACTTAGTGTCTAGTTACTTAATGACATGTGGACCAATAAGATGAGTGGGGTATACTGTGGGTTATTTTATGGGGTAGACGATCCGCCCCGCATAAATAATTCTAAACCGAGGACAATATCCTAGACATCCGGGCCTATTCGGGCTCTGACATTTCTACTCTGTATCAAACATTGGAGTCCATTTATTCTTTCCTCCATAAGCCTCGTTTGCAAGATTTACTCTTGTACTCTGACAGTGTTGCGGGTCAAGTCAACTACTATCACAGAGCCACAGATTCTCTGTGCTTCATTAGGAGAAAATGAAATGTATATGGACCAGTAATGAAGAAAGAAATCAAGAGATGCACGCAAATTAATTACAAAATGCAGCAATTATGTAATGTACTATACGAATTTTGAAGAAGAATAGTTCACGCGACCTCTAATTATATGCAAGTTGGGATGTACACACTAGCTAAAAACTGAAATTGACATATGGAAATCAATTTGATGCTAAATGTTTGTTTCCAAAAATGAACAAGGCATGGCAATATTTTCAGGTCCCAAGGCTAAAGATTTTGGCCAGGTAAAAGAAAGTGGAAGACTTGAATCACTTGATCACTTGAACATGTAATGTAATTGTCAATTAAAGTAAATATTCAACTCCAAATCTTTGACGAATTGACTCAAATATCACACGGCCAAGACTTTACTAGATCTCACTCGACAGTCGACATGATCTAGATGATGATAATATTACTAGTACTAATTAGATTTTGTATCTGTCATAACATAACTGGCTTACTTTATTATTAATTAATCCCATTAAACCTACTTCAATGTACTTACTGTTGCTTTTTATTATCCGACCAGTAACTGGTATCTATTATCACAACTTACATATGATGGAATCTGGTGGAATATTCAAAGTCTAGGTAAGAGATGGGCACCCATTTGGAAGCTTCTGTAGGAAGTAAACATAACTAACTATTATATTCAAACGTCATTTAGAAAATCAATTACTAACAAAGGGTCAAACTTATTAGTACAAACTCCGGAAAATGTTTGAATTTATTCATCCCACCCATAGAAGAACGGCATTCCGAGTCCCTTGAGTTTAATTCTATAGTCATACAAGGTCTCAATAGTAATTTTAAGTTAATGTATGCGTGAAAATAGGAGAAATTTCCGACATCGAAGGATCATTACAAAGAGTACAAGACTTCCATCACTTGAATTCTCCACTTGTGTAGAGATAAATATGGCCGTCCAATTTTTTTATTTTTTTTTTCTTTCATACCACCCACATAAGAACGACTTTTCGAGTCCCTTGAGCTTACTTCTATAGTCACACAAGGCCTCAATAGTTCCTTAATTTTAAATACATGTAAAATTGAAAATCAAGTGAAATTTTCGACTTTGATGGTTCATATGGAGACGACAAAGAGTCAAGTCGCATGAAAGATGTACATTGTTTCCCGCTGTGCATATCGATTATTTGGAGTCCGTTGAAAAAATAAGAAGTAAAAAAAAAGTCACATAATACTGACTTTTTGGTTTCCAGAAGCTTCAATTATTTTTGAATTTTCGTCCCACCCACACAAGAATGAAGCTAGGAGTCCGTTGAGCATACTGTCATGCGTGCCTTTGATAGTTAATTTTATTCACTCTTAAGGTTGAAAATGATTGAAAATCGGGTGATTTTTTTACTTACAATTCTTATAACTATGATGAATTACACCCGAGGGCGTATAATTCTTGTACTCAAAAGTCAAAAACAAGGATTCACAAGATTAGACGGGTGTTATTCATGTCATAAATGTAACATATTTACCGTCCCATTATATTACTCATTAGCATATTTCGCGTATTAATTAATTACATTCTCTTGATTTGAACTAGCTGAATATATTAAAGTCAGATCTTCATAATATTCTTTTGAGTCATAAGCGAATGTCCCAAATGAAATTCGAACGGTAAGTAGCCAAATGAAATTCGAACGGTAAGTAGCCATATTTCTAGAAGTGGAAATTACACTACAAAGTTAATTGTCAAAAATGGTTTTCTCTTTATTAATTTCATACATGTAGCCATCATAGTATATCTACCGTAAGGTGATAGGGTTATGATGCCCCTAATCATCGTGGGTCACGTGTAATAAAAGTCACAATGCCTAGCTAATGTTGAGTATAGGATACAATTTATTATCATTATCGATCGTCTCATTTCATTGACAAATCTTATACTCCATAGTTAATTTGGTAAATCTACGTTAATTATTAATGCACGCACGCTTGGAACTTTATAGTTTATATATACTAACACACCCATCATTATTACTAATATGCATGTTAAGATTTTCCCCTTAGTTGCACGGTTGTTTATTTATACTAGACTATAGACATATCTAGGAGAAAGAGAAATATATATGCATCAATTTTGGATGATTCGATATAACATAATGCAGACATACCAGAAAGATACAAATGATGGTGCTGCAAAACATACTCAATTTAACACTACTCTTTCGGCTAAGGAGCTCAACAAATTGACATTAACGTACTCTTAATATATATATATATATATATATATATATATATATATATATATATATATATATATATATATATTTTACTGGTATCCACAGTGACATTTGATATATGTTAGTTTGTAAGATTATTCGGTGTATCTCAAGCACAAGTACGGATGGACTAAAAAAAATTCAATACAAAGAACACTAATACTCAAACAAGGAGCGCATGCGGTATGCCACAAATAGTATCGGACTATCCCCGACCCACGAGGAGTTCGGGTGGTTGGTAGTGACAAGGTAGGACGAGGACGTTATACATATAAATATATGTGTTAATTAATTAAAAACGATGCTAATATTTACAATGTTACTCATGTCGATAAGGTACCTTTGAGGTGCACACCGGAAAACACAGGGTATGAAATCATGCAGCTTGGTAGCACACTGATACTAGTTGATTTTGTATCAATGATTGTGTCTATGGTGTGAATGCACAAATGTTACTTGTAGAGTATGGTGAGTGGTTTCCATAGAAAAAAGGCGATATGTTGTGTACTTGGATAAGGAGACAATTATAATGATCGAGGACTTTTAGAATCTATCGACGACTTATGTGAAATTAATGTGCTCTAAACAAGCTTGATGAAAAACAGTGCTAGTACTTAATTTTCTCCGTTCGTCTATAATTATATACCCAAGTGTTAGTTCAATGTAGTCTCCAGATGCCCAAACTCGAACCATGTTTGTATGATCGTTTTTTTTGCAGGAACATACGTTCCGTCTAGAGGTTGCAGCCCCCTTTGCTTGTACTTTTCTTTCGATAGAGCTACACAATCCAACAGTTTGAACTTTAAGGCTGTTCATAAAATCAAGAAATTGGAGACTAGTAAGAGAGGAGAGGTTATTGACTGTTTGTTTCTATTAAAAAAGAAATGGCTTAGGCAAGAATGAACATGATTTCTGATAACATCAAGGAAATGTGCCAGGCAGTGTGTAAGCTAGGATCATATGTTGTATAAACTTTAAACGTCCAGTTGCTTAGTATTCTTAAAACAAAATGATGAAAACAGTGGGAATTTCAGGAAATAAATGCAGATCTTCAAGGTTGCACAAGGTTTGTTATGTATCATAAGTTTCCGAAAAGTAAGTCTGAGTGTCTTGGTATGGTGATTGATGGTACATTTGATAGAAAAAGCAGGACTATGTGCTATATTGTATAAAACAAGGAACAATGTCAATCCAGAACACTAGTTGCGCCTGATCATAAACTCTTTGCTTTGGTACAATGTAGAAGATGCGCCTGATCCTCATCAGATCCGGACATCTCAAACTTTCTGCTTCCTTGGCCTTTGTAAGTATACAAAACTGGTCACACATTTTAACTGTCAACAGACATCTTGCTACTTTTCCTGTCAAATTTGAATCTGAACTTACATCATACAAGTGCATTCCCTGTTATATCTTCAACTCTATATTCAGAATTTCAGATACTGGTCAGGTCTTGTTCTTTTTTTCAATAACATTATTGTGTGATCTTACTTATTTACTGTATAAAGTGAAGTACAAGAAGTGGTAAGAAACCTGATTATTATTGCATAATATTTCTTTCTTTCAAGTAGTTACAGCTTACTCCCATGTATGTATACTCTTCAGCAACAGATATAGCTATATGACTAAGTATAACCTTTCTATGCCTTTCACCAAGGTAACATGTATATATATATATATATATCTGTACAAATTTTCATTCCCCAACAACTGGCAAGAGAAAAGCTCAAATCTTCGATTCCAGCATCTCCTGTTGCAAGATCGATCACATATCTGTCTTTTATTCGATAGCCAATCCACTCCACATCTTATGCTGTTCTCCTAACTAAAGAGATTTTTGTCGGGTCACCGCCCATTTCTTCAAACACCACTAACAAGTTCCCGGTTGGTTTGACCCAGGACCGTGGAATATGGTAATATCTTTGTGAAGGTTCACCACACCCTCTTTGGCATTTTGTTTCAGAGAATATACCGGCATAATTACAGCTGCCACAGTTGCCTCTAGCTGTATATCCTGGCCAGTGTCTGCCGATACTTTGGCCATTTATCCATACTTCGCCTTTACTCATGCCAATCAAGTCTAATGCCAACGGGTCGTTTCCTGCTGGTGCATTGAATGTCGTCTGGGGAAACCAAAAGAGTGAAAAACAGTTGGTTTATAAATTTTAAAAAAAAAAAAGCTGGATGGTGTTATGTTAATTAATATTCGACCAGCATACCTTGTACCATGTTAGAGGCTGTTTCTGAGCCAATAGTGAGCTCCCAACCCATTCGACTGAAGAAGTTCCAGTGATAGTATCAAGACCGAGCTTTTCACCCTTCAAGCCAACCTATTGCGCACAGAGAAGAATACGTAATATCAGTCGATAAGTGATCAGTTGTGTGGAAATCTGAATAAAAAGAATAGCAATCATTGTGACTTGTGAGGAAGAGATGGGCTATTAACCTTGTAGGCCCAAGTCTGCTTCGTTAAGTCTCGTGTTCCCTCATTAAGACCAGCCAAAGTGACAGGACCAAGAACTCCTGTGTTCCATTTCTCGTAATGGACACCGACGTTCTGGGAAAGATTATGCAAAGCAAACATGATAAGGGCTTACACAAAGTAATATATAGCATTCACGGAGTTAACGACCTAAAGCAGAAGGTTTCAACTAACCGCTAGGCCAACTTCAACACTGAGCAAAGAGATCTTGTTGCTACCCGGTCTCAAATTCACTTTACCTCTGTATGTTAATTTCGGATTGTTAAGGCTCCCGAACACGGTTCCTGTTTCCAGATGCAGAAAAACTTAAGATGATACATAACTGAAAGGAACAGATTAAAACAGAGAAAATTCTAGCCCAATGAGTTACCATATAATTGGCCATTGACAAAGACATGCAAAGCATGACCGGCAGACATAACCGTGAGTTCAGGCCATACTCCAGTCTTTAGAAATTCTTCATTTGAACCTATTTTAATACTGCATAAAAGATGGTACTAGTAAGTAACGGAATTTCCAATGATCACCATAGTCGGCCTTAACTGTTCGAGAAAAAGTTGTGTTCAGACGTACTCTGTGAGGTACCACAAATAATCTGAAGTGTCTCGAGTAACATTTATTTGCTCCCACAAGCCTTGCATTGCTAGTGTGTCACCATCATCTGCAGTTGGAGTCTGTTCGTTGTAAGACTGCCACGTAAATCCGCTTACAGGTAGCATCTTTGCTGGAGCGCCCTTGGAGTTAATCTGTGACCAGTAACAATCATGTATCTTAGGACTGTTCAATTTTATGCCTAGAAACACAATTTTTGTTGTGGGAAAGAATGCTCTACACATACTTGTGCAGTGTTATAAACAGCCGTCTTGCAGTCTGGCAATATACTAATAGACCAAGGAGGCAAATTGTATTGCGCATTTCCGAATGTCAATTTTGCAGAATAATTGGGGTCAAAGTTGGAGAGGAACGCGGCACATGCTCCGGATTTTGATCTAAATACATGAATCTGCGAAAATTTTGACAATTAAGAGTTAGTCAAGTAAACTGGTTCAGCCAGAGATAGTTTCAGCGAAAGAGCAGCAGAATAAAACGTGCATAGTTCGATTAAGTTACCTCTTGATTTTTGCCAGGATAGGTGACAGTTGGATATGATGCAACCAAAGCAGGTTCAGCTTGCTTAATTGCTTTGTGTAGATCTCTCAAGTGACCCCATTTTGGCTGATTCAGAAGTCCTGGTACAGAAAGGCAGCTTTATCATAAATTCCAAAGGAATATAACACATAATAAACCTAATAGTTACTCAGATTAAGATTTACCATATTCGTCTATTGGAGCGTCATAATCGTAGCTTGTGGCAACGAAAAGACCAGATGCGGTACGACCAAAATTGGTTCCTCCGTGGTACTGGAGCCAACAACAAATCATCAATCACATGATCAAGTCTAGGCAACTAATTCTTGAAGCAACATGAAACCAAACTAACTTTGCTTCTTCCACACAACACAAAAAGTGCACATACCATGTAATAATTGAAGAATGAGCCATTGTTCTGAACAAACCTGGCCACTGAATAGGCCAAGTCTTCAGCAGGCCGTTGAGGAACCGGACCACCAAATTGTGTATACCTTAAGGAACATAGAAACCAAAGATGAATAACAGCGATCAAACTCCAAAATCTTCACCCAAGTTAACTTGAATTTTAGTTAATGGTTAGTCATTTACCAGCCAGTCCAGTTTTCTGTGAACATTTTCGGCTTGTAAGGTCTGTTAGGTGTGAACTTTTCGCAGTAGAAACCATTGCAACTGTCAATCTGAACAAGTAAAAACAATGAATAAGCAAAGGTTCTACAAAAACCTAACATGCCAGCATTAAGAAACGTGAAATTAATTTATCCATCACTTTCAGCAACTTGACTAAAATTTTGGACCATGCCTAGAAAATATCCAAAAAACTCTGAAATTCAAGAACTCAAAAACTACCTACTTGTGACTGTGAGGGACCCCTATAACTGCATTGTGACTGCCGGCATTTATATTATAATGAATAATTGTCCACAACTATTGAATTTTGGCAGATATATAATAGAAATATAGGATGCATGCATTGAAACAGACAAAAGCACCAAGAGAAAAAAATGAACATATTTTCACACACCATTGGATCAGGAGCAGTTTCTTGTTTACACATGACCCACGGTACACCGGTGTTAAGCCCGTTGGCCATTTTCGCCGCCCAGGCCGAATAAGCCTTGCCGGGAGCACCAAGCTGCCATTCCACAGGTCCATATTCATTCTCAATCTGATGATGTACCCAATGCAAAAACATGATTCAGAATCAAAAAATATATTCCAATTTCAACTCAGTGATGAACAAGACAAAAACCAAGTTAAAACAAGAACAGTGTTTTGGACCTGTGACATGATAATTGGTCCTCCTTGTGGCTCAAACAAACCCTCTGACTTCATCATGCTGACAATTTTGCTTACAAATCCTTGCATAGCCACCTTTATTTTTTTATAGTCAAAACACACAGTTAGTACAATAACTGAACATCATCTGTTGAAATATTGAGGTAAACTGGTAAACTAAGTCCATGCAAGAAGTCAAACCTTGAAAGGCCCATTATCTGTTCTAAACTCCATCCCAGGTACATACTTTAGCCAAACAGGAAATCCCCTGTATCAAAACAGAGCAAATTTTTCAATACAACAACATTTAAAGATTGATTTACCAGCTCCATGAGTATAATAACAAGACATACCCAAAGTTCCATTCTGCACAAACATACGGCCCAATTCGGAGATGAACATAAAGGCCAGCTTGTTGTACAACCTTGATAAACCTCACAAGATCAAACCGGCCTTCAAAATTGTACTGTATAGCAACAAATTCATAGAAAAAATAAATTCTTGAGCAACAAAAAAAAAATCAATCAATCAAACAGGAAGTTAAGGTGTTTTAGATTTTTACTTTGCCAGGAGAGGGTTCATGGCCATTCCAAAACACATAAGTCTGAATAACATCCAATCCACCATCTTTGGCCTTTTGTATAAGATCAGGCCACATCTATAATCATACGAAGAAACAATTTACCCGATTAATAAATAAAAATGCTCAATTTTCAAGAAAATAAAACTACATTTGGAAATGGCAGTGAGTTAATTAGTTAGTTACCTCAGGCGTGCTTCGTGGATAGTGAATTGAACCGGAGATGAGAATCTTTCTCTTCCCATTGATGATGAATGCCTTATCATCATACGAAACTGTAGCACTAACAGTAGAACAGAAAGCCAATGTGACAAGAAGCAATAAGATTAAACCCATAATTTTAGACTCCATTTTGTTTTTCTTCTGCCCCTTTTGGGGCTTGGGTCTGAATTTATAGAAAAGATTGTCTCTAGTCTTTACACTGACAAACAGAAACAGCTGAACAGAGAATTAGAAGAAAAGAAGGAGCTTTAAATCTCTTTTGGATTCTTTATTGCTTCTTTTGAGAAATGTTCAATTTCATTCACTATTTTTTTCCTTTTCTTTTTTTTTTTCTTTCTGGGTTTTTGTGTTTATAATGTGTGAGTGGAGAATTTGGTTTATGTGCTGCATGAATGAAATGGGATAGCTGCAACTGCTTTTTATAGGGGGGGGGTCTTGAATTGAATAGGGAACTAAGGGAAGTGTAGCTTTATAAAAAAGAAAGAAAAATTTATCCATTTTGATACATAAAAGAATAATTAAAAAGAAAAAAGAAAAGGAATGAAGAAAAGCGAGGGCAACGCCATTGTTGCTGTGGTTAAGGTTGTGGGGTTCATTCATTTGACACACGTAATGAGTTTCATCCGAATTGAAGATAAAGAAAGGGTGAAAAGGGACGAGCGATCATCTTGTTTAACGGATTTGTTTTCTGACTTCAAATTGAAAACAACACTCACTCACAAGAAAGGCATTTTACTTGTCTTGACGTTTCCATTTTAACAGAAGAAAAAATAAATAAAGCAGTAAGCCAAAAAGTACGTTTATATTATTATATACACTAATTCCCTTTCATTATCTCTTCCTACTTCAATCTTCATAAAGTTTCATTAACAAATAAATAATGGGTATCCATCCGCGTCTAAAAATGATTAACTATCCTGGTTTTCATTTTTGGAAAATTTTAATTGCTTCCTTACATTACATATGCGATACCAAATTAAGTTTAACATTTCACTTTGTGCTTGGTGACTTTTCAAAGAGTACTTTTAAGTTTTAACCTCAAATTTGTCTTTGACAAAGTAAAAAAAATGGAGCGTCATTTGATTTAGTACATGTTATTTTGTAAACTTTTAAAATTACTTTCTTTATTTTCGAACTCGTACATGACCACGCTAATTTTTTATTTTTTTTTGAAAACGGCAAAATTTATTACTAATAATAAGATAGTACAAATACAAACTGAAAGTGCATAAGGAATGCACACCAAACAAATAGAGAGATAAAAACTCAAACCAAGAACTCGACCCAACACCATGAATAGTGTAAAAGCATGTTCGAAACTCCAACCCGTTATGGTCGTACCAATACTTAACCACCCCCTCGTCTAGTATGTCAATTTTACTAGCAAGATGCCGAGAGTAGGGGGTGACGAATCGAAAAACCAATTCTAGCTAAGTCCAACGGAGTGGAATACCTACGTTGCAAGTTTAGGGAACTTAGCATGAAAACGAAAGATGATGAACTCCGTTGGGTACGCACCACGCTAAATTAAACTATAATAATAATACATTAATTGAAAGGATTTCGAAGTGAGTATTAAAAGGATTTGGTGTAAATATGAGAGTGAGTGAGAGTTAATTAAGATATTGATGTGAGAACCGACCCAATTAATATTTGCGTGCTAATTGTTCGAGATCCAAGATCTGATTTGAATTAGTAGTAGAGTTGCTTTTTTTTTTTTTTTTTTCAAAATTTTTATTAATCTATAAGAAATAAAAATACAAAGAAAGTGCATAAATGATGCACACCGGAAGAAAAAATCAACCAAGAGCTCGTCCCAAAACCAATAAGAGAATAAAAGCATGTTCGGACTTCCACCTCGTTATGGCCGTTTCAAACTTAACCACCCCGTCGTCTAGTATGTCAATCTCACAAACAAGATGCCAAGAGTTAAGGGGTGACGAATTGATAAAACAATTCTAGTTAAGTCCACAGAAATGAAATTCTAGTAGTAGAGTTGCTAGTTCTGAAGTACTACTATTTTTTATTTAATCGGCAAAATATGTCTCGTGTAATAAATTGGCTTCAATAAATAAGTGTTACCGATTAAGAAAACCTTTTAAAAGGTTGTTCGTAAGGGGTTCATCCAGAAGATAATTAAAGCCATCTAATTTGTTGGTCAAGTTGAATAGGATCATTAAGAACATTAATATACAATCCCATTATTTCTGAAGATCTGGAACATATGTACTCTCTCTGTTTATTGTTTATATACTCCATTTCTATCTGTTTTAAAAATATCTCACTTCTTTTTTTAACAAACTTTAACTTACACACAACGCATATTATATCGATTATTAACTTTTAAAACGATTATTTTAACAAACTTTTGGGGAGTCATAAAGTGGTGCAGTGGTAATGAACTGGAGTTGTGTAAAGAGAGGTGCATGGTTCGATCCATAGCGGTGACAGAGTTATAAGGTTGGTTTAGGTTTGGAGAAATAAGATGATTTAAAATGTTTGTATAATAATACTATAATATATAATAGTATAGGAGTAATTGTAATATCTGACGTTTAAAAAAAAAATTAACAAACTTTTGAAATTTTTGAGGGTGAAGTTGCCCCGCCCACGTACGCCATTATCTACTTCTCTATTGAAATCAAACAACTTGAAACTGTGTGAACAGTTTTACTAGTGCATTTTTCCGGTAGCTCAAAAATCAAAATCTTCTAACTTGTGCAATAATCATCTAGCTAGGGCTGTCCTATCTTACGTTTTCAAACTTGTTGAGGTGGCCACACTTTCTTTTTTGTTGTTGTTGCTCTACATAACAACCTGCTATACCTTGTTGTCAACAATATGGAACATTGTTTATCGGGAGTGCAATGGTACAGCAGACAAATTAGCTAATGAAGGAACACTAAAGAATTTAGGAAGACCACCACCTTTTGCTACTAGTTCTTTTACTTTTATTTGGGACACTTGCTTCTTTTGTGCATTCGGACTTAGTTTCTACTTTTGCAAGGTCTGTAACTAAGGACAATGATTCCTCCCCTAATTATATGAATATGATGCTTTTCGAAAAAGAAAAAAACAATATGGAACATTTGTATTTTTATTTATTTATTTATTTTTTTACTGAATTGACATTTGGCATTTAAAATATGGACATCAGTTTTTCTTTTATTATTATTAAGAAAAAGGCATGGATAATGGATATAAGTTGTTGGCATGTACATATCGGAAATTCAAAGGAAAGTTTGAAAAGAAATGAAAAAACAGCAACAATTGGAGTAACAAACTACTTCACTTTTTAATATCTTGCAAAATAATAAACTTAAAAACAAATTTGATGAACTACATGAAGTTAACTTCTGATATACCGTAATAGTTTCTTCAGACCAAACCTTAAGAATTGAAGTTGTTGTTAACAGTGCGGGTTAAGATTCAAATAAGTGCATAATTACCATGGAAGGAGTGAAATTAAAACAGTAAAAATAAAATGGTTACACCAAATGAATAGTGATTAAATTGTGCCTAAACTGGTTTTGTGCGTAACGCATTAAAATTGATGGTGCCACGAATAAAAAATATGGGGGATTAAAATGATTTTAGTTTGATTAACAGTTTAACACGGAACAGCATGCATAATTAAACTAAATTATTATTGGGTTGGAAGCACATTAAAACATCATTTTCGGCACAGAAGGGCAAAAGTGCCAATTGACAATTGATGAGAGAGAGTCGAAATATTTGGGAGTATTTGGTGCATTTTTTGGGGTACTCTATCCAATATCCAAATTCCCATCACGGGCCATTAATTCCCAACAAGTTTAAGGTGAAGTACCCAATCCCATTCTACTTTCGGGAGGAGACTTCACTTGAGAGCCGAAGGGCGAAGGGTAAGTGTGGACCTTGTTGCCCCAGGTAGATTCGGCCTCCATGATGCAAATTGCAAACCCAAGGTGGCAAGGTCCCATGCTAACAACTGAAAATCTATCTACGGAGTTTGTATTGGTAAATTAATCCCACGAAAATAAAAATATAATAATTCGTCTTCTTATTTTGTTTATTTATTATGTTATTTATTTTATTAGTGGAGTATTGACCAGTAAGTTAGGGTTTATGAACTGTTTTCTAAAACACTCCGGTAGTTGGGTTTATCTCATAGTTAGTAATAAGGTTAGTTTTTAGCCCATACGTTTATTTTTTAGATACCAAGTCAGTATTTCACTATTTAAGCACCGTAATTCATTCACTTCTTCTTTTTTTTTTTTTTTGATAGAATTCTACTTTATTCTCATTCCAAACAATACAATACAACATCGTCGGTCATCAGATCCAGACGCAACCATATCCGGTCAGTCATCAAATGGACTCGATAGACAGACTTCACAGTTATCTATTTGGCCGCCTATACATTATAAGCTATAACAAAGCTTGGCCAATTTATCATCTCCAATACATCGCATTCGAACACTTTCTCAGATTTCATCTTCAATCTTCACGTAGAAAGGTTGTTGATTAAATAGCTTCGCATTTCGATGTCTCCATAATACATACACTGTTTCCGTAAAGGCGATCTTGAGTAGTTTAGATTTCAAACTTTCTTGTAATAAGATCAGTCCCACTCCAGATAAAAGATCTACAATGAGCTTCAATCCTCTTCAAAACCTTCTTAGGAATTTGAAAAATTTGCATCCAATAATTTGTTGTAGAGAAAATAACACTCTTGATCAACTCCAACCTCCCCGCATAACTCAAGAGTCTAGAGGTCCAGCGCTTTATTCTACTCAAAATCTTGTCCATAAGCTCTTGATAATGATTAATAGACAACTTCTTACTATCAAGTGGTACCCCCAAGTATTTAAATGGCAACTGACCTCTTCTAAAACCTGTAGCATCCAACATAGCTTCCTCCTCAACGTTATAATCCCGTAGAGTTAGAGAAAATAGTAAACTTTTCCATCATAAGTTGAACGGAAGTAACATCCCTTCTTGTGAATAATAATAAGTCATCAGCAAAAGCAAATATTAGTAATGTTCAACAACTCACATTTAGGATGCCAATTGAAATCAGGATTCCTTGAAACAAAGTGTAATACACGATGCAAATACTCCATAATAAGCACAAAGAGAAGGGGAGAAACAGGATCACCTTGTCGCAACCCTCTTATGGCAACCAATAAATTAGAAGGAGCACCATGTATAACATATTTGTAAGAGACAGAGGTAACACAAACCATTATCCATTTGATAAACAACCTGGAAAACCAAGTTCCCACAAGATTTATTCCAAAGCACACCATTCCACACTATCATACGCCTTCTGGATAACAATTTGAATCATGCATCTAGGGGAAATTCCCTTTCGACCATATCCTCGAATCAAGTCCTGGGCAAGAAAGATATTATCATGAATTACCTTCCCTGGAAGAAACGCAGACTGACTATCATCCACAATATCATTGATTACCGCCCCCAATCGTTTCGTCAGTATCTTAGATATGATTTTATAAAGTGTAGTACAGCACGAGATTGGCCGATAATCCTTCATTGTTTGCGCATCTCTGGATTTTGGAATCAAAGTCACTAAAGTGCAATTGACCGCTTTATACAATCTCCCTGTTGCAAAGAAATTCTGTACAACATTGATCACATCAAATTTGATAATAGCCCATGCCTCCTTGAAAAACTTTGCATTGTAACCATCCACCCCCGGAGCTTTGTTATTATCTATAGACTGCAATGCCTCCCAAATTTCATCATGCGCAACAGGACGAATGAGCGAAGCACCCTGATCAAGGGACAATTGCCTTCCATCCCTTAGAACCTCAATATCAACTGCTGCATAATGGCTTGCGGCAGATCCAACCAAATTGGAATAAAAGCGCAAGACTTCCTGCTCAACATCAGACCGATCTGAGACCCAATTCCCTGTTGTCGTTTTTAACTTTATTAACCCAGTTGTCTTACTTCTGTCACGAACAACAGCATGGAAGTAAGAACTGTTAGAGTCCCCAAGTTGTAACCATTTCTGTTTCGCCTTTTGCTTAGCCACGTTTTCATCTAATTCAACCCATTTCATCAAGTCAGCCAAGCATTGTTTTTCTTCAGCAAGTAGCATGGTATTGAATTTATCATTGAGCAAGGCCTGTTGCGCACCTTCCAGCTTCTCTCTAGCCACTATAACCTTCTGTTGCAACCCATGATATCTACTCCCAATACATTGCATATCATGTTGTAAGCCTTTCAATCTCTCCCAAACTACATACATCGGATGACCATTAACATGTCTAGGCCAGCCTTGGGCCACTACTTGAAGAAAATCAACTGCTTGTGCTACACAATTGATAAACTTAAATAATGGCTTTGGCCGGTGTACCATGGCTTCATAAGTAACCCGCAACGGAACATGATCAGAAATTGAATGTTCCAACACCTCAACAGTATGATGCTGAAAACTTACAAATCAATCAACATTCCCAAGTGCTCTGTCAATCCTTGAGTATATCTGCTTATTTGTCCAAGTGAAATGATCACCCCTTGTAGCACATTCAAAAATAAACCAATCTGACTCATCACACTCTCCATGTCCTAATACTCATTCAAAGTGACAGGATTACCACCAATCTTATCATTAACTGTTAGCACATTATTGAAATCACCAATAATAAGCCATGGACCAAGAATAGTACCAGCCAACACTTGTAAATCAGCCCACAACACTCTACGCCTGTCTAAAGTATTATGAGCATAAATAACTGTAAGCCAGAACTTCAAATTTCCAGTAACGTCACAAACACGAACATGAATATATTGATCAGAACATTTTACAAAGGAAACTTGCAACTGACTACACTTCTACATTAACCAAATTCTACCATTATCATGCATACAATAATTATCAAGATATGACCATTGCTGACCAAACTTGAGTCTAATACTATCTGCATTACATTGCTTAACTCTAGTTTCTAACAACGCTACACAGGCACAATTCAAACTTTTGAGACGGGAGCTAACCTCAACATGCCTGACTACTTTATTTAACCCCCTTATATTCCATGCCATCATTATGATCCAGAAGATGAAACATTGTGCGAACCATTCCCAGTTCCCAATGCCCGACTTCCATTCTGACTATCAGACCCATTGACAACAACCTGAACCCCACCAGATCGTCCATGACCAGTAGGTTGAGTTGCAGGCCTCCAAGCACGTTGTTCTTGTCTTTTCTATTCCCCACTGGAGCAACCTGCTGCTTGCCACAATTGTGGCCAACCTTCCTACACTTTTGACAAAATAGTGGACGCCATTCATACTCAACCGGTTGAGCAAAACGAACACCATTCCTATCACAAATAAGCACAGACTCCTTCAAATCAACAGTAACATCAACCTCAATTAAAACTCGTGCATAAGAAACACGAAGCTTTTTTGCTGTGCACTTATCTGTTACTATCGGCCTGCCCAACGCGCTTGCAATCTTCTTCAAACTTCTCTGTCCCCATAAGTGAAGAGGCAGTTTCAGAAACACAACCCATAGCGGCAAGACACGCAGCAGATTCGCTTTCAAATCAAAATCAGCAGCCCAGGGACGAAGAAACATAGGCATATTAAAGATCGTATACGACCCCTTCTGTAAACTTCCTCCCTATCAGTCACTGATTTGAACCTGATCAGAAAGTACCCATCCTCATGATAATGAAGATTAGGCAGAGGAACACACTGCCAAGTTTTCACCATGAATTGCTTCACAACATTCATAGTGAGTTCTGCTCCAATCACAAATATAATAGCAGTTGCATTCCAAAACATCAATTCTGTAACTACATCTTTATCCTCAATCAGTACCTCCACCCCTGCATCTGAGATCTTTGGCGCAGAGTAATGCATCTCCAATCCATGTGCTGGCATACGATTGCCCCGGACAATATCGATCCAAGGTTTAGGATCTGATTCATCCACAGATTGATTCATGAGATCCAACTCTATCACTGGCCGCCCTGCAGACAGCGATCCATCATCCTCATAAATAGCAGGTTGCTTGCCCTTATCAATAACCGACACCTCAACCTCAACTTCCTCCAACTCTCGTATCGCATCCAATTGACCCAAATTACTCCCCTGTGGTGAAGCCTCATCGTCGATGGGAACAGACACAGTTGGCCTTTTCCGCGGCCGGCCCGTTTGTTGACCATCGATCGGCAGTTACACGCTTAGTATGTGTTAATCGCCCCTAGAGGGGTTTTTTTCGCCAGAGCAGTTTTTAATAATAGTTCATTCACATTTATTTTATGGAAGGAGTAGTTGGATAAAGTATTCTGTGGAACCGGCCTCTTTAGGCTCTAGTTGTCTCTTTAGGCGACCGTCTCATTCGATGTATAAGGTACCAGATAGCGATGTGCCGTTGCATCGCCGTTAGCCACCCAGAGTTGTCTTTACAACGATTGCCTTCGCCCACGCCAGGTTATTGCTATTCTTTTGTAGTAGGCCTTAGTGGTTTATTTATGTTTTATTGATTGTTATCTGTTTACCAACTGTGAATATGTGTAGGGTTATGGTTTCAATTAGTCTTTTAGCTATCTTCATAGTATTGGAGTTTTGTGAGATCCATCAAAATGATTATATTGTGCACAAATTTTAAGAAATGTAGCAGTAGAATATAGAGATATATATGTAATACATGCGGAGTAATGAATATACAATGTGAATGATCATCTATATATTTTAATAGAAATTCAGCTCTTTCAAAAGGTGAAACTATTGGAAAGGAAAGATTCTAATAGTTTATATTAATTCTATAACATTTTCATGGACAATTTCATTAATTTCATTCATGTTCTACATGTAACCCATTTTGCGACTACTAGTTGGTGAGTATTTAATAGAACCATCCTATTTCTATTTAAGAATAAGGTTTTCTGCATATAGACCCGCACTACGTTTGATCTCAAAAGATATATGAAGGAGATTTTTGCAATTTTGGATAGGAAATGTACAAGTAGGTCAACTTTGCCCGCCACTCCCTATAATATTCTTTCATGGTTTTAGGTATCCTACTTTCTCAATAATTGAATATTGAAAGTGAAAGGGATCCACTAATTAAAATATTTGATATTTGATACTTGCTTACATGCAACGTAACATAAAACAGTTCATGTCCATACACGAACACCATAATATATGATGTTTTGATGTTACAAATGATGCCTGATTGGTTAGTGACTTCCCATTTTAATCCAACAAAACAACATCAGCTACAATGAATGCAAATTGCAAGAGGAGTTTTGCTTTTAGGATGAGATGATGAGAATGCCACATATTCCATTATCGGATCATTATGAAACTTTAATTAAGAAATATTGGCATTCCTTTTAATTTGGAATTTGTGGGTCCTTAATGTAATTAAAATGTTTTCAATTATTCATAGATATGTTTAAATCATCGATTGATATGAATCACATAAGAGAGTGTTATCTTACTATTTAATTTTTCTAATATTTGTATAGCTGATTTGAAGTTATTGTTCTGTGTACTGAATGAACTCTTATCCTGTCTTTAAATTTGACCGTAGGGATTTTAATATAAAAAAAGTAGGTTTAGTTTTAAACCAATTTTACACTTGTAAAAACTAGGCACTTGAATAACTATCTAGTCGGTCTTTATGTGACTCAAATAAAACTAGTTATACAATTGTTATTGTTAATATGAAGCAACTTCGTTCCTTAGTAAACTTAGAGGGCACACGCACACCTATACCAACACCACTTTACTTCTAAACTACTTTATTTCTCCGCCATAAATAGAACCATGTTTGTCTTCTTAAGCTTCATTTCCTTACACCACTTTATAACTTCCAACTTCATATCATAAAATGATAAGTAAAGAGAATGGGAACCTACAGTCACTATAGTAAAACTAATTAAATGTCGAAAGGAACTTATGATATGATAGGTTTGAAGTTGCGTGCGAATAATAGTCATTTTTATTATTCTGGTATATGTATGTTATGGATGAGATTGCCACACAATTTGGATAATTTGATCCATCTAGCTTTTTTCTAAAGCACTCTCATGGAAGTGTAGGTCCTCATTCCCAATTTCCCATCGGCCATCATCATCCTAAAATGCCACATAATAATAAAATCTTAAAACATCACATTTCATTTTCGGACTTATAATAATTTTCAATATTGTCTCGAATTTACGTGCATGCTGGCTAGCCTTTCCTTATCTTAATTAGTGGTACGTGCATCATGCATGTGAATTGTGATTATCAAATTATCCCTATGATATATTAAATTAAAGTAATATAATAAGTTGGTTGATTTACCCAATTGATTGACCTACCAATCAATTTTAATCCGTTGATCTTGTTTATTCAATTTCAATCTGGTGCGTATATGTGTCATTAGTTAATTAAAAGATGTAGGGTTTGAATCCTGTTGGCGTGATTTTTCTCCATTATTTTTATTATTATTTCTATTGAAGGTGTTTGGTTCGAATCTTGTTGGCGTGATTTTTATCTATTATTTGTATTATTATTTTAGTTGAAGGTGTTGCGTTCGAATCTTATTGACGTAATTTTTTTCTTTTTTATTTATTCTCTTCTTAAATTTTTATTTATTAACATAAAGTTGTATGACGTATTATACTTAATTTTAAAAATAACCATGATATGTTCTTATAAAAAAAGACATACTTCCTCCGTCCAATAATAAATGTAACACTTGATTTTGTTGATTTTTTCGATGGTCATTTTGACCTTAAATTATTCTTAAATCATCCGAGAAAAATAACTAAAAACATCATATTATGAAACTAGAATGTTTATATGAAGCACTTGACAATATATTCAACTAATGAAGAATACCAATTAACATGCGAAAAAGATGCATTGCAGATTTTCAAGTTGAATATTTCCAAAGTCTAGAGATGTATTTGATGGTTCTTAACTCATCGGAAGAATACTTTTCGTATGTCTAATATAGTTCAATTCAAAACTATTAATTGCATAACTACAAAAACTATATACATTTATAGCACACCATTTATATTAAGTTTAATTACTCAATTAGTTATTTTTTTATTACGTTTGAAGTCATTATGTGAAGATTATATATTCATTCCATTTATTTCAATATATTATTTAATAAAATAATAATGTTTTACAAGATTACGTTTCACATGCGTAGATGTGATGCGGTTCCTAGTATTATGTTAATCCAAACAAAATAGGTCGGGGTTCGAGTCATCACGGGGTAAATGGGGAACCATTATTGATTCTCACTTTGCCGCTTCTAAAAAATTCAAACAAAATAGAAATAGAAAAGAAGAAGAAAACAGAAGAAAGAAAAATAAAAGGTTTCCATGGATAAAAGATCGAACTCAATACGAGTAATATATCTTCGTAATTATTGTGGCGTGTTATAAATATGAGTTGATTATCACATTGACAAATGACACGTTTCGAGAAGTTACTTATTTTATTTGCAAATAATGAAAAAAAATATGACATGTTGAAACGACCGTGCGATATATCTAAGTTTGATGTAACTCAATTAGAATTTAAATTAATTTAACGTACATATTCAATCGGCCCTAATTAATTTTTACTTTTTTCCCCCTGTATTTGACCTTCCATCACTGTTATATTATAGCGAAAAATTAATTATGAAATGATAATGTAAAAATGTAGTGTCTGTATTTTTAAAATATAATTTTATTAGTGATTTGGGATATATATATATTGAAGGTCTGAAGCTAAAAAATTAATTGTATATTGTGACTGTGAGAGAGTATGAGTAAGAGATGGCGTTATATTGTTCGGGTGATGGTTTGCGTTCACCTCATGAGTCATGTTGATTACGGTATTATTATGCTTATATGTCTTTCGTAATTAGTCACAATTATTGTTGAAGTAATTAATTAACAGGGACAGATAATTAGTAATAAAACTAAGGAGCAAATGGCTAGGCTTCGTCTTTCTTGACTACTAGTGATGAGGTCCAAGTGTCGACCGACTTGAAAAAGAGTAAAAACTTGTACAAACTGCATGTCTAGACCTTCACCTTTGAAAAATAGGACCATCCATCCAACTCAATGGATTATGATTTATTTGTAAGGTCAGTCAAATTGCATACGTCTCTTTTGAAATTGAACTCGTTAACAAATTTTATTTATGGACATCATATATTATTACTACAAATCATGCATACAAGTAGTTAACAACTACGCGTCAAGTATTTCCTTTCAGAGATAAATAAATTTTGTAATTTTTAAATGATAGGTATGTTTAACTCAAAATGTAACACCTACGATAACATCAAATTCTGAAATGGTTTTGGCGACTAATCCAGTCAAGCACTGTCGGATCCTTTTTAGGGGACGAGCCTCCCAACAGTTTTTACATCCACAAGACTCGAACCTGAGACCTTGATTAATTGAACTCAAGTTTCTTACCACTTGAACCAAAAATGGATGGTTTCTGTAGAAACTTTATCCAATAAGCAAATTACGACTTCTTTGCATAAATTGATTGATGCACTATTTACATATGTGCTGTATACACATGCAGTTATACATTATGGAAGTAGATGATGGTGAGATTATTGACTCTCTTTAACGCTAGATTATCGGCTAATAAGCTACAACAATTTATAATGCTTTTGAGAAGGTAAAACAAAATTATTTGTTAAACATAACAAAGATATTAAAATCGATCAAGTAACTTATCAACTATCTTATAAACAACTACTATTATATACGAAGTATTATATAGCTTATTAACTAATTTTGCTAAACATATTTTATACCTCTAACAAAATGTTACACAATAATAAAAATGTAAAATATATGGTAATATATACTTATAATGTCAATTATTCATTAAGAAAAGAAGATGATTAATACTAGACTAGAAGATGATGCGTAAAATTCAACCCATCGTACTCGTGAAGTCAAACTGTACAGTTATAGTTAGTAGGTGATTAATTATATAAATTGGTCGGTTGAATATCGAAGCCGGTATAGCTAGAGGACTGGAGTTGTATACGTACGTACTCACTTTCTTTTCCTTCTTCCAATCTATACTATTTAAGTGTGAGGTCACCATCTTCTTATTTATTACCTACTCCGTTTCGGTATAATCTTCTCATTTGATTTGATTTTGTTGATTTTTTTAGCTTCCGTTTGACTTCGAATTAATTCTAATTCATATCGAAAAAGTTACTTTGAAAATTATATTATGAAAATATAAGATTTGCATTTCATAATATAAGTTCAATATATAATTTTTTCTGATACGATTTAAAAATAATTCGGACTCAAACAAAAACTGAAAAATGATCAACAAAATCAAATGAAAAACTTATACAGGGACGAAGGAAGTATTTTTTTTTTATTGCATTTAGATATTATTTACTTTTATTATTTTATTATTTACATATTACTTATTACTAGTAGTTGATAAGTAGGGTAAAATACTATTCTCTGAAATATTTTTCTACGCGGCCCACTAAACGGATGGAGTACTAGTTAGGCTTGTTAGGTAGTTTTAGTCCTTAAGCTTTTTACACTTTAAATACTTTACTTCATTTTTATATTATGAGAACTATGATGTAGTAGAAGCTTTTCTAGGGAAGATAATGAGCATCACACCCAAGAAACCGAGAATATAGTTCCAACGCCAAGGAGGATTACCCGGTGGGTGATTTATCCGTACCGATTGTGTTAGGAAAGAACCTGAGATCCTAGGTTATTGTTATTTTATAGTCAACGTTGGTTCAATTGTGATCTTTTCATTATTTATTGTTATTTTATATATGATTTTTTTAGAGATCCATTTTTTCCCCATTTTTTTCAATTTCTATCAGAATTAGGTTTGTAATCGTGATGTTAGTGTCACGAATGATAAATCAGACCTAAAGAAACGTTTTAACGATAATTAACAACCAGCTGTGCGCTTTATTGGTGATGAAAATTATGAAGCGTTGATAAGCAAGTAGAAGGAACCTCTCTAACTAACAACTTAATGGAGTAAACTGACCACTGGTGTGTCACGACACGACACGAAGTGATGGATACATGGATGGACCTTATACCAATATACGGACCAACAAGGAGTTGGCCAAATTAACCAAACCTCAGCAGCTTTATGATCAAATGCCAGAACCAGAATATATCATATCATATCGTAGGTACTAGAATTGATTGTGGTACCGTACGTCTGGTTCAACTAAGAAACCACCCCATTCTCTATCTTCTCATTTCTTAAGTAGTGGGTGCTAACTAATCAACTTACTAACTACTCATCCGTTTTTTTAATTATTTACGTTTAATTTTGGAACGGTTTTTAAGGATGTTAGTATAATGTGTGTGGTGTTTGAGTCAATGGCAGGACCCACAATAAAGTTGTGAGATAAAAGTTTGTCAAAAAAGGAAATATAAACAATCTAAATAAACGGACTAAAATGGAATACGTAAACAATCTAAAGAAACAGATGAGTACTTCTACATTCGAAAACGATCATCAATTCATCATCACATACTCTAAAACTCTAATGTGGACTAGTATGAATCATTTTACCTTAACTATATATCTTCTTTTATACATATCCCTTCTTGTTAACCCATAACATCTAACTCAACAACTCATTCTATTTTCTTCTACCCCATTTATTTAATATCACAACCTTATTGTGCAAGTCTTATTTATAAAATTAAAATAGACGAACAAATATAATAGATATTAAAAAAATATAGAGTGGGTACACAAAACAATGGAAATATTTTTTAAAATACAAAATCAACTATGTTAACAATAGTAACGTTTTACTTAGTAGCATTTATATTTTTGTTATAACATAGCACATTATATTTGTAAGTATAAACGGCCTCCCATAAAATTTTGTGTTATAATTTTATAGCACACTGACATGAGTATCTGAGTTTTACCCCGTTTTACAATCGTTTTAGCCCTCAATTGATGAAATATTGTTATATTGTGGTTAATTGCATTCTAGCTCATCCGCTTGACGTGATATTCGGCCAAACGGATTGGATTTGATCCGTTGTGCAGCCCTACCACAGAGTGTCTATATCAATCCGAATGATTCCTTTTCTAGATGTTCCGTAAATTTAGTTGCATTTTTCGATTTTGTTGAATTGAACTGAGCTAAAACCATTGTCTCTACCGATAAAAATAACATATCCTTTCTTATTTATTTTCTTGAGAAACTTGACGGACAAAATATGTATATGAAAATTTTCAATAGACATTACACAGACTGTAGTACACACTCATAATCAGGAATCGTATAAGCTAGTGCCAGTTTTTCACCCTTCATGAAGCTTATATTCTCTCTTTGTATATCCAAACGTAATATAAAAAAGTTCAGTTGTGTAATGTATAACGAGAGAGGGTAAACGTAGTGAGGAACTCATTTTTTTATCCAAGCATTGATCACCACATAATTGTGGGCACATCTTTTCCGTAGCTACCATAGAACATTGTCCAACCCCAATATCAAATGGTATGGCCCACTTTCATTGTTGAACCGTAGTCCAACGGAAAGATTGACCCAGGGCCCAAAAGAATTAAGGCTTTGTCATCTAAGTCGGGATTACTATTGACTACTAGTGACATATAAATCCATCTCAGGCCCGACTTTAATTGGGTAGAATTAAGCCCAAGCCTTAATAAAAGAAACTCGATAATTATGAGGAAAATCTAAAGAAGTTTTTGTTTCTCATTGCAGATGGTGGAAATGGTTACATATTGACATTGCAACCCATAACTATGTAAGTGTACTGTGTACATGTAAATCAATTAACAATATTCTAGGAGTATATTATGAAATCAGTGTAGTGTAGAGTTTACAAACCAACATACACAGCTGTACCAACTTAAAAAACTAATGCTCTCATACCATATCAATTTGAAATTTCAATATAGTTATATCTCACATAGTATTATTATGAACGGTATGGATATATGATGAGACTCTTCGGTATTTATTGAGCAGCTCGTGAATAAAACAAGCAAGTTTTTAGGCTCGAGCTCGACTTAAAAACATTATCGAGCGAGCCGAACTCGAGTCTTCAAGTCGAACATTTGATAAGACTTGACTCACACACGACTATGAGGTGGTTTTATTTTATATATAAAGTGGGACCCACAACAAAAAGAATGTTCCAATATTGTGAATTCTTGAAAAATAATTAGAAAAATCCATTCACACTGCTGCAAACCATATCTTTCAAGTTTCAACCAACCAATGAATGCCTCTTTAATGTTTGCTTATCAATATCAATCAACAATGCCAATTTTGAATTTCCTTTCCAGTTAATTAATAATTCATGCTTCACTTCAGACCTGAGACCATCAAATTGTCCATTCACAATTTTTTCCTCCCAAAGCTGTTTACAATGCCTGGAACAGTTCAAGCTACAGGTATTTAACTGCTTAGCTCTCTCTTTCAATTGAATTTATTGAACTCCAATTGTAGTACTGTATCAGTGATTAATTACACACAGTTGATTCAATTCTTCTGAAGTTGTGGAATTCAAGAGTGGTTCTTCTTCCTCACGCATTTCTACTGCTCAATCCCTAAAAGGTCAGTAACTTAGTAGGTCATTTCATTTCTGTGTTATGTATGTATTAAGATTTTATCTCTTATTCTATTTGTTTCAATTCAGTTTCCATGGGGAAAAAGCATTTCCATACTCGAGACACTGGAGACTTCTCTTTGTAATCATTCTCACTTTACTCTTTGATTAGGATTGTTGCTGTTTATATGCATTTTGATTGGAAGTAATTTATGTTTTTGTTTTATAGCCCGATAACGAAACTCGGGGATGATTTAGTCGTTGTGCTTGTTGATGCTGGAGGAAATGAGACGGCTCGTGCAGGTGCATTGGTTGCATTTATGTTTTTTGAAGTTATGCTATGAAATTTTATTGGGGGCGTTTTGATTTGGTTGTGTTTTTTGGGTAGATATACGGCTAGTGCAAATAATCGAGAAGGGATATTGGGACGAGGTTTTTTCACTTGATGGAGGTGGTGCGGATGGGCAGGTGCACATGAAGTTGCAAGTTATTCTCAGCGAACAAGAACGGGATCGCATTCGTGTTATGGTAAAACAATGTTCACTCTACCTACTTGCTATACATTAAGCCCGTATATGTGATCCTAGATTAAGAAGCAGTGCGTATATGTGATACTAGATTAAGAATCAGTGTGTAAAGTTGAAAGGTAGAAGGAATGATTCTCACCGGATAGGACTTGGGGGTGGTAATATGTTCATTTTAGTTAATTAGAAAGTATGAACAGCTTTGATTAGAGGTGCGTGCTGCTCATTGTTCTGGGCCTTTCCATGGGTTGACAGGGTATTTAGCGTTGCTGAGTGCAATACCTTAGATAGCCTAGCAAATCAGAGTTGACTAGCACTTTACTTGATGTTATCAGAATTTCCTTTCCAATTGATGTTCATCTTGTAAAATGTGCTATTTGTCATTCTTTACATGTGTTGGGTTCTGTTTGCCTATTCTTTTGTTTTCACTCTACAGAGGGATTCTGCGGTGAAGAAGAAACGTGAAACTGACCCCTCCAATAACCGTAGACTTACTGAAAGCACTAGTTTAACTCATGACGTGGTGTACTCAACTTCATTGGCAGAAACAGTCTCAGGTTAGTCCTGTGGCAAGTTAACTAAAGAGGAATATGATTCATGTTAAAAATGCAACTGAAGTTTCCTTTCCTGGAGGCATCTTAATGATTATTTAATTTTTCTTGTTTCAAGATTCTCAGAGAAAGGTTGCCGTGAGCCCTAAAGTAAATATTTCGCAAGCTGGATCGTTATTGAATGCCAGTACTTCCCCTGTTAAGCCCCTGAACAATGTTCGCAAGGACATTGGAAACGCTATCCCAGTTAAGGATTTCTCAGTTGTATGTTAGTTCATTATTCTCCTATTAAAAATATATATTGTAGAAAAAAATTCAAGCTTTCTTGGTCTCATCTAACAATCCTTGGTCCTCTTTAGAATGCTACAGATACAAGTCAAAACAGAATCTCCCCGTACATTCGAAAGGATTCAAGATGAAAAAAACAAATTTCGGCAACCATTTACACTTCTAAGATCCGATATTCTTCAAGGAGCTGTATCTATGACGTCAGAAACAACTATCCCTGACAAGAACAGTTATGTCGCCCAAAAGTCACACGATGATATTGTCCATAAATCTCAGGATCAAAGTCGAACTTCGAGTAATGTGAGAAAAATGATAAGTGCTTTCGAGCAAAGTCAAGTTCAGGTACTTCTGCAAGTTTTTAGTGGTTTGAATTCTGGTTTTTCTTGTTGTGCGGGGTCACTATATAATTGTGTACAAGTTATAGAACTTAAGGACATAGTTCATATGCATTTTGAACAGGGAACAAGACGCATCAGAAAATCATTGTCAGTACCATCAAACTTGTACAGAGCTGGAAAGGAAGGTTTGCTGGATGTAAAAGACACGGAGGGTGGCACTGAACCAGCAGAACAAAGTTTGGGAAATTCTAAGGACCGCTTTGTTACTGGAAATTTGCACCAAGTCACTAGTACAGTTACTAGCAGACCTGATATTGTTCGGAGCAAGACTCAACAATCGCAGCCCCCAAAGGAGTCAGAGTCAAATATGGAACCGAACTACATCTCTAGAGCATATCCAAGGGAAAGAATGGCAGAAGAATCGGAAAGATCATCTGATTCTTTAGTTTCGGAGGGAAGAGAAACTAGTGTGAGGAGCTCTTGTGAAGGAAAGATCTCTTCAGAAACAGAAATGGTGGAGAAGGTATGAATCATATTAGCTGAATAATATGATTTGCAATCTGGAAATTGGAACCAATAATCAGTACATAAAAATAATCCTATATGATCCACTTCACTGCATTCCCACCCAAACCACCAATAAACTTAGCAATGAACCACTAACTTACTTCCCTAGGCATTCAATAAGGGAATAACTTGCCCGCTGTCTCTCTTTTTCCCCCATCATATGGTTAGGGGTCCAGGATAATTTCACGGGATTTGGGTTCATGGTTCTTTCAAGATTTTGGTTTCTGTTAAGAACTAAATATCATCAAATTCAGAGGTTAATAAAGCAACTATTTATAATCCAATGGTTCAGGATACTTAGCCTTGCAACTAGTAGGGACTAGGGCAGGTAGGACTAAATGGAGTTGAATTAAATCATGTGTACCCTATTATATACATCATTTCTTAAGAAGGAAATGGTTGGGGAGGCAAATCGCTAATTCTGATTTTTCCCACTGTGCACGATACTAATTGCACTTCGCCCTAGGCAAATTGTATCATAATTATCTACGTACTCCTGATGTATATGGTTTTTACTTGTTTATGCATAAAGGACTTGGATTCTAGAAGCAAATTGCTGATATTATGACCTGTCATTTTACATTTTGTTTCAGCATGATTCAAAGCAGAGACCAAAACATGAGACGGAAAAAAATCAGAAAAAGTTAACTAATCCACCAGAACCAGGGTCTGGTAGCTCTCCACATGAATCATCTAATAGACTAGTTGGACAGGTATATTGTGTACTGTTGATCATTATATTTGCACAAGAGTTTAATTATGTACTCTCCTGAATCACCTACAAACTGCCGTGTTCCTAACAAAGAGTGGTTTACATAGCATATAACCATTTCTGTTGAAATGTCTTTTACAATGCAATTTCCCTCGCATCATTCTTTTCTTAATCAACTGTAGAAGATATGTGACTTTATCTCTGTTCATTTTCGTTTGCAGATTATAAAAGTTGTTGTCATATTGGGTTTTGGATTGCTAGTTCTTCTCAACAGACAAAAGGAACCACGGTATTTCATTTAACTGCTTTTGAAAAATCTAATCTGACTCTCTGAGTCTATTATTGTTTCCAAACCAAACTTCAAAATCTACTGAATCAACAAGTACAAAGATGCAAAGATGCTGTTTGGTTAATCATTTAGTATCATTTTTCTCCTCAACTTAAGATGTTAATATACTGCTTGCTTTATTCCTTTCCTACAAGTACAAAGATGCAATTGGATTTATATTATGTCTTATAGACTGTACCTGTTTTTCTTATATCACTTGCTCTAGGATTCGGACAATTTTTTCTTCTTTGGCTTCATGCCTTTGTAACTGAAATCCTATTTTGTACAGGAAGAAAAGGAGTTTTGAAAATATTGATCTCTTCACTGTACCAGATTACATAGAGGAAGGACATCAACCGACGATTTATTACTAACTAGTTGAGGCCAGCACGTCACCCGCCTTGGTGAGATATACTCTTCCTATTTCTCATGGCATCTGAAATTGTATATTTTACTTGTCAGAAGATCTCATGAATAAGTTTTTGCCCGTGCTACTTACTGTATCAATAAAAATATCGATCATTTCTGTCATACTGTGCTTTGTCTTCAGTACTTCTCTGTTTCATACATACTTCACATTTGAATTTGAATACTAACTTATCTAACTCTCATTAAAGTGGTGAAATTGTGAATTCATCTTTATATCTAACCTGTTTCTATGGGACTAGAAATACCATCAAGTGTCATAAAAACTGTCATGATTCATCACCAGAAAATGATAAAATATGGGGAATCATGTTAGAATTTGGTATAGTTAGTAAATCTTAAAAGACATGTTCATGAAATTTACAGTATTATAGGTACAAAATTGTAAAATGAATTTGTTTTGGTGCACATCTGTTACAGAGAGAATAGCTGACCACTTTGCAGTCACTCTCATGATTGATTACTGGTTTTATACAGTTATAAGACACTTTCATCACCTCCATCGGGAGTCACATAACCCGAGTGATCACCGTTATAGGACAGTGAGGTCGCATCACTTCCATCAGTTCTTGTATGCCCCCAAAAAACCAAATGATCACCGTCTCTTATCAGCTCTATGCTGTCAATTGACGCCCCTTCTCTGTCCGTAACTTTAGCTGGTGCAACTCCATATTTCTTTGCACCAATTTCCAGCAACGCTTCAAAGCTTTGTGGAATTAACAGGAGTTTTCCAGTCACATCTCCTCTCTCAGGCCAGCTTACAGTCACTCTGGAAGGATAAGTTCTTCCATGTGCAGCACTGGTCAAATTGTTTGATGCAAGATTTCCCCCAGGTTTTGATCCTAACATGATCCCAAACAGAGAATTCTCATAATTATTAGTCCTACGCCTGGCTCTGAACCTTCCATATGATCCATCAGGGCCATCCAGGTTCGCAGCTATAATAGTTGGCTCACTCTTAGTTTTCCCCAAACCTGTAAAGCGAACAATTCTCTCCTCAGGTACTGAGTGAGCCGTTACAATCTTGGGCATTCTGTAAGACTTAAAGAGTTCTTTAATATCGGCATGCCCTTGCTGCTCTGCTAGTTGTCTTGCAGTCCACCCAGTTTCATCTTCTGTGTCAATATCAGCACCTTGTTCTAAAAGAAATTTAACTATTTCTATATTGTCTTCACAAACAGCCACATGGAGAGCTGCTCTCTTATTGCTCTTTGGTCGAGTGACATCTCCCCCATGTCTCACAATTTCCTTGAGCAATGCCAAGTCATTTTGCTCGGCGGCTGTGCAGGCAAAGCCGCCAACGTCTCCGGCAGCTAATGTTGCTCCATTTTCTGACAATAGCTTGACAACTTCCTCATGTTTCCCAAGAATGGCCTCCCATAGTGGTACACTTCCATCTGAATCTGGATACAAGAAAATTGCAAAATAAATAAATAAAATAAATAAATATAAAGATCCAAAGGCTAAACAACAATATCCAAATTAATGCAGGACATGTTGAGCAAATCTGTCCCTTGAATACTGAAGGGTCAATTACTGAACATTCCAGTTCCAGCTATACTTAATTATTCAGCAGAAATCAGCCATGAGAATGTGTCTATGATAAGTAATGTTAACTGAAAACAATGTATGTGGCACATGACATGAAATCACTAATCACGCTGTTGACTTTACTAAGTAAACTAATCTGATCTGGGGACAGGTGGAAGATGATAACATAATTCAATCATAACTCTCAAAATAGCACTGTACTCTTAAAATATACTGAAGATAATTTGAACCTCAGGCTCAAATTATCTTGATAGTTAACCGCAACATGCAGGGGTAGGTCAAGTGAATTGACAGGCCATTTGACCCCGAACAAGTAGCAAATAAAGTAGATAATGGTGTTGGTGCAGAGTATACAACTGAAAAAGATATATAGGCCTTATAGTAAACAAGAGTGTTGTTGTTTAAGCCAAATGACAATTTTGTAGAGTAGTAAACGATAAACAGGTCCGCTGGGGTGTGATAGATGACTGATTGGATTGAGAAAGGAGAAATAAAGGAACATGGCTGATGCTGCATGCTTGCAAGTTGTAACCTTAAGTTGCTTTTATTATAATGATGAAAAAAGTGCGGTTACAAGTATATATTTAGCAACTTGTCCGAATCTGATAGGTGTGTACTACTTTCAGCATAGCTGCGCTAAATGCCTAGATGTAACAGATTGGCTTGAGTGTAGGCTGGAAATGTAAGAATATATGCACACATAATGTATTAAGACATACATACATACCTTTACTGTTGGGATCTGCTCCACGATCCAGCAATACAAGCACACAGTTAACATTTCCCAGAGAGGCTGCTATATGCTGCAGAAACAAAACCAGTAACAACATAAGTATTCTCTCTAGCCATTCAACTAAACATAAGTTGGTTGGTTACCTAAGATACTATATACTTACCAGTGCTGTTCTTCCATTATTATCAGCTTCATTTGCATCCAGCCCTCTTTTTAACAAATTATGTAACAGAGAGTCATCTCCTCTGCTTGCTGCAAAACACAGAGTGAGAGCTAAATGGTCCATTCTCCCTCGAGTGATCATGGTTTCGGTCTCTTTTAGAATCCCCTCCATGATTGGATCTTTTGACTCTTTCAAATGCTGCAAAATTGATCCAATACTTTTAAGCGGTTGAGAAAATATTTTACTAGTACTATAAAATGCATAGATTTTCCAATGACATAAGCTAAATCATATAGGGATGAAGACCTGCAGAAGATTATTCATAATAATTGTCCCATCTCCAACATTGGCCTGAACGATATTTAGTAGTGTGGTACGATTCAATCGTAATAGTTGGCTTAATCTTTTGGTCCGCACTGTGAATAACTGAGGCCTGTAACATAGTACACCAATTTCACCACAAATATCTCCAGCCTTTGCCTCTCCAACAACCTGCACAACATCACTCTAGTTTAAGCAACATTCCATTGGAAACCACCCTTGTAACTTAAAAAACAGTTTATTTTATGATGGTAAAGTTCACCTGTTCGACTCCATTCCTCATGACCACTATATCCTGTAAATCATCCAAACAATTATGAGATAAAATTAGAGTACTGTATTATAGAAAAGTGGCAATGTGTATGTTTGGTATATCAAAATTTACCACAGCTCCAGTAACAAGGACATAGAAATCAGTTGGGGCTTCATTTTGCAAGATTACATCCTCTTTGGGGGGGAAATACTCGGCTTTCATCTCAGAGACCTGTAGGGTAATTAAGACAAAACCATGATACCAAAAGCCTATTGACACTTTGACAGTTTAAAACAGAGGAACAGTGCAAAATGAATATTGTTGTATGGGAAAATACCAGTTGGAAAAGTAGATCATTAGACACGCCGCGAAATAGGTACACCTTGTCTACTAGAGAGTAGAAAAGGAAATGGGAAATACTTGAACGAATAGCCTTTGGAAGTGTATCTAGAGTCTCCTGCTGCTGCAGTCCCTCGGAGTCTGTACGATACTTCAAGCATAAATGCGAAAGCATCTGATCCTGAAGTCTAGCAGGCAATTGATTCCTCTGTGCAAAACTAGAGGCAGCTTGAATCGTATCTCTCTATTGTTGAACATGAAACGTTAGAAGAAATTGTAAGTTGGTTATCCATATGAAATATAGAACCTCATTTGACAAAGTTTGATCAGTTCCGGAAAATTAGAGTAACTTACAAAATGACGAGTCTTGCTGGTGCCATGGACCACTAGATTTGTCATGTTACCAATTAAGTATGCGGTCAATCCCAAGTTAAAGAGCATGTAGAAGATATCAAATATCATTTCCCTCAAGTTTTCAGCATGCAAATCTCCATAACCGACCGTCGTTAGAGTAGTAATAGACCAGTAAATTGCAGTAACATAACGAATCCAGAGGCTCTCAGTGTGGAAATCAGGCATAGATGCTCCAATCCATGTCTTTGATGGATCATGATAATGAGCCGCAAGTAGATAATAGAAACAACCAGCACAATGAACAGCAAAAAGGGTGACCTGTATGTCGAATAATTATACTTTAGTTGTGTACATTTTACCAGAAACTTTTCTTAAGCTGTTCTAAGTTCTAACTACTGAGTAGTTTACGGTCTATATACCATATTGTTTGCAGGTAGATGCTAAAGGTACTTACACATATAAGCTTTGCGCACCTAACCCAGAAGTAGTTGAAATTTCTATCTTTCTCTAACCTGAGTAAACACAAAGATAATCAGCAGTTCGTTCAAAAAAAAGAGTCATGTTAGAAAAGAGTCATGTCAGCAGGCATGCGTAAACAATCATTTTACCGGGCAAATAAGGCTCCTACTCTTCTAAGACGCCAGAGACGGAGCATGTTAAACAAGCCATAAGATTGCAAAGGCTTGGGAGATATCTCCCTAGCGAGTTCAGATGGAATCGTAGATATGACATCAAGTGCCAACCAAGTCTTTGCGTACTTCCAAGCAATCTGTTTTCGGTCATCAACAAGTAGATACGTTGTCCTGTCCAAGTATGCTACAAAGAACGTAAGGATGATATCGATGGCGAAAAATCCGTTGACAATGTTATCCATGGTAGGTAGAAATCCTGATGGTTTTTCAAGAAAACCAAGCTCAAATGGTGACACCCAGGCAGTGTACACCACCAGAATAATCAGAAACGTCTCCCACATCCTGCAATTTCAGTAAACTCTGAGGGTCAGTTTTGTAATATACAATTGTCAATGTATTTAACTTTCTGAAGTTTTCACTTTTCAACCTCTCAAAAAAAAAAAAAAAAGAAGTTTTCACTTTTCAACACTCAATCATGACAGTAAATTACGGAGAGTTTCTCTGTGTGATTTTCTTTTTTACCTGGGAAACTAACTAGAGTAAAAATAAAGGTAAAAACAGTCAATACTGACGGAATATACAATTCAACCTCCTTGTTGGAGCCGTATCTGATGAAAACTGCTAAAAATTACTTGTTCTTGAAACAGAGCATTATCCCACAAAAGGAAAATTGGGAGAGCTAATCAAGAATAGAGTATCAATGAATGTGAATGCAAATCAAAGAAATCAAGAATGGACCTGTAACGACGATCATAAGGAGAAATAATGAAAGCACCGAGCTTGACTCTACGATTGCTTCTGGCACCAAGAGAAGGGAGAATCCCAGTGGAGAGACTGTAATGGCTGCCTTCTTCTCTGGACATCTGTTCGAGCTCGAGCTGCTCCGCTGTGGTTCCGCCGCATATTGAGGCCCTTAACAGCCCTGAACGGCTTACTCTGGTGGTGGTGGAGCTGCTGCTGTTAAGGCCGCCGTATAAATCTCCCATTGGATTCGATTGGTTTTTTGATATTTTTGGGGTTCCGATATGATGATGATGATCAATTTATTTGATCACAATGAAAATCCTGACCTTGGGATTTTAAAGAGTTTTATTCTTGTCACTCTAAAATTAGACTATGCTTCTCTATTTCTATATACTCCTAGTAGAAGAGAGACTCCATAATAATTAATACACTATTATTAATAGTAATTTAATAATACTGGAGTAGTAATTATTCCATTCCGATTATTACTTCCTACTACTATCTTCTTTTTACTTCCAGTTGACTCAGATTTTTGAGCGAAATTCTACCATAGATTTGGAGAGTATTTGGTAATTTGATAGGCCATGCAGTCCATAATCGCCCAATTGCAATTGACTCGATTTTTTATATGAATAATTTTGGGACTACATGATTACACTAGCCTTATTGAGTTGAAAGTCATTTGGCCCAATTGCATTGAAAATTAGTAAATATTTTTATTGATATAATAATAATATATATAGTATATATATTATTTGATGAAATTAATATATTTTGTTGCTCCGGTTGAACCTCAACCTCTATAGATGTGAACGGCCAGCTTCTGAATCTGAGTGTACTAAGTAGGCCAGTAGGGCATATTTAACATATATTACCAATAGATTATATGACAAAAAATAAAGTGCATGTTTTACAAAATAAATTCATATGTAATGTGAAAATTTTAGGATATTAAAATTCAACGTTTTCTATAATTTTATTGCAAAATTTCATTATGTTTTCGCTTGCAATTTAAATTAATTTGGGGTAAAGAAAAAAGTTTTAAAAATCCTAGTAGAAAGTTACTAAACGTACTCCATTCATTTCCTTTTTTAATTTTTTTCTTTTCATAGTTACTGTTTAGTTTGTACAAATCATATACATTTAAAAATAGACAGCCCTTAAAAATATCGTTTTATACTTCTATAATTCAAATGCTAACTATACATGGGAGATAAATATACTACTCGATATATTTAGGAGTATATAACTATAAGTCTATAACAAGCATTAGCCTATACTACTTGGAAAATGGAAAGTCATGATACACATATATATTATATTCTATAGTATATTATTATTATTATTATTATTATTATTATTATTATTATTATTATTATTATTATTATTATTATTATTATTATTATTATTATTATTATTATTATTATTATTATTATTTATTTTTTTAATTTTTTTAATAATAATTATTATAAATAAAAAACAATGAAAGTTTTACACAAAATTAGTGGGCAACCGAGAAACAAGCTGTGCTCCCACTCCCTTAGCAATAGCAACACTAACTCGAGAAAAAATAAAATGAGTAGCGCGGGCCCCAGGATCCTGAACCAAAGCGAAACCCCGGATTCTAACAAGCAAATCCACAACATCAACATCCAACTCCCCAAGTGTCGAGAAATAGAAAGGAAGGAATCCATATCCCTTAGCCGCACACAAGTCCCGATACTTCACAGACTTGCGCTTGGCAGCATCAGCAATCGCATGGCCAGACACAAAGTCCACCAACCCAGACCGTGTCAAGGGGAAGGCCCGGTCAGATCCACACACACATCCTGTCCCATATCCCAAGCATAAAGGAGCAAGTCTGCAAGACGGAGGGACCTGTCACTCCCATCGCTCAAACCAATATCCACCTCCTTACCAGCAGAGATGCCAGATCGGAAACAGACATCCAAGAGAGTGTCGCGAACAAGGTTATGTCGGTGCTTGATACCCACCACCCCAGCACACGACACCACATGGTCACCAAACAAATCCCCGTAAAAAATCCGAGAGCAAGCAGAGCAAGGCAAGGACACCGGAAACAAAGCAACACCAAGCCGATAACTTAGCACACACCTGTAAGTCCTCTCGTTCATAGTCTGCCCCAGATCCGAAATAGGAACAACTCGCAACCAATCAGAAGAATGGGCACCTCGCTGAAACTTCCAAAGAGCTACCTGACGAGGAGATAAAGAGAAAACAGATTTTGCAGAAGCAGCAACCTTCGTGAAATATATATCTGCCAGTCTCTTCATAAGTCTGGAGGCAGCGATCTCACTGGGGTTGCTCAAAATATCCGAATCTGTGGTCTCAGTAAACAAAGACAGCGCACCATCAAAAGCAGGTCCAAGAGAAGTGATACCAGAAGGACACAAGAGCTTAGCCTGCAAACCAGCAGACTGGAGGCGGGAAGCAATGAAGGCATAATGGCGAACATCCGCAACAGTATAAATACCAATCCCCCCAAAATAAAAGGGTAAAGTAGCAAGCCGCCACTGCCAATCACCAAAACCGGGACTCGACGCCGTAACAATACGCTCCAAGGAGGATCTGAGAGCCCGATCAAAAGAAAACTGAGCCGACTGAAAGAAACCAGGAGGGCAAGTGCGCAAAGCAAAATATTATTATTATTATTATTATTATTATTATTATTATTATTATTATTATTATTATTACTATTATTATATATTTTATAATGAACGAAGTTGATCGAATAAAATTACACATATGGGTAAACACCCTGAGAGAGACAGTAATTTTATTATATGTCAATGAGACTTTGGGATTTTGTGTTTCACTTTCAAAATTGTATGGAGTCATTTTTAAGAAAGTCCCTCCTTTGACATGGGATGGGACTTTAATTGATGGAGGTGCAATTTTCTTTCAAATATTGTTAGTATAATGGTACACCAAGTCTCTCCAACGATCAAAACATCACATAACCATGTGATGGGATGTTTTAGCATCAAGGCACCACCCCGAAGACAATTAATTTCAAGAAATATATTCAAGAGCACTGTTAAGTTAAGAAGATCGATATGCCCGCGTTTGGATTGGATCCCTACATATTTGCAATTGGATTCTGATAAATTATTTATTGCACACTTTGGCTAAATATTGTATATTTTTCTGAAACCGCGGCTAAATACGTGTAGGAGTTATAAGGTGGTCCAGTGGAAGGAAGTTTGGTTGGTGAAGAAGAGGTGCAAAGTTCGAATCCTGTGGAGACATAATACACTTTAGGTGTGGAGATATAAGATGATATAAAATGTCATATAATAGGAGCAGTAGTAATATTTCGTTTAAAAAATAATAATAATAAATACTACTTATGTATTACGTGTGCCAACTGAAAGAAAAACAAAACCTATAAGTTGATATTTGACTTTAGAGATGAGATTCTAGTGATACAATTCAATTTCAATCAACTCAAATATTCAGGATCAGTAGTATATGTCACTGTCCTTATTAATTTACAAATTTGGGATGCATAATGCTTTATTTTATTTATCGTGTCCTAGTCCTACAGTGTATCTCATTCTCGTAACGACTAGTTAATGGCTTAATGGAGCTAATTAGCTAATCCGTGATAACTAGCTACAGGCTACAGCTGTGAAAACTCATCAGTTATATAATACTACTACTTCTATACACAATTTGAATTAAGGTGGTTATGACTTTGCTACTTTAGGTATATATAAAAATGGATAAGGATTTGTTCTTTTCATCTGAACAAAATTGAATTAAACTAAAGTGAATGGAACTGAATTGAACTTATGTGTAGTATAGAAAACAATTAAACAAACAAATGTGAACAAAACTAGATTGAATTTAATGAATATGAAGTGAACAAAATTGACATAACTTCAGTAGTTGGATTAATAACAAAGACTAATAACTTCAGTAGTTGGATTAATATCGGTATTGTGTCCGGACCCCAAAAGAACTAGCTTGGAGTGGGACGTGGGAGTTAAACGTCCTGATTTCTTTTAGAATTTGACATTTAGAGTTTGGGCAAATGACATGCTCACAATGTTAGATAGAATATTTAAAATGATTTGAGTTATTCAAAAGTATTATATATTATCCTATTTTGGATAATTAAGAGGTTCTACTTAATTAGTTACTACAAGCTGGAGTGTAATTATACATTTAGAAAGTCAGAAGGAAATAAAAACCGATAAACTGTCACTCTGGTATCCAGATGTGGAAAAAAAAGCCTGATGATATGTGGCATAATTGAGGTGTGTGAGTTATGACATAAGTATTATTGATACATTGGTATTAGTCGTCGTTGACTTAAGCGAGTTTACTAATCCTATTATCTGTAGCACCTTTTTAATTAATTTGTTGTTATTGTCGTCACGTTCTTCCGAATGTGACAAATGGCTAAATCCTATCATATCATTTTATCGGTGTATTATACTACTATTATAGTAGGATCAAGTAGAAAGAGGTACATTGTTTGGTGTGGTCCCTAACGAAACTACTCGAGTTTAGCCTATGTTCGAAATGTCATTAACTGCAAATTGTGATAATCAAGTCGGGCAAATACTTGCAATTGAACTGCATAAAGTTCAGCAAAAATGGAAGGAACTGGGAAGTGAGGTTCCATGTTTAGCGAAGGCATCAGCTGTTATGTTCTCCTCCGAAGACATGACATCGTACAGTGTATATTGTGTTTGTATTTTAGATTAGAGTTAAAATCTCAATACATTAGAGATATTTGGCGAAAAAAAAATGTTCTATGTTCCTATAAACAACATTATAAGAAGAACAAAAAGGACAAGAACAATTGATCAAAATTAAGATCCGAAGGAATCAACTTCATTCATCAACATTAATCTTGGAAAAATAAAATACAGGCGATTTTGACATTGGTTGACTAAGTTTCTAGTAGTGAATTTTCAAGTGGTAAGCATGTATTAAAGGCTAAATGTGTTGGATGTGTTGGTGTAGAGTAAAAAAGACAAGAACAAAATGCTCAAAATTAGAATTTTATGGAATCAACTTCATTCATCAACAGTGTGCACACTGCACAAATCACACGCGCTAACGTTTTTTTTTTTTAAACTCTAACTCTATCCTACTTCTACACTATTCCATTATGATGCAGCGGATATACGTAGTAACAGGGAGAATTATTCTTTTGTGAGGAAACCTCATTTTTTATTAATCAAAAGCAAAACTGAATAACAAATAAAGTTAATAGTCTCTATATATAGAAGACTAAAACGAATACGAAACTAACTAGGAATTGAAATTCTAATCGTAAAACAACTTGACAATATTGAAATTAACTAGGAATTGAAATCTAATCCTAAAAGAACTTGAAATATAAACTACGAAAACAGTAAAACTGCGGTTAGACTCCCTAAACGATCTCCGATGGCCGAAATCCACCGTACATCACCGGGAAGCAGTGTCTTCAACTTTTCACATCGTTTCGGAGCCGCCGACCAAATTTCATTTCGGAGCCACCGACCAAATTTCGTTGAATTCTGACAACGTTGCAAATTTGTCGGTTTGTGCTTAAATTGGACCGCATCACATTATCCATTGCCACCTTATTAAATTTCAATAGCCTATACCAAACCTTATGCGTCATCACCCTTACCACTCGACCAGACGACCAACCTTAAAACTCTTCTACGGGCCGACGTATTAAATTGCAATAAGTTACGATAGTCTGAACGCAGAAGACATAAATCTCACAAAGGTGTATAATGTTTTGGTGAATTAACCAACTGAACCATGCTTACCTGTATAATTTTTTAAATATCTTTTTGGTTCAAATTGTGTAATTATGTTTGAAGTGTAGCAGTGTAACTTCTTTTTTATCATTAATAATTTATTTTTCCCGTATAAAAGGCAAAAAAAAAAAAGAAAGTGTACTAGGAAGTGACACGTAAATTTATCTACAAATGGTGAAATGGATGTATATTTGCAAATTCCATGCATTTCCACCGACTTCAACTTTTCGAAGTTGGGAACTATTTTCATGTTTAAGCAAAATGCATTTATTGCTTGTGTTCTTGTCAACTGTGTATGATAATAATTAGGTTTAACTTGGATCTCCAACTTTTCTTCTTTTAGCATTACACACTATGTATAGACTGTACCATTCAGAGATTCATTCCCCTTTTATTCAATGTTACACCTGAGTCAAGCGGCCTCATAGAATAGCAATGTATGTATATATTTTTTTAAATACAAATTTTATTAAGAAACAAGTTAAAAATATCATAAGATAAGAAATGCCCAATTACAATACTAACAATTTGTATACAAGTATTCATTACCTTCATATTACGGTGTATAGGAATTTCATTATTCACCTTCACAGCCCAGTCCACAAGTATGCATCAAATTTAGACGGAGAGCACGTCGAAATCCGCCATTAATGCACCTATGTAAAGCTTCATAAATTCAATCAATCGATCAGAAGCAACAAAAAGCACGAAACAATGCAGAGGAGAAGGGCTAAGGTTTTCCGATGTCGATTCAGCTATGTATTAATTCTCTCTGTAAATTGTGAACACTTTCTCTCTCTAAGACACTTCCAAAAATAAGTCGTACTGACCCGCTAGATTTTACTAAACGGATTGGATTGGATTGGATTGGATTGATCTAGATCAGAGTTATAATGTTGGTCTCCTGGTCTCATATAATAAACTAAGTATTATATGAGACTTTATATTAGTAAAATAGCTACGTTGTTGTTTAACAATAAATTTGAATTGACAGTTTGTTTTATAAAATAGAATATAAATAAATTAGCCATAAAAAAATCATTAGAAATATACTAGAACTACAATTTTATAATATGCTACATCAAATCAAATGTAATACACAACTACAACACACATACTATAGGGTGTGTATTGTAGCGCACAGCATGAATTAAAAAAAAAAAAAAAAACCGAACTACAATAATAAATTAAAAAAGAAAAAAAAAGACCTGGCCTATAAATGATGAAAGTGAATTTCCATGGGAGAAAATATGGCAAAAAGACCATGGTATGTTGTGTAAAATTATGCTCTTAACTAAAAACTATTTAGACCTCAATCCAGCTACATTCTTCAAGCCCATTTTGCCAAGGACCATCTTTGCTATGGCTGGAGGGGTATCGAGACCCATGCTCCGACTAAACTCATTCGCTAGCTCTACGAGTCTATGCTTGTCTCGACCAACATTCTTGTTGGAGTTGTAGTAACCAAGCCATGCCTGGTAAGCTGATTCTTTGTTCTTCATCTCCACCTGAGATAATGCTCGTTCGACCTATATAAGAATTTAGATAGATTACTTTTGCAGTTAGTATCCACATTTGTAACTGGGAATTCCAAAAAGGTGTTAGTTTTACTATCTCACACCTTTTTTCTGGTCTCCGGATCAATCAATGGCTCAGGTGCTTTTGATATTGGCAAGTCCTTGATAGTAGACAAAAAGTACTCCTCCCATGGTGCCAGTAACAGTATTCCTTGCCCCTCTTTTCCTTTACGGCCTGTTCGACCAAGACGATGAATGTATTGTTGCTTATCGGACGGCACTCCAATCTACAATAATTCATCACAGAGTTAATTTATAAGGAAAAAAGAACCAAAATGTTCAAGACAGAATTCTCAGGGGCCAAAATGTTCTGCAGATTGTACACAGTAGTAAACTCCAAAATAAAGTAAATCAAATTCAGTGCAGGAATTCCATATCAGGGAGGTCAAGTTTTGATACCTGTAAAACGAGAGTTACATCTGGATAATCAACACCCCGTGCAGAGACGTCAGATGTTACAAGGATAAGGCCTTTTGATTTTCGAAATTCATCGGAGATTCTGGTTCTGTAACTTTGAGGCTTTCGGGAATGGATTTCCCGTACATTCAACTTAAGCTCTCCAAGAAGTGAAGCAACAAGCCTTGTTACCATTGCCGTTGTGCAAAATACAAGAATCTGTACATAAGAGGAATCATGGTAAAGACCACTTCCATGAAATGCTACCTTGAACACGAAAGATTGCATGAATGGCAAGTAAAAGAGGCATATTACAATTCATTAGAAAATACGATTAACCAACCACTATTCTGAAGGTTCCAGCTTCAACATGAAAAAAACATCGAGTAGAAAATTATGGTACAAAGGATCAGTTTCTACCATGAAGGCCTATCATAAAAAGCTATCATTAACAGATGATTTAGACGTGCAACCAAACAAACTGGTGACTATGCAATTTCCACATTCATATCCACAGACATCATGGAGAAGATACGTCCAGACTAGGTGGATCAGTTAGCTCAGTCGTATTAGACCGCACGAACTAGAGCAGGTCTACATGTTCTATATAGATCTATAATAATAAAGTTGTACAATAAAGTTTCCCTCTTTAAATCCTTCTAAACTACTCTCTTCGTCCTGGCCATTTATTTATGTTTTGCTTCTCCATCCGTCCCACTTCTTACCTCCTGTGTCCCTAAGTACGTTGCACAATTGATTTTTGTTTACTTTTTGTAGGAATCATTTGATTGTAATTTCATAATATAATGTTCAGAATAATTGTTTCATCATGTCTTTGCCGTCATCTGGACCTAAAAAGATCTCTACAAAAACAAAGTGCGTAACTTATCGAGGGGCGGAGGATAATCTAGATTGCACAACGAAATATATGTAAAACTCCACTTCTAAAAATCCATACAAAGAGCAACATAACAAATCACCAGGACAGAGGAAGTAGTATATAATAGGAAATTCCATTTAAAGAAGAAAAAGTTTTGTGCACTGAACAGATTTATAAATCCCTCACATATAGAGATGAGAGATCGTCTGAAAGAGCACATAGTTGTAGTAGATTTCCTTCTTTTGAAGAGAAAAGCAACTGGTCCTTCGTACTTATTCCCATTCCCTCTCATTTTGTTGGTTGATATATTTACTTAAACACAAGATTGAACAAAAAAAAATATAAGTAATGATGTATCTGGTACCTTGTAATTTACATCATCTGCAATATGATCTTTTAGCATGGTATAAAGTAGTGAAAAGTGTTTGTCCAACGGAGCAACAAGCCGCATCTGTCTGACCTGAAATATTTTAACATTAAGGATTGTTCCTTCAAACCAGAAAGAAATCTAAAAACTCCAAAGATGAAAAAAGTTCATGTCTTCAACCTACCTGTGCATGTGTATCTTCACTTCCTTCCTGAACTGTGTTTATGAATTCATGGTCTCTTTTCAGAGCAATATGGCTAATTTGACGAACCTGCAATACAAATATGTGAAAAGTTAAAACCAGATTGTCACATAGGTATGAAAACACAATCAGAAGCTGAATTACCTCTTGTGGAATTGTGGCAGAAAATAGAAGTGTTTGACGCTGTTTTGGTACAGCAGCTACAATTCTTTCTATGTCCTTGCGGAATCCCATATCTAACAAATGATCAGCTTCATCGAGGACCAAAACTCTAACTCCCATCAGTCTCGTAGCAAATCCCGCAGTATTCTCTATGTGATCTTTAAGCCTTCCAGGTGTAGCAACAAGTATCTAAATTTTAATATAGAGAATTTCATTATATACAGCAAAATTTATAATCCAACAATGCACTCATTCATGCATGTGGGTGTTGATTGTCAATGTAGATTTCTAGTTTGATATATGAGGAGCGTCAATATCGTTCATTTGGTCAGACAGAAAATGCTTGGGATCTATTGCAGAGTTCTTCAAGAAAGAGACTTCACTCCGCAGGCAAGGAAAAGCTACATCAGATAAATTTAGATACTCCCCCTACATGTGACATATCTGGTTGGCGGGTGCCACTGGGTTAACAACATTACTAGGAATGTGCCCTCGAATAACTGGTGTGTGCTCATGAGATTGACTGGAAGCAGAGTTTACAATGCAGCGCGATGCAACAAGTTAACAGATATTTCAGTGAGTTTACCTGGCATGGATTGGCTTGCATACGTTTCTGTTCCAGTGCTAGCCGTGTGCCTCCTATAACAACCTGAACACCGAGCGATGGATGATACTTCAACAGTTTGTTGGCCTCTGCAGTGGCCTGAGTTGCGAGTTCGCGAGTAGGGCATATAACAAGTACATATATTGGAGGTCGTTTCCCGTCATGTTTGGATGAGGGTAACTTTACAACATGTTCAATTGCAGGGAGCTGGAGTTGAAAACCAACATAAGCATAATTAGAAAAAACACAGTTGCATATTAGCTACATGATGGAATAAAACACACTTCAACAAGAGGTGTTGCCATAGGTGTCATGGTTACTCTACATGCCCAGAAAAACTTTTCTGCCTGAGTAAATTTTATATATCTCCATCAGAACCATAAAAACGTTTCTACTTTCAATGCGAATAGAAAAGAAAGCTGCTAAATAGGCAAAAACTCTTATGTTGGCAATAATTATTCATAATTCAAACATCGTCCAAAATTTCTACAAGTTATCAAATATAAATATAGATTATGGAAGAAACTCTCTCCATGGTATTGTATTTGACCTGAGAAGCACGGAAACGGGGCGGATACGTGGAAATGCAAAAATCCAAAAAAGTACGATACGGGGACGTGCAGGATACGTTTAACTGTTATATTTTTTTAAATATATTTAATAAGTAAACTAAGATTTATAAAGTTATAAGAAATATAAACAACCAAATAAGACATACAAAAAAACAACTTAATCCCATCAAGCCATAAACAACACAATAAAACAAGAGAGATAGATGAATAAATCTAAATATAGTAGGGGTAACCAAATTCAAATCCAACTAATTTAGAAGAGGCATTTTATACACAAAATTAACTCAACCCAAATCTGCTTATCTGCCGAGAAATTAACTAATCCAAGTCTCCAACTTTCCTTCACACATAGTGACACCCAGCAAGGGCCCAAAATCAAATCAAATTAACAGATTCTGTGACACATTATATTTCATGAAGACAGACTAATATTTCATGAAGACAGATTCTAATCAAATCATTATATTATTAGATCTTAGAAACAAGGGAAAGTTATGGTTGAGGGCACTAACACTCTTTGCCGAATTAGAACTCCCACTGACAAAATATATATAGCTATAGAGAAATTTATTGACAAAATTCAGATGAGTTTACCAGAAATGCTACAGTTTTTCCAGTGCCAGTTCTTGCCTTGGCCAACACATCCTTACCTAAGAAACACAGAGATCATGAAAGACTATTGTTGTTTAAATCAATTTAACCAAAGAGATAAACATCATTGAAGCCGCATTTTAGAATGTTTCAGAAATGGAAAGCTCCATAAAACAGCAATACTCCACGAAGAATATGCATTATAGTGAAAAAGAGAACACATAAACAGCCTAAAGATTTAAAGGACAAAACCCAAGAAGAGTACTTTTGTAATGCGTCAGGCATAACTCATAAGTATATGCCAAGAGATAAAAGATGGGCATATCACTTCAGTTGTGGTTTATCACACACACACACACACACACACAAAAAAAAAAAAAAAAAAAAAAAAGAAGCTGTTTTCAATTGGTTAAAATTACATTTACGTATAGTATTTGAATGAGAACAAAGTAGTCCCTGAAGGTGTAGCTGGTACCTTTCAAAATGACAGGAAGCGTTGCCTCCTGCACCAAAGTCATTTTCTCATATCCTGCATCTTTGACACCTTTAAGTGACAACGGTGAGATGGAACACTGATCGAACCTGTGTGCATAGCCATTCATAATGAGTAAGGGACTCAACAAGATAGAGGGGAAGTAACTCATCCTTAACTACTGCTTCATTACATAATCTGTCTATGTTCAATGAGGAAATTATTTATTAAAAATAAAAAAGGCATAAAAAGTCAATCCGGTTCCGGTCACTTGATTTGTTTTGCTCCTACCACACTCATGTATATCAAAAGCTTTAAACATATTCATTCATAAACACATGAGGTTTTACCTGGTTTCGCTGAGGTAAGAATCATTTTCTCCAGCAGCTGGGGTTGAGTGTGAGTGAGAAGAAACCCTTTCATTCACAACTAATTTATCACCTCCTCCTTCCTCTATCTCCTCTTCTTCCTCCTCTTCCTCATCACTGGATTCGTCGCTATCTATCAACCCCTTAAAACTAGCATATCCATTATCCTCTCCGTCGTCATCTGTAACAAGAAGAGCTCTTTTCTTGGTTGTTCTTTCCTCTAGATTCATTCTCATCATCCCTGCATTCGTATTCCTACCAGGAAAGACACCAGCTTGACTAGTCTTTCTCTTGTCCATAGTAGTACCTCCACGCATGCCTCCTCTACGAAACTCATTAGCCCTAAACAATCCACCACCATTAGCACCACCACGCGTATCCGAAAACTCAAGATTATCGCGATTATTCCTCCTCCGAGTAAATGGCTCAGTGCCACCACGTCCACGCCCCCCAGAACCGCGTGAAAATGCAGTCCTCCCCTTTCCACCCCCTCCTCTATGACTATGATCATGATTTGTGTCCAAGTCATCATTACCATCACTATCACTGTACAACTTAGTTTTCTTGAAGGAATTAGAATTCAAGCCACTAACCCAGTCACTCAACTCAGCCTCATCATCAATCAAACTCTTGTTGGATGCCCCATGACCCGGACCACCCATTCTTTCAGTGGACGCCGAACGACTTGAAAATTTGCTTAAAAGTAGAGGCCTTGAAGAAGAAGAAGAACAAAAACAAGTATATGTCGGCAAAACCCTGCAAAAAAGTGGTCTCAACAGAAGCCTGGTTGGCATACTAGTTTAGTTGTACTTTTGAGAAAGAAATGAATCCAAGGGTTTAAGAAAAGATGGAGGAGGGTTTAAAGCTTCTTACCTCAAAAAGAAAAGACTAGGGTTTATGTATGGCAAAAATTGAAACTACAGTACGCTATTGTAGCAACGAAACGCTGTCGTTATTGGTTGGGTGCTAAAAGCGTTTACTTATAACTCCTTCTCATAGGGCCAGGATTAGCCTTGATCCAGTGGGCTTTTGTATAAATTCCCCAACTGAATATAGCGTCCAAAACTTCCAGGCTTCCACCATAACATAGCGTAACATGTATCAGTCTGTCTAAATTATGAAAATCGCATCTACCATACAACTAAAAGCGCATATTCTTGGAATTAATAGGGAAACTCCGATCAAGTCCGACAAAAGTCACCAACACGACATCAAAGTACAATATCAAACTGTTGTTTCCTTCCTTTCCTCCTCCAATGACCACCTAACACCACTTCCCAGGATCATTTCCATCCACAAAACAAATAAACAAAATAAGAACATCAGAAAACAAATACTCAACCGGTTTAATTTATTTTTTTCATGTGTAACACCCCCAAAATTTTATAGCAGTGATAGAGAATGTTATTCATTGAAAAAAAAAGTGCGATCTCTCTTTTGAAAATCCATATCGCTCTAGAGAGCAATTGCGCAGGACGAAGTCGGGACTTTGACTAATTAGTAATCGGGCATTACAGTACGAGTATAAATTAATTCCAAATTATACTCACTCCGTCCCACTGTAATTTACACAATTTAATCTTTTTCGATTATAATTTAAGATTAATCGAGAGTTAAAGTTTATAATATAGTTTTAATTTAAGAAAATGTTGATGGTGAAAAATTAAAAAGTCCATTCTGCAACTCCAACAACCCTTCCTTCTCCATCACTTGTTTCTGCTCCAGAGCTGCACTCACATGGACCCAAACACCATTCTGAACTGAGAGCTCACAACAAAGAAGAAGAAACCTCATTTTCATTTCTCAAGAATCATCTGAAAAAAATCCAGATCTAAAAAATCTTGATATGGTACTAACTGATGATTCTTTACCAATCTTGACTCCATCTGATAATAGCACTACTACCAACAACAACACAATGCCAATTTCCGACGATCCAACCACCAAATCTCTTCTACCCTTCAACACCCAAGACGACTCTTCCCCTCGCAAACGCCGCTCCACAACAACAACGGTTCTATTCATTTCTCTCATCATCTCCACTTGTATTTCTCTTTCTGCTGCTATTGCTTTTGCTTTCTTGTTTTTCTCACACTCTTCAAACCCTACTCCATCTATCAATGAGGTCTCAAGATCACTCACCAAGCTCCAAAAGCCTGTTGTTCTGTTAGTTTCCTTAGATGGGTTCAGGTTTGGTTATCAGTATAAGACTGATACGCCCAATATTGATAGATTGATTAGAAATGGGACTGAAGCTGAGTTGGGTTTGATTCCTGTTTTTCCAACTCTTACTTTCCCGAACCATTACTCAATTGTGACAGGTTTATACCCTTCTTATCATGGCATTATCAATAATTACTTCACCGATCCTGTCACAGGAGATAGGTTCTCTATGCAGAGTCATGAGCCCAAGTGGTGGTTAGGGGAGCCTCTATGGGAGACTGTTGTTAACCATGGTTTGAAGGCTTCCACGTATTTTTGGCCTGGTTCTGAGGTAAAAAAGGGTTCTTGGGACTGTCCTAAAGGCTATTGCATGCTTTATAATGGTTCTGTGCCTTTTGAGGAGAGAGTTGATAGTGTTTTGAATTACTTTGATTTGCCTAGTAGTGAGATGCCTTCGTTTATGACCTTGTATTTTGAGGATCCTGATCATGAGGGTCATCAGGTTGGGCCTGATGATCCGTTGATTACGGAGGCGGTAGCTAATATGGATAGGATGATTGGGAAGCTGATTAGTGGTTTGGAAGATAGAGGGGTTTTTGAAGATGTGACGATTATGTTGGTTGGGGATCATGGGATGGTTGGGACGTGCGATAAGAAGTTGATCTTTTTGGATGATCTTGCTAAGTTTATTGAGATTCCGAAGGAGTGGGTGCAATCTTATACTCCGGTGCTGGCGATTCGCCCACCTAGTGGTTATTCACTGGATGATGTCGTGGGTAAAATAAATGATGGGTTGAGTTCAGGGAATGTGGAGAATGGGGAGTATTTGAAAGTTTATCTGAAAGAGGATTTACCTGCTAGACTGCATTATTCAGCAAGTGAACGGATCCCTCCGATCATTGGACTGGTTCAAGAAGGGTACAAGGTGGAACAGACAAGATCAAGGAAGCAAGAATGTGGAGGGGCTCATGGATATGACAATGCATTCTTCTCCATGAGGACTATTTTTATCGCCCATGGTCCGCAGTTTGCCAGGAGCAGGAAAGTTCCGTCTTTCGAGAATGTTCAGATATACAACCTGGTTACGAAGATCCTGAACATTCAGGGGGCTCCTAATAATGGAACGCTGTCTTTTCCACAAAATATTCTTTTGCCAAGTCAATGAAGCTCGTTCCAATTGTTCGTTGATTAGAATGCATGTGTGCTGAATGAAGCTTACATAGTTCCAAATGTTGATGCAATTAAGGTTTCCCTTGAGAGGTAAGTATAATAAATAACTTGGCCGCATGCTGCTTGAATCTCAAGGGACTCGTGATGTATGAAACTAGGCTGATATGGAGTAATTAGCACCATCTAGCTGTTTACTTGTGGCCTGTTATGTACCATCTCACTGCCTGTGTAGTAGAATTATCTCGGGTTCATCCCAAAATATTTTTGATCAAGTCTGTCCTCGCAACTTAATTTGGTCTAGTCTGTCATCGCAACTGTGGTATTCAGTGCTGTGTATCAGAGGCTCAAAATGTTGGGATATGTCTTGTTTCTTGATTGCATAAACCAATTTTCTGTATCATTAGTCATGCCACTGTTGATACCAATTCAATCTTGTAGATATGCTTGGACTCAGAGATTGAAAATGGTGCCTCTCAATAATTTGATTGCTCTGTGTTTGTTTGTAACTGAAAAGATTATGGTAGATAAGTAGTGCATGTGCAAGTTTCTGTAAGAGTACTGGTAGAAATTTTCTGAAACAGTCTCATATGAGTCTTCCAGGATGGCATTATGCTCAAGTTTGTACCTGATCTATGATCAATAAAGTAATAAACCACACCTTTCTGCGGTTTCTGAGCCTACTTTTTTTTTTCTGTCATTTATATAGTTGTTTTGAGTTCTTCTTACCGTTTTAAGTTAAAAAAATGCTTTTCTGGGGCCATGTGATATGCGTTATACTTGTAGGTTCGGTTTGACAAAACAGATTGTTTACTCATAGTTTTCTACTTACAAAACTGCTATGGCTTTGCTGTGAATTTTCAGTCAAGAATCATTCGATTCTCTTACTTGCTGTTACAGCACACTGAAGAAATTACTATTATATCTTTATCCAAGTTAATTCACTGGTATAGACGAGTGTTATTTACAAGTATCGGAGGCAGCATTCCTACTCAAAATGAAAGAATCTTCAGGTTAGACAGAAAACATACATATATGAAACTGACAAATGTTTTATTCTCTGCTGCTGCTAGTTAAGTGGTCTGCTTTTCCATCCAAAGGATCAAAGTGAAGCTCTTCTCTTTCCTCTACTTGCTCATGAATGATTTGCCAAGTTTAGTTTTGGCACTTTAGCTAGTTCATAATGCTTCCGGGCTTGTGTTGTTTTATGGCTAATTTTCAACAACTTGTTACAAAGAGTGATAAACAGAATGAATCAGAGTGCAAAATGGATACCCTGTTATATACGGGTATGAAAGATCATGTGTTCCTAAAAATTAAAAAAAAATAAAAATTCAAATGAGACCCGATTCAGATCCAAAAGTAACTTGAGAAGGATTACATATCCAAATTGATTTGTTAAGCATTCCTCCCCCTTAACCAGCCAGCTCTATTCTTACGACACGAACTATAAAATAATAATCCGCATATCAGAACATCATACATGGGCTTAATCCTCTGCCCCTGTGCTGAATTGTTGAGCTCGCGCTGGTCAGTTGAATGAACACCATTGTATGGTGGTTCGGAATTCAGTTCAATTTCATTTTCTTCCAGTTGAATCAGTTCTATAATTTTCAGTTCAGAAGTAAATGTCCTGTTTTTCTGTCTTTTAATGTTGTTCTTTGACTGATTTATGCTGAGTTTTGTCTTTTCCATTTCAATCAATGCAACCTTTCAATAAGGTCTGGTGTCTCTAGAGTCGGTAATATTTCACAATGTCTCCAAGAACGCTGCCTACCAGAAGGTTATGATTTTTGAGTTTTCGTATTTGTTATGCTCGTCCTAACTCTTGAGATTTCTTTGAGGTTACAGGTACTTAATTTGCCATTGATTCTTGCCAAACAATTGGAATATGCACCTCTTGCGTAAATAAATCAGAGTACAGCTGTAAGTAACAAGCTACTCTTGGAGTAATGTCTTTCTATTTATCAATGAACAAAACAAGAAATGTAAAGCAAAGTGATAGAGTAATATTATGAATCACATTATTTTGCAGTTAGAATGAGAATCTCTTATGTCTGGAAGTACAGATGATGCATCTCCCAAGTTTCTCTCTCATGAGGATACTGACAGGACCCCTGCTGCTTTCATTTTTCTCAAGTTTGTCCCTGTTTCAAGCGTTCAACATGGGTAAGTTTTCACTTTTATACTGTACAATATTCATATCAACTATACAAATTAGTACCATGCCTCATTTTTTAAAGATGATGAGAAAATTGATGAAACAAGCTGTCTGTGATTGAAAAAGTCAAATTCTCAGGAAAAAAAAATGAGTTTTCTTCAAACATAAGGGGAAAACCGATCTCTTAGACTAGTGTGAAGTGGTTTTCCTGATGTTTAGGATTCCTGAGACTTACTCTTCCTTGGATTCATTCAACTAGTAAAGATTCTGCTAGTAACCCATCCAAACAAAATATGTTGATTAAATGAGACTATGAAAATAATAGTGATTTGAGTTACCTGTCACATGGAAAAAAGCACGCCTGTCTGTACCCTTGCAGCACCACTTCCTTGATGAAATTGATCATATGTATATGTACTTTGTCCACCAAATATTGGAGCTATGTCCTTTTTGAATACAAACTTGAAGGTTATCGTTCCCCAGGTCTAGTTGTTCCTCCTGAATTCTTGTTGCTGAAGCAACGAGATGCGGATTCTGTTCATCCAACTCGATCACTTCCATAGTTGGAATATCTCCAATGCCTGAAGGAAGATCATCAAGATCACCACACTTTCGAATAGCTAGGTGCCTGAGACTAGGGTAGTGCCTTTCATCAGCTTTCCAATGCACCAATTTGAACTCATCAAGTTGCAGAATCTGCAGTGCAGCAAACTCTCCTAAGGTAGGCTCCCACTTTGAATTCCTGGGTTGCATATCCTCTCCAAGCATTGTACAACCCCGTATTTTCAGCACTTCGAGATTGGGCAATGAACCAACACTTGACATGAATTTCCCAGTTATCTTACAAAAAATCAAATACAACTTCTTTATACAAGCAGGAAAAATGATGCCGGCCAAGATAGGTCGGTTTTTGAATGTAATGCCGGACAAGCACTTCAAGGTTTCGAGTTTTTGTAGACTGGAAAGATCCACAGAGTCTCTAAACGAACCCAAAATAATCCCCAACTTTTTTAGGTTAGGAACTTTTTCAATGAAACCGCGTTTAACAAACTTGGATGCATCTACATATGACAGTGTCTGTAGCATTTCAAGGACAAACTGCTTACTGCCAGACTCAATGGGATAATAGCATGACCTCATGAACTTGATATGCCTTATTTTTGTCAAGCTCCTTAATCCAATCTGTATGACTAGTGGAGACGAAAGCATCATTGGCGCCTGAAAGATTAATGTCTGTAGATTCCACAATCTGGATATGGCAGAAGGTAAACTCGAACTGCAGGTTAGAGCCAAGTAGCGGATGTTGACTAGTTTGAGTATTACTCGAGGGAACTCTTTGAATTTCCATGTCAGTAATGCAAGAACTCTCAACAACTTAAAGTCTCTCAGCATATGCCTATTTTCTACAAACCCGTGAGGAAATGTGTATACAAAGAACGAGCAAACTGAGGCATATTAATGATGGTGCTGTGGTAGTTGTAGTTAAGATGATCTGGATGAATAAAAAGGCGACGCATGCTAGAAAATCTGCTTCCTGCAGTACGGACACTAATAAACTTCTCCTCTTCAGCTTTTCTTTTACACAGGTCCCTTATGAGATCATGGATGATATATCCTTTTGCTTTGCCTGTAGGATCTCGTTTTCGAACTGAAAGAAGACTCCTATTAACAAGGGCCTTTAAGTACTCCTCTGCTGCTTCCTCTAAGGTTTTGTCCTTAATTGGTTTTAGGAACCCTTCAGCTACAAATAACCTTGTGATCTCAGAGGATTGAATCTCATAATCCTCTGGAAATCCACCAACATATAGGAAACATGACCTCAAATGAAGAGGCAAGTGTTCATAACTCAGAAATAATATCCTTGAGCATCTTTCGTCGTTTCTAGCTACCACAGCGCTCACATCATCCACAATATCCTGCCAGAAGTTCGCTTCTTGCTTCTCCGAGAGCAGTCCAGCAACAACTTGAATTGCAAGCGGAAGCCCTTTGCAATTATTTGCTATGCGTTTCCCTAGATATTCCAACTCGGGTGGAAATTGCTCTTCCCCAAACACCCTTTGACGAAGTAAATTCCAACTTTGAACCGTGTTTAGGAGATGCATTTGATGATGATGACTCGGTACATTTGCATAATTAGCCACGCCTAACTCTCTCGTGGTTAAAATGACACGACTTCCATTATTGTTCTGTGGAAAGAACCTCCGTATGGCATCCCAAACTTTGATACTCCATATGTCATCTAGCACAACTAGATATCTTTTTCCACTTAAACTTTTGTGAATGTGCTCTCCTAGCTGTTCCTCTACTTTTCCAATCATATCAGCATCGCCATTTCCAGTTATGCTACCAAGAAGACTTAATAGAGTTGCTGTCAAATTATATTCTTGTGAAACAGTAGCCCAGGCACGACTATGAAAATGGTAAGTAATGAGCGGATCATTATAAAGATGTCGAGAAAGAGTAGTCTTACCGATACCACCCATCCCCACAATTGGGATGACCTCAAGCTTAGTTCCATGTCCAGTCAACCGGTCCTTCAACTGGAGCAAATCATTTTCAAGTCCAACCACATCATCACCCCTTGACAAATGTGATAATGAAGCACCTGGAGATGAAGTCTCTGGAGCACGATTGTCAAATGAAGTACGTCGATGTTGATGAAAGACCTTTGTGAATCTGTCCTTGAGAAGAGTGAATCGTGGAATGAGTGACTCGCTTGCCTTTTCATGTTTATGGAAAAGAGTTCTCCATGGCTGACGAAAAAACTGCAGTGTGGTTATGGAACTTTCATGATTGGTAAGGATCTGATCTGCCACATAAGGCTCAATGATGTCTTCGGCTATGTATGCTGCATCTCTTATCTGACTCATCAACGCCTGTGTTGTTTTGTAACATGTTGTTGGCAGGTTTTCAAGAATGTCTTCCAACGATACAGCTAGTTCCAGTAGAGACTCAAGTTGTGACTTATCGTGGTCATTGAGAATCCAGACATTGTTATGAAGATGAGGGTGGAGGGTCTGTTGAAGAATTTGTATGAGGGGTTGTAAGTTGTATGCCATTGATGTGTTTATCAACACAGAAGAGTACGGTGTAATGAAGAGAGAAGAAATGAATAGGACGATTGTCGAAAGAGAAAGACTATGTCAACTATGTTTGGTTGCTGTGATGCCAGCAGGAGTGTTTTGGCCTTTCAGTAATTGAAAGTCTTCTCAGCTACATCTGTTAGTCTCCTCTTTTAAATTTATATATCCATTGATTACTACTAGTATTATCTCAATGGTGAAATGAAAGTTCCTCTGTACTTTCTCAGTAGTAGCTATCGTGTTGACTTTATCGATAAACCTGCCAATGTGCATAAGTGAGGCATTAAACATGCATAGTTCCAAATGTTGATGGCATTGAGGTTTCCCTTGAGAGGTAAATATATAATAAATAATTTGTGGTGTGTGAAATTAACTAGGCTGATATGGAGTGATTAGCACTATCTAGCTGTTTGCTTTTTGGCCTGTTATGTGCAATGCCGCTGCCCGTGTAGTAGAATTATATCAGGTTAATCCCAACCGTAACAAAATATTTTTGGTCTAGTCGTCTGTCCTTGCAACTTAAACGCTGTTTCTTGGTATTCCGTGGACTATCAGAGGCTCAAAATGTTAGGATATGTCTTGTTTCTTGATTGCGTAAACCAATTTGCTGCATTACACTGTTGATAGTTGACACCAATTCAATCTCGGTGAAATGTTTGGACTCCAAGACTGGAATTGGTGCCTCTCAATAATTTTGGTTGCTCTGTGTTTGTGTATAACTGAAACCAGATGAAGGTACACAAGTACATGCAAGTTCACGTAAGACTGTAAGAGTACTGGTAGAATTTCACTGAATCCACCTCATATAAACCACACCTTTCTGTGGTTTCTGAGCCCACTTTTTCTGTCAATTATAAAGTTGTTTTGACTCAGAAATCGCACAAAGACGTGAAAACAGGCCAGGGTTTGCCGAAAATACTGTCTTCCTCTGTTCAGAAAAAAAAAAAAAAAAAGCAGAGCAGCTGGACTAACCCTCATCCAAGAAACATCAACAAAGAAATCTCTCCTTTTTTCATTAGGCTGATTCAGTTTCTCTTTTTCTCAATCACTTGGAACCATAACCATAATTTCCCACTTCAAGGTCTTCATAATAGGAGAACCTGAAGTACACCATTGAGATATTTTTCCAAAACATTGTCAAAGATAATTGAAACAGAAAATGGAAACTTACCCCAAAGAAATAAAAAGGGCTGCTTACATATCTTCTGACTTTTCCCTTTTAAGAAGCTGATAAGTAGAAGATGGTTTAATTATGACTTGAGGAAATTAAGTGACACATAAGAAGCCAGCTCTATTAAAGGTAAAAACGTTAGCTGCCAAGTTGCAATGAAAGAAGAAAGATCTCAATAAGGCAAGAAACAAACAAAATAAGAAAATGATTACAAATGAAAACTCCAACTACCTTATCGTCTCCAGCAATTCCATCTCCATAACCACCCTATATTCTCTTCTCCAAAGCTATGCTGATGGAGCCATTATTTTCCACTTATACTACTCTTGCTGCAGCTATTGCTTTTGCTTTCTTGTTTTTCTCACATTCTTCAAGCGCCAGCCCATCTACCAATGAGGTCTCAAGAACGCTCACCAAGCTCGAAAAGCCTGTTGTTTTGTTAGTTTCGTTAGACGGGTTCAGGTTTGGTTATCAGTATAAGACCGATACACCCAATATTGATAGATTGATAAGAAATGGGACTGAAGCTGAGTTGGGTTTGATTCCTGTGTTTCCAACACTTACTTTCCCGAACCATTACTCTATTGTGACAGGTTTATACCCTTCTTATCATGGCATTATCAATAATTACTTCACTGATCCTGTCACAGGAGATATGTTCACTATGCAGAGTCATGAGCCCAAGTGGTGGTTAGGAGAGCCTTTATGGGAGACTGTTGTTAACCATGGTTTGAAGGCTTCTACGTATTTTTGGCCTGGTTCTGAGGTAAAAAAGGGTTCTTGGGACTGTCCTAAAGGTTATTGTATGCATTATAATGGATCTGTGCCTTTTGAGGAGAGAGTTGATAGTGTTTTGAAGTACTTTGATTTGCCTAGTAGTGAGATGCCTTCGTTTATGACCTTGTATTTTGAGGATCCTGATCATGAGGGTCATCAGGTTGGGCCTGATGATCCGCTGATTACAAGGGCGGTAGCTAATATGGATAGGATGATTGGGAAACTGATTAGTGGTTTGCAAGATAGAGGACTTTTTGAAGATGTGACGATTATGTTGGTCGGGGATCATGGGATGGTTGGGACGTGCGATAAGAAGCTGATCTTTTTGGATGATCTTGCAAAATTTATTCAGATTCCGAAGGAGTGGGTGCAATCTTATACTCCGGTGCTTGCAATTCGCCCCCCTCATGGTTATTCACTGGATGATGTTGTGGTTAAAATAAATGATGGGTTGAATTCAGGGAGTGTGGAGAATGGAGAGTATCTGAAAGTTTATCTGAAAGAGGATTTACCTGCTAGACTGCATTATTCAGCGAGTGAACGGATTCCCTCTATCATTGGATTGGTTCAAGAAGGGTACAAGGTGGAACAGATGAGATCAAGGAACCAAGAATGTGGAGGAGATCATGGATACGATAATGCATACTTCTCCATGAGGACAATCTTTATTGCTCATGGTCCGCAGTTTCCCAGGGGCCGGAAAGTTCCTTCTTTTGAGAATGTTCAGATATATAACCTGGTTACGACGATCCTGAACATTCGTAGAGCTCCTAATAATGGAACGCTGTCTTTTCCACAAAATATTCTTTTGCCAAGTCAATGAAGCTCGTTCCAAATGTTGATGGAAGTAGGGTTTCCTTTGAGAGGTAAGTATAATAAATAACTTGGCTGCATGCTGCTTGAGTCTCAGGGGATTCGTGGTGAATGAAACTAGGCTGATATGGAGTAATTAGCACTATATATCTAGCTGTTTTGCTTTTGGCCTGTTATGTGCTAGGACTGGGAGATTGGAAATGGCGCCTCTCAATAATTTGGTTGCTCTGTGTTTGTGTGCGCAAGTTCATATAAGTCTTTGAAGACTGTATGATCTATGTTTAATGAGCCACATATTTCTGCAGTTTCTGGGCATACTTTTTTTTTCTGTCATTTATAGTATTGTGTGAGTGCTTGCTTTCGTTAACTGCTTTTGCTTACCGTTTTAAGTCCAAAAATACTTTTCTGGTAATTTCTTGATATGCATTGTACACTTGTAATTGTAGGTTCGGTTTAATGAATCAGATTGTTGTTTTACTCGTAGTTTGGTACAAAGGCGCCATGGCTTATTTACTGTGAATTTCCAGTAAAGAATCGTGCAAATCTAGCACACTCAAGGAATCAATATTATATCTTTATCTACAAGGATCAGAGACTGCATTCCTCCACAAAATGAAACAATCTTCAGGTTTGACATGTTCAGATCTATGACAAGTGAAATAGTGAATGAAACTTCAGTAAAAATAAAAGAATGGATCACACCACTGAGATTAGTAAATGAAAGAATGAAACAGGAACTGAACGAAGTGAACACAGTCAACTGCATCTATCTGGTATAAAATACCACATTAATTTTAATTTCACATCAACAACAAACTCAAACATCTGATCTACAATGTGATCAAAATAGTCTATTTTGTCTTACAAATATGAAAGGCAAACCCAAATATCTATCTAATCTTCTTTTATTCTGATTTACTCCCAACTTCTCTATCACTCTCTGCTCATCTCTACTATTTTCCCAGCAATTGGTATCAGATCTTCAATTTTAGCCAGCAATTCTGAAGCAGTGGGTTCAAAAGGCCTTCTTTTTCTCTGCATCAATCCATGACTTACCTTGTTCTCAAATAATCTGCCCATCCTACCAAACCAGTAGCTAGAGACAGACAATTTCCGGTGCCCTATAAAAATAAAAGTTACAAGACCAACAAAGGACAGTGACATTGAGATCCTACATAAACAGAGAACAAGTTTCAAACCTGAATAGCACACATCTAAACCACCAAAAAAGAGATACCCTATTGTGCTTGCAGCTCAATCAGCCGCACCATGCTTGCTATCTTCCATCCGAGTGGAGCATGATAATGAGGGAAGGTCATGTCAAGTGTGAACACAACAATAACATACAGTTGCCACATATCTTTTGGGAAACTGAATACCTGAACAAGAGTTGATGACACAACCTACACGAAATTACACTGTATCAGACAGAATGATCATCGTTGTGCAAGATGCTGAGCAACAACGGTCCGTGCTTGACTGATTCTCTATGCTGGCTGCAATACCATTTTAAACACACTAGTTATATACCTGTGGCTGCCATAAAGATAGTTAGTAATCATGATTCACTTTCATGTGTGAAAGGACCTTAATTTTTAAAACATTGATATCACTGCAAGAGACTAAAATGGATATGATGCATCCATCCATATATATGTTTCAGAACTCAAGTCCCATCATAGTTTGGCTAATGTTGTCAATTAGCTACACCAAAATCTGAATCCAATCTACGCTGGCTCTCTTAATTAACATAGATGCAGTAACAGAAAATCACTTAATATCATGGCCAGCAATGCTAATTCCATTCAAGTTTCCGGTAAATATCAGAACTGGGAAATGAAGGGAACTCTGAAAAATAGTCTTTTGGCAAATTATACTCTTCTTGGCAGGTTAAGTAAATAAATATACAGTGTTAAGTCTAAGGGAATTGAACCTGAGACTTTTAAGAAAAGCTTTTACTAAACACATGGCTAACATGTTAAATCAATAGATTAGTTAATAGATCTTGAGTCTTGCATTAAAAAAAAAAAAAAAAAGGCAAGTAAATTACCAGTGGATAACCAAATGAAAATGATGACTACTCATCCCTGTTCTGTCCTGAGTGAAATTTATGATTGTAGTTCATACTATGTCACCCAGCCATCATCAGCTGATTCACCACCGAGTGCAGTTTGGACAAGAACATGAAGGCTATCATTCCCGATGTCAAGTTGTTCCTCCTGAATCCGTTTTGCTGAAGCAACAACTGAAGGATTCTCGTCATCCACATCAATAACCTCCATAGTTTGAATATCTCCAAACCCGGGAGGTATTTCCTCCAGATAGAGGCAGCGCCGAATAACCAGGTGCCTGAGACTTGGGTAATGCCTTTCATCAGCTCGCCAATGCATCACTGTAAATTCATTAAGTTGCAAGAACTTGAGCGAAACAAATTCCCCTTCAGTCGGCTCCCACGAATTTCTCCACATTGTACAATCTCGTAACATCAAAACTTCAAGATTGGGCAACAAACCAACCGTTGACATGGACCTCCCACTTATCCAACAAGTAGTCAAACATATCTTTTTGAGACATGGTGGAAAAATTATGCCATCCAATCTTGGTTGATGCCCAATCCTAAAGCTTGACAAGAGCTTTAATGTAATAAGTTTAAGCAGACCAGAAAGATCAACCTGATCATCTCGTAACGAACCCAAATAAATTCCTAATTTATTTAGGTTAGGAGCTTTTGTAACGAAACCACTATCAGCAACCATGTATGCATTTACATATGAAAGTGTCTGCAGATTTTCAAGAACGCACCGTTCACTGCCAGACAAATCTGGAAACGAGCATGACCTCTTCAACTTGATATGTGTTATTCCTGCCAGCATCCACAGTCCAATCGGCATAACCAGTCGAGAAAAAAGAACCTTTGGCGCCTGAAACATCAATGTCTGCAGATTCCTCAATCTGGATATGGCAGAAGGTATACCTGAAAGGCAATGGCATCGGAGAGCCAAGTAGCGTATGTTGACCAGGTTAAGTATTGGATCAGGAAACTCCTCAAATACCATCGGAAGTAGATCAAGCACCCTTAACAACTTGAATTCTCCAAACTCATATGTATATAACAACTGCGTGTTGGGGGCTATCTGTATAAAAGAACGGGCACAATGCAACATATTATCCATCAAGCAGCGATACCTGGGATAGAAGGTACCTTGAGTGACAGAAAACCTGCGCATGCTATGAAATGTAATTCTGGTAATGAGACGCTTGCGCTGAGTTTTAGGAATTTCTCGTAGGATATCAACCAGTGGAAGACCGTTTATGTCTGCCTCATTAAGGTCATTCAACAAGTTCTCTTCCTCAGCATTTTTCTTAAACATGCCCCTTACGTGATCATGAGCAACATGAAATTTATCATGGTCGTTGAAGAACTTCTCTTCCTGAGCTTTTCTCTTGCACATGTCCCTTATGAGATCATGGGTGACATAACATTTTACTTCACCTGTAAAATCTATTTTTTTAACCAAAAGAAGACTTCGGTCTGCAAGGGCCTTTAAGTACTCCTCTGCTGCTTCTTCCAGAGTTTTGTCTTTGATTGGCTTCAAGAACCCTTCAGCTGCCAACAACCTTTTGATTTTGGTGGCTCGAATCTGGTAATCTTCTGGAAAACACCCTATGTACAGAAAGCATGACCTCAAATGCAGAGGCAAGTGCTCAAAACTTAATGATAATATCTTCGAGAACCGTTCATCATTTTGCTCAGCTACAGCAGCACTCACATCAGTCGCAATATGGTTCCAGAATTCCGTAGTTTTCGGTGCCTTTAAAATGACTCCACCCAGCACTTGAATTGCAAGAGGAAGCCCTTTGCAACTGCTTGCCATACTTTTCCCAAGATTTTCCAATTCCCAAGGGCAACTTCTTTTCCCAAACACCTTTTCACAGAGTAAATTCCAACTTTCCGCGTCATTTAGGAGATGCATTTGATGATGGAGGCCTGTATGGTTCGCATAATGCGCCACACTCATTTCTCTAGTGGTTAAGATGATGCGACTTCCATTGTTTTTCTTCGGGAAGAACATACTAATATCATCCCAGACATCAGTACTCCATATGTCATCTAATACAACTAAATATCTTTTCCCAATTAAGCTTTTGTATAAGCGATCTCCTAATGCATCGTCTTGTTCTTTACGCAATTCAACAACACTCACATTTCCAATTATGCAACCAAGAAGGCTTAACAGAAGTACTTTCAATGTATAATCTTGTGAAACTGTGGCCCAGGTGAGAGTGTCAAAGTGATAAGAAACATATGAATCATGATAGAGCTGTTGGGCAAGAGTAGTCTTACCAATACCACCCATTCCCACGATTGGAATCACCTCCAGCTTAGTTCCCTGTCCGATCAGTCGATCCTTCAATTCGAGCACATCATTTTCAAGTCCCACCACGACTTCATGAGCGCTCGAAGCTGGAGGGCCTCTTGAAGAAGAAGCCAATTCACTCTTCAGCACAGCTTTTCCAGGCCGTTGATGATGATGATGATGATGAGAGGCGAAGGAAGAACTGCCTGCAGGAATCTGAAAGTGAGTGTTATGTTCAATGATCTTTTCCAATTCAACCGTCGCAAAAAGTAGTGCTGTAACAACTCCTGCCAAATCCATTGACTCTATATCTTCTTCTTCTTCTTCCTGTTTCTTTGGTTGGAAACAGTTACTGATCCGCAATTGGGTAAAAAATCTTTGAAGAGATTATGTTGCATCTCTTACCAGGGGGAGCTGTAAGAACCTTTTTGTTTCCAGAACCAAAATTTGCCAGAATCTGATCTACAACATAAAGCTCAATGATATCTTCAGCTCTATATGCTGCATCTCTTATTTGACTCATCAAGGCCTGTGTTGATGTGTTATAGAATGATGGGTGCAACTTTTCAAGAGTAGCTTCTAAAGAGTGAGCTAGTTGCAACAGGGATTCAAGTTGTGATTTAAAGTGAACATCATCAACAATCCAAAGATGATGAGGTTCAGGGTGAAGGGTTTGTTCAAGAACTTGTACAAGAGATTGTAGGTTGTAAGCCATCACTGTTTACCAGAACTGGAGTCACTTCAACAACAGGGTATTAAGCTAAAAGAGGGAAGGTTATCAAGAAATTACTTGAATTATTCAACAACAATTATTGCTCCTCAGCAGAATGTGGGTCTATTAAGTAGAGATTGTGGGCAGTAGGAAGGAAAGTGTGTTGCATGTTCAATGCACTAGGGTGCTAATAGTAATTACCAATTAGGCATTTGAGCTGTTTTTGTGGATTGTGTAGTGCAATCACTTTTCTCATCCATCACTGTTTTACACCAAAAGTTGTTCATTTTAAACTTTATACAGGAGCACTAGTACTTTTGTTCATTTTAAACTTTATACAGGAGCACTAGTACTACTAGACGCGAACCGGGACTTACATAGGTCTCGACTTAGTAACGCTCGAGCTCAACTCGTTCGATAAGGTATTTGAGCGGAATTCGAGCCTAACATGAGGCTCGTTCGTGGCTCGGCTCGCAAGTACTCAATAAGGCTCGCTATATCACGTGCATTAATATTACTAATATCACCGGCCCAATTCAAGTTGTTTTTGCCCTCAATCTATTTCGTATCTACAATTATAAAGTTATTTTTGTCGGCTTGGGGGAATCCTGTCACCAATCCCTATAATTTGTGTATCTTTCTTTCTTTCTTTTTTTTTTCATTTTTTATTTTTACATTTAGCATACAACACCAATTCTTATTTTTTTAGGGATTGGCCATTGGGTTTCTATACTTTGTAGTGTACTTGATTGCAGCATTAAGAAACCCATGGGGTATCGACGCGAATGTACCCAGAAAACAGGGAGTTTTATGCATTATAACCAAACAAATGTACTCCGTATGTATTTTGTAGTAATTTATTTTTCCTTTTCTTCTTCTCCAAAAACACGAGTTACAATTTGGTTCACACAATTTAGTTTCAGCAGAGTCTACACCTTGTGCAATTCTCTGTCAAACAAAGCTGCGGCACGGAGTATCTGCGTGTGAGGAGGTACCTATTCTAAACCCAACCGGCTTTTCCATCTGCTTTACTTCCCCCCATTTAGGAAGTTGCTGAAATATAATTAAAAAAAAAAAAAGATAGGAGTGAGCTAGAAGAGAAACAAGAACTCCCCTCAATTATCCAATTCTATCCTGTTGTTTTGAGATGGGTGATGTCATTAAACTCTCCTCGAGGTTTTCTTCTTCACTCTTGACTTCCTTCTCTTCTTCTTCCTATTTGGCTCCCCCTTTCAGCCACGGACTAAACAGAAAGGCGGCGGTTTCTTTCTCGGATGGCTCTTCTCTTCCTTGGGATTTTGTTTCGCCACTTGTCTCCAGGCCCAGAAAGCAGCAATTCACATCTTTCAAGGTAATACATAATTATGTATTTTTGTGTGACTGTCTGTATGATACATTTTCATAACAAATTAGCTTTACAATTTGTGTGCTTATCCTTCTAATAGTCCTAGTAGTAGATGTTTTGGTTTTGAGAACTTAGTCTCAGGACAAAGGATTTTATGGAAATGCTCACTTTTTGAGTTTGCATAAGCTTCAGTCAGTTGCTTCAGTTGATTCCTCAATTTGGAAATTTTTTTTGTTGGTTTTGTTCTTATAAGTTAGTACTTCATATAATGATAGTATGATAATGCCTACCAAGTTTATACTTTATAGTTCTAGACTGATGATTTTAATTGGCAACAAGCATATTAGCTGAAGCTTACTTTACTTCAGTGTTATTATTATCATCAAAAGTTAATCTTCGTTAACAAAATAGTCCATGGCCATGATGGCCTATTAGCTAGTGTCTTAATGAAATATATTGAATTATTCATTCATGAATGCATAAAGATACTCGAACTTGGTATACTTTGTTGTCATTTATTGTTTGTTATACACGAATGATTTTGGTAAGCCACAGGGGATGCTTCGCAGAAAGCGATACTTAATGGGGGGGGGGGGGGGGGGTAAGGAATTGTATAAATAAAGTAAGACTATGTTCTTCCCTCAGGATTAGTTTTAACTTGATTTGAGTTCCAATTCCAATCTCTAGCACACTATCGGACATTTAAGCACTGGCATTCACCGGAATGCTGGGAATTGTTGGCTAGCTAGGTATTTGCAGATATCACATCTTTTGGCTAAATACTGAAATCTAGTGACCATTGGACTGGCTTGATACGGCCCAGAAGATCTAGTACTATGTAATGCACTCATACTACAATTTGGGAGTATAATAATTTAGCTCACTTAATCACTTAAAAGGCATTAGCTCACTTAATCACTGAATCTTTTAGCTCACATAATTATTTATATATTTTCTCAGAAATCAAAATGTTATTGCATACTTAACGGTTCAATGTGATAACTTTACTGGCAAAATTTAGCTCAAGTTCACTTTAGTGCCATTATAGCTATCTCCTGAACAATAAAATTCCACAGCAGGCTAACTGTTGTGTCTCTCCTTTTTGTCTCGGAAATTGTGTGGCTGCGTGCAAACTTGGCCTTTTGTTGCTATGCATATTGAAGTTCATTCCTTTTATATGAGTCTCTGATTTTTGTACGCTCTCTTGCCTTTGGGTTATTTGCTATGCATATTGAAGTTCATTTCTTCCTTTTATGAGTCTCTGATTTTTGTACACTTTCTTGTCTTTGGGTTATATTTAAATATATCTGTTAAGCTTAAGAAAATAAGAGGCTAGTGAATGAACTCTGTGCATTTTTCCTTGTATAGCAGGAGTTTGATGAAATATCAGCATTTTTGAATGTCAAAAGATCTGCACTGTCTTTTGTTTCTTCATCAGCGAACTCAATTTTTTCTCATAATGGTCATATTCCAGCAATTCAAGTTCGAGTTTGGAACTTGTAGATTAGATATAGACTTCCATCGTTGTAACTTAATTCAGTCTTGTCACCTTAATGAGTTTGTACAACTTTACAGATGATCTAGTAGATCTCTAAAGACAAAATATTACACATTACATGTGAAATTTGCATAAGGTCATAATGCATGACTAGGAAGGTACATTTGGATTTCCCGGAGTTCAAGAAATTGAGTAGATTTGCTTCGCTTTTTCCGTATTTTCCTTTAAATTGAATAGTTCTGTGCTTAAAATCTATATTGTTTGTATATTATGTGATAAGGTTTGGGAAACTACGTGATGATATTTTTCTATCTGTTCTTCTAACAAGGTCATACAAAATCCTGTCCAGTTTTCGACATGCTGTATAGAAATGTATCTTTTGTCAATTATAACAACTCATTTTATGGTGCTTCATTTAAGGTACTTGCAACTGTTACAGAGACCGAGCCGCCAAAATGGTGGGAGAGAAATGCGGGCCCAAATATGATTGATATCCACTCCACTGAAGAGTTTCTAAAAGCCTTGAGTGAGGCTGGAGAGAAACTAGTTATTGTTGAGTTCTATGGAACCTGGTGTGCTTCTTGTCGGGCACTATTTCCTAAGGTAATCCTGATACTCCAGTTTCTCCGTATGTATGCATTATCTAGTACTTTTCCGGTTCAATGATAGAAAAGGCTTTTGAAATTAGGTGGAAATTGCATGTTAAGCATTAGGCCTGTGCCAATAGTTTTCAAACTTTATTCTTTATGTTTTCAGCTCTGCAGAACAGCAGAGGAAAATCGGGATATCTTGTTCTTGAAAGTCAATTTTGACGAAAACAAACCAATGTGCAAGAGTTTAAACGTCAAGGTTCTTCCATATTTCCACTTTTACCGTGGGGCAGATGGACAGCTCGAGTCATTTTCTTGTTCCCTTGCCAAAGTAAGTAATTCTACTCTAGCTTTGCCCTTTACATACATACCAGAGTAATTAGAATCTGAAATTCGAAATGTCGTTGCAGTTTCAGAAAATAAAAGATGCTATCCAATTACACAATACAGCTCGCTGCAGCATTGGTCCACCTAAAGGTGTCGGAGATATCAACCTGGAAAGCTGCCCTCCTTCAAAGGAAAAGCAAGCAGGATCATCTGAAACGTAGTACAGAATGTTATTGTCTATAGCTATATGCAATAATTATTCTTGAAGAATTTTATTGTAGCAAGCATTTGTGAGTGAGTTCTGTAACATATGGCAATTTTTTCTCAGTAAATGTTACAGTTAACTATAAATTATATACTTCTGGAATCTGTGTATGTATAGGCTAAAATTGCAGATATGAACTGCACTTCCTAAAATTGCAACGAGGGTGTCAATCTTTTATTTTATGTGTGGGTGTGTTGGATTTTATGATTTTCCTAATGGTAGATTTTGCCAGAATTTTGTTTGAGACGGTAAAAGTGCGAATATTTCTTATCTGAAAACAAGCAATGAAATGTAAAAAACGATACATCAACATCCAATTTACGTTTAAGGGTTATTTTCGTTTATTCTGGTCTTTAAACTGAAAACAAAGAAGTCTTTATATAATGTAAATTTTATTTTTGATATGGGATAGATAGATCAAGCCTAAAACTTATTATATGGATGAAAATCTTCAAATTCAATACCATCATTATTTATCGGATGGAGTATATATCATTATCGAAAAATTTATATAAGTGTTCAGCACCCTAAGTGATGAAAATAAAAAGTTCATCACCTGATTGCAATTTTCTGAAAAAAGTGCAGCATATATGCAATTAATAACCCAAAAATAAAAGAGAAGAAGATAAAACACTGAAAATAAGCCAAGTTTAGCGGAAGGGGAAGAACTAGAAGTAAAGCTCCATTGAATCTCTTTGGTCCGGTAGCAGTTTCTCTCCTGTCATATCTTCGCCCCGAATTACAGCAGTAATCCAACATAAGGCAAGCCATTTCTGCTCCAATCTTGTGAACCTTGCAGGTGCTAATTTGAGGAGAAAAGATAACGCCTATAAGATGTTTGTTGAAATGCCCGACTGAAACTTCATCTACTGTTTTTCGATTCTCATGTTTTTAGGTATCGAGAAACTAATTAGATGTCTTGTATGCAGTATATCATAACCAGAGTAGAAGAAGAATTGGCTGGAGATTCAAGAAATGACGAGCTACCTATGGAGGAAATACGCAGATCATCTGCACAACAACTGGAAAAAGACATTCTTATGGGACATGACTGAGCCTTACAGGCGTCCCAAATCCTTCACTCCCTTGGTCACCATCTACATTTGTGCTTTCTACACTGGGGTGGTTGGTGCGGCCATCACTGAGCAACTCTACAAGGTAACTATCTTGCTTCTCTGAGATTACAAGTTAAATGTTGGTTAGTTTGCATTGATAATAATCGTCCGCCGAGTTTGCTAATAACTTGTTGGTTTTATTTCCCGGAATGTTGTGTTTGTCAAATGTCTTTTGTTCAGTGCTATAGTAGTACTATCTCTGTTTCACTACAAATGTCATTTCGTGGCGATGATCTGCTTGTGTTCTGCAAGGGAAGTTTCGAAAATCATGGGCCGAAGTATCTATGTTTTATATATCTTTGAGATTCATGTTCTTTTGCACAACTGTTTCTGAATTTAAGGTTTTGCCAAATTTAACACCTGAAACTACAACATCGGGAAAATAAAGTATCTAGTTCAATCTTTTCAGATTACTGTTCTACAGTGAACTTTTTTCAAACATGGTTTCCGCCTGGTTTAACATTTGAATTCCAAGAAAGAGCAGATTTTGTATTTATCATTACTCAAAACCTAAAGAATACTTACACCGTTTGATGGGAAGTACTGAGGAATCTTTTATTTAACCAGGGCGTAGATTGCAAATCGAATTTTGCATAACCTCCAACTAAAAGTGTAGAACCGTACTCTGGCATGAAACACAGAAAACTCATTTCGCTCTGAGAGTTTGCACTCAAAAGTACTTCCATTGATTCTTGTAAACTCATGCACTGAAAAGTACTTTGATGGATTCTTGTTTTCGCCCTAGAATGTTCAACTATTTTCTGGCCTTCTTGTTTCCAGGAAAAGTACTGGGAAAGTCACCCAGGGGAAATTGTTCCCTTAATGAAACCAAAGTTTTATGGTGGACCTTGGAGAGTGATAAGAGGTGAGGTGCCTGTATACGCCAAGGAGGAGTGAAAGAAAGAAGCTACCTGACAGCTGTTGATATTTGGTTTTAGTTTTCGTGCATATTGCAGCGCCTATACACTGAATGTGATTATGGATCAGGAGACTAATGTAAGTTACTGGTTGTCTTTCCGTAGACAATATGTGCGTTCTTCTTTTATTGGCCATATATGTTGCAAAGAATTCCTACAGTGGTTCAAAACATTGCCGCTTGGTCATGCATAATACTAGAGTACCTGAACTCTTATTATATTAGAAACACACTACTCTTTATGGAAAATTTGGCATCTTGGATTTTGCTTCGAATTCTGTATCTGTAAATGTTTAGCAGGAATGAACATACTGTATATATTATGTCATGTGACCCATTTAGGTAAACAAATGTTAAATACGATTGTGGAAGCCACTAGCCAGTGTCTAGCTTCGCTTAGAACTCCAGCCTTGCTTCAACTAACGTAGCCATTTATTATCCTGATTGATCATGCTGAGCTGAATATTATTGCCCTGCATGCACTTGATTTTGTCAACTTGAGCTGGTCTGCCATGAAACTAGAACAAGAGATGGTTACTTTGACTATGCGTACACTCAAAATCAGATATCTTCCGTTGAATAGAACTAAAGAAGCTAAGATAGGAACTGATGGGGTAGAGATTCAACAAGAGAGCTTGATTAATTTCCGGCTACAATGAAAAATTAATCCAGTGATAATATTAGTCTCAAACCTAGGTAGTAGGTACTCTCTTTGCGCAAAAATTGTGCATTGGGATCGCATTTCATGCTCATCAGGATCCAACGTAGAGAGACTAAACCCATCATAATTTTAAGTCCTCAATCACCAAAACCTTTAAGATCTTGCAAAATTCATGCCAACAACCCATCTGGAGACCTTTCACCACAGTAATGCATATCATGCCAAAATCTATGTAGATTAAAATCATCATCAACCAAACTGCTCCTATAGTTGGCTTTGTTATTGTTAAGATCAATCAGAGGTCGATCCATGTAGAGTTTAATGTGACGTCCAAACATTTTAGAGAGACTTTCCCACGGCTTGTGATCGCTCATTGAAATCCTCGAGGAGGATTAGCTCAAAACTACTACTACTATTCTAGAAAGTTAGAAACTACTATATAAATTATAGCTCTTTAGAATTTAGTAGCAAGCTCTGCATGGTAATATTATTCTCTAAAAGTAGGTTAACGATAATGGTGGAAGGATCAATCCATCCAATGGTCCTATAAAATAGAGGTAGGGAGTTCATTTGTAACCGACTAAACTATGTTTAGATATTTCTTTACAAGGTAAGTTTCAAACGGTGTGAATTTGGAGTATGTCAAGCACACGAAACTGTGTGAATGGGAGGATGTCAAGCACATGAATGAAGCATGTTAGTAATTAGTTTTAATTATTATGAAACTATTTAAAAAAATAAAAAAGAGGTTAGATTTAACAGAATAGAGCTAGTCCCATTCTTATGATACATCTGCAAAAATAAAAAAAGTGTCCAATAAAAGCCTTCTTTTGGTTTGCCTTATCTTCATCTTCTTCAACTTCCATCCTCTTCTGCATTCTGCATAATCTGCCGTTAAAGTTTTGCCAGGGGAAGAATAACAAGTTAAAAATATATCGTTCCAAATTAAAAAAAAAATTATACTACATATATATAAGTTTTTCTTTTTTTTCCTACACGACAAACTTCTTATATGATTGCAACAAGTACGCATGAACCGAGAAAAGATAACTAGGACAGAGTTCCGAAATTAGAATAAGAAAAATTTTACTCGTTCTGGAGAAAGTGCTAGTTTTGGAAAAAAATATTGTCTTTTGCAAAAGATTGTCCTTTTATACACGCGGAGGAGCATTCATAATTTTGATAGTTGTAGAGAAAGTTGATAGCTCTGGAAAAAAAATTGTCACGATGATTTTAATCGTTTCGGAGAAAATTGCAGTTCTAGAAAAAGATTGTCACGGTGATTTTACTCGCAAGTGTTAGGGAAAGTTAATGCATCTTGAAGTTATAGAGAAAGATGGTAACGATGTTAGGGAAAGTTAATGCATCTTGAAGTTATAGAGAAAGATGGTAACGATGATTTCAGTCGCAAGTATTAGGGAAAGATAATGCTGAGAGCTTTGTTTGCTTTGTGTAATGCTTTAATTTTTGTCCACTGTTTATGAAAGGTAGAAATCATGCTTCAAAGTTCAAAACCCTTAACTATTGGATACAATATTCGATTTTTTTTAACGACTATTAGAGTCAGAGTACTTTAAAAAAGCCGGTTTAAAACAAATTCTTTTTATTCTTATATAATTCTCATGTACTTGAATACGAATTCATTTTTGTCGAAAATGGAACTTGGATAAAAGTTGCCTTTGAATCTTGGATGCCTGTCGAGCTATTTTGTCTTTATTTCGACTGTGTCTTTTTCCTTTCTTTCCTCCAGATGGAATAGAACTTGGTTATTTGTTTCTTTTTAAGTAACCTCTCATTTACGATCAACATCTTTTGGAGTTCTTCTGGAATGAATCTGTATTTCTACGGAAAAAATAGAATGTTTGGGAGCGTCTTTCTTAAGATTACGGATTGTCGGGCGAAACTTTGATTGGTCAAAGAACCTTGCATGCATTAGGTTAGATATCAAAGAAAATGCAAAATAACATCTCCACCGTGAAGTGCTCGTTTTAGATTTGACATATCCATTTTTATTTTTATTTTGAATGGACTAAAAAAATTTATTAATTTAAAAGTAGCATAAGCAATTTACAAGATATTACACCAAAACCAAACCACCAACCTCCAATGAAACTCACCGGAATCCGAAACACATTAAACTGCATTAAGATAAACAACCACCTTAGCTTGAGGTAAATCTGTTGTTTAACCAAACTGCATTAAGATAAACAACCTTAGCTTGAGGTAAATCTGTTTGAGAGAATGTTGAAGCTCCATAGTTTTGAATCTCATCATCATCATTCATCAGTCACTCGTTTGAGTTCCTTGATTTTCATATTTTTTGACCCTTTGGGAGAATGTTGAATGAGTAACTCGTTTGAGTTCCTATGGGCCCTTTTCCTTCAATATCAACAACACAATATCAACAACAAAGTTTTACGGAAGGAACCGAAAGTAACACTCCCTCTGGTCCAAACCATTCTCCCTACGGGGAACTTTTCTCTTCGATTAAAAAAAGTAATAAAAAAATTGATGTATTGTATCGATAAAGTTGTTAGCATATGATAAAGTATAAGATAGAATATATAAAATGATTATAAATTAGGAAATAGAAATAATAAAGTATTGGTGATTGGGGTAAAAACTTTTTATTTTGGATTAAGAAAATTGTAATGGAACGCCAAAAAAGAAAAGTTACGAAGTTTGATTGGAACGGATGGAGTAATAATAGTTAAATATTTATTTTTTATTTTTCTTATTAAAATTATTTTTAATTGTAAAATTTTATAACCACGCAAAATTGGAAGGGAGTCGAGGGACAAGTTGTGCTCCCACCCCTTTTTGAATACAAAAACTCAGTCTAGAAAAAAGGAAGACACCACTCCTAACATTATTTAAATGAATAAAAGATAAATGTTTGAGGCGCGAAAGAGTAGCCAAAGCCTAGCTCCTAGCCAAGCTCCCCATAATTAGAGAAGGCAAAAGGGATGAACGAGTAGCCGTTTTCTGCACACTTGGAAGCATACTTCCTCTTCTTCTTCTGTACGGCAATCTGCAAAGCAACTCCAGGAGCCCAATAGATTCCACTCCCCACCAGCAAAAGGAGAGGCACCGGTGACATCTAAGCAAGCGTCTTTGCCTCGGGACCAATTGTACAACAACATGTCCGCTGGGCGCAGGCCTCGCCCATCATCAGAGAGAAACCCCATAGGTGCCTCTTTCCGCACATTAACATCAACCTTAGAGCAGATGTCAACCAAAGTATCTCGCACAAGATTGTGCCGGAACTTCACCCCTACCTCGCTAGAACAGTGAACAACGTGGTCCCCCCACTGGTCCATCCGATGCACATGACAATTCGGGCAAGAGAAGCCATCAGGGAACAAAGGGACCGCTAACCGATAACACAACACAACATGGAACTGTCATGGGTTCATTTGCTGCCCCAACCCATCAATAGGAATGGTGAATAAGTAATCCTGCGCACGAGGGGCACGCACACAACTAAGAAGAGCCTCCTGACGACGACTCAAACCATAACGTGACGTCAGATGTGCATCAATGACACAAAAATAGCTCTTTGCCAAAGACTTCATGAACTGGGGGCAAGAGAGCTAGTGGTAATAGAGTGAGAAACGACGCCACAAAAGGCCGAGAAAGCGTCCAGAGCAGACTAAAAAGTAGGGTCAAGCGAGTCAATCATATACCTCGCCAGAATCCTATCATGCAAATAGCTAGACTGTAAGCGAGAGGCGAGGAAGGCATACCGACCGACATCCTTAGCACACAAGACTCCGAGACCGCCAAGTCTGATGGGAAGTGTGGCAAGGCGCCACTGCCGATCTCCAAAACCGGCCCCTGAGCCTGTAACAACCAACTCCAAGGAAGTACGCAAGACCTGATCAAACTGAACCTGGGCATCGCCTAGAGACAAAGGAGGACAGGTCCTCAAAGCAAAAGACAACTTTGCCACGCGCACAATTGCGAAGAAGAAGCTCACACTGGCTCCAACAGAGAGATGGTCTTGGAAACCCGACGTGCAACTAAATCACTGCAAAACCCAAAATCTGCACTAACTGAGCCCCCAAGAAGCTTGACTTCCCGAAGAGGATGAGAGATAGAAGCAAGGAATAGGCCAGCCACCCTCCCACGAGGGTCCTCCACCGGCCAGAATTTTTTTGTCTTATCTACATTCATTCATATGCAACCCACGAGTTGGCCCATCGACGCGGATGATATCTAATGCCTTGGCAACCATAAGAGTATCACCAATAATAGTACCATCATCAAGATACCACGCCTGAAGGGAGAGCTCATATGCCTGATGAATAGCATGAACCAACGGATGTAGAACCAAGAAAAATAATAAATGACCCAAAAGATCCCTTTGTTGAACCCTCTGAGAGGACCAAAGACCCGAATCACCATAATAATAAAGCCGAGTAGGTCGGGAATAATAAATCCATCTTACAACGTCATTCGCCTTCGCCAACCCTTCGCCAAAAAGTTAAAATAATTATTTTTATTTATTTTTCAATTAAATATAAATTTACTTAAATAACCTTGAATTAGAATAATAAATACAATTATTAAAAAATATAGTAAAATAAAAATATTTACATTTATTATTATTATTATCATCTTTTATTATTCGGGCCAGGTGGGCTGATGACGATTCGGCCGGGCCCAAAAATCGGGAAGGTTCGGCCCGAGCCCGAGAACCAGGAAGGTCCGGCCCGGGCCCGAGAACATGCCGCCGGTCAGAAACGGACCGGGAAGGTCCGGCCCGGATTTATATCTCATCTTTGCATCTAATTTAAAAAATAGTAATTTTAATGTTGGATGTGGAATTTGAACCCAAGCCACCACAGTCAGGGGCGGAGCCGGGGGGGCTGGGGGGGGCATCCGCCCCCCCCCCCCCAAGATTTTTATTTTTTTTAGTATATATGTAATATTTTTAAATTTTTTAAAATGGCCCCTCCCAAAATTTTTATATAGTTTTTATATATATGCATCTAATTTTTATTTTTTTAGTTATAGACATTTGTCTTTAAAAAGAGAAGAAGATATTGTAGTACTTATTTTAGTAGTACTAATATAATAGAGAAGCAACTCATACAATTTAAAATTTTAAATATGGTATAACGTGCTTTTTCCTAGAAACATACATACATTGACTTCTTCATTGACTTTTAGTATTCTTTTTTAGACTAATAAACAAGCAAACAATTCCTAATATCTCTCTTTAGTCTTATTCTATTCTATTCAATTCCTAATAAACAAGCAAACTACTTTTTGTCATATTATGGATGGGTTTTACTTTGATCTAGCATATGTTGGTAGAAGCTTAGAAGGTATTTTTGATAGTCTTGTTTTGAATGTTGGAATTTTATTGGATTATTTGGATGCGTTGGGAAATATTATTTTATGACTCTTATATGCTTGAACTTTGTAACTTAGTTTATCTATATACATTTTTAGTTTTTGTTGTTTTAATAAAATTTGGATATCCGAAACCCGACCCTGTTAAAGTCCACCCGAATATTTTTTTACATACATAAAGTTCGCCCCCCCCCCCCCAGTTTCGAATCTTGGCTCCGCCCCTGACCACAGTGGAAGTCAGCTTACTTAACCAATAAGAGAATGTTCCAATTTGGTTGAAATGATGATGTTATAAATTTAAGTAATGTATTTTGTATAATGTAAACATTTAACATTTTAATCGTGAATTTGCATTTCATTTTATATTCTTAATCTTAAACTATAATAAATTATTTCTCATTGTTTTTTTACTCAGGTTGATTGACCAACGGAATTACTCATTATTCTAACCTCAACAATGTTCATCCTTACCATATGACTCACATGATGACTAGTTTGTAAACGTGTTGTCTAGTTGATTTATTATTTATGAATTTTTCTATATTTATATTAAATAATAAACTAATTGACACTAAGAACGGATAAAACAACATATATCATGACTTGTTACGTATATGAGACTACTAAGTTGCTTCTATAATTGTGATAGAGTTAAGACAATGTAAGTTGGTATCTATGAGTCTGAAGGTTTGACTCATTTTATAGTGAATGTTTCATCGGAGAAGATTAATGCACTTATCCATTATCTCGTATCTCAGTGATTGTTATCATTTGTTAGTTTGTTGAGTATAGGGATGGCAATGGGCCGGGTTGGACTTTAAGAGGCCCGGTCGGGCCCGGGAAGACTAGCACAAGCCCAGGCCCGGCCCATGGCCCAGGACGGGCCTGAACATTAGGCCCAGGCCCGGGCCCGTCATGGGCCGGGCCGGGCTCAGACTGGGCCTTTTTTTTCTTTTTTTGTCAATTATTTAGTAATCTAAATGTTGTTTTTTTAGTTATGTAGTGTAGTATTAGTAGAATGGTGAATCTATTTAATTTATATCTTTTTGCTTGAGATCAAATATTTTGATATCACTTTTATCATTTGCTTGGGATCGAATGAATTTTTGTGAAAATAAATTTCGAATCAGTTTCTCTTTTGGTCTATTTTATTCTTGTTTTGTAGGATTGGCTCTTGGATTAGTAACTTATATATTTATGATGAGTAGTCGGATTAAGGTTACACATATATATATACAATTAAAATTAATAGACATTTCTATTAATATTGTGAATAATATTCTAATCGGATAATAAAATTAAGAGAGATGTAGCCCATTTAAAATAACCCTAATATAATCTATTAAATCGATTTTAAATGTAGACATATAAAATAAATATGTGAATATTTGTTGGCCATTTTTGTCATCTGTATGCACAATTTTGATTATTTTCGTTTGGGTGAATACAAGCCAAATTTAAATAGGAACAGTTGTATCCCACTCAAATTCAAATCGGATAATTTCGGATTAAATTTGATTCGATTTATTTTTTATCATAACAAATTTCGGGTTAAATTTGATTCGATTTATTCAGTTCAAATATATTTTTAATCAGATGAATTTGTGTCAATATTAATTTGGATAATTTGGAATCGGTTATCTTGTTGTCAACTTTATTATTATGTTGTCAGATCAAATTCCGGGTTAAATTTAGATATTTAACCGATATATTTCTGATCCTTTATGGACTAAATTGAATTTTGGCATATCAATTTTAACAGGATACGACCATTTATATAAAATTAAAGAAATTAAATAATTTCTATTTATGAATAATCTTGTGTTTGGAAGCTCCATGAACACTTTTTAGCTTCCTTTGTCCATTCTAATTCATGAGTTGGAATAGGTCAATTATATGGGAATGCGAATGGGAAAATAGACGAGAATGAGCGACCTGTCACTATTTTTTCTTATGAGAAGTCGACTGAGAGAGGTAGCAGCAGCAAGAGAGAGACGTGAATGAGTGTTCAATTAATTATAAATTTAGGTTGATTATTAATTTTCTTTTATGATACTATATAAAGTAATAGCAATTAATGAACAAAGTAATTGGTAGCCTGGTGGTTTAGTCTTGTGCTATTTAGCCAAAGGTCTCAGGTTCAAATCCTAGCTTTGAATATTTTTGGTAACTATAATTAAATATTTTCAAATTCATTAATAAATAATTTAATATAATAAAAATAATAAAAAAAAATCGTCCAAAAAATATTAATAAATCGAATTATAAAAAAAATATTAAAATTTTTATTTTTTGGAGGGTAAAAATGACATTTTATAAAATATTAATATTTTTATTATAATTTAATAATTAAAATATTAATAAGGCGACAAGGCGAAGGATAAGGCGAAAGGCGATCGCCAAATATTTTTTAGCGAAGTAAGATCTAATGGTCTAGATCAATTTGCCTGATATCAGGCAGGCTTCACCCTAGAAGACTCCAAATAAGTTTGGCATAACACAAACACAAAAGTATTTCCTTGGTTCTGATGTAATTTAATTATTTTGAATTTTTCGGTCAATAATTTTCAATTTTAACTCTCAATTAATCTTATACTATAATAATAACGTATTTGACAAAAATATATATGAAAATATAAAATTTAAATTTTCATAATATAATTTTATTTAATATTTAATCATTATAGTTTAAAAGTAATTGGAAATTAAAGTTAAAAGTTATTGATAAAAAAATTAAATTGAATAATTTATAGTGGAACAGGAGAGGGAGTACTATCTTCGAAGAAAATTATAACATAAATTAACTCACAGTAGACTCTTTGCGTATGCAACTTTATATAGAGTTTTTTTTCCCCCAAGTATCTCACCACTTTATTGTAGTAAAAAATAGGGTGAGTTTTAGGCTTTTTATATTGCAAGCGGTCGAAAGCTTACTGTGTTGCTGTGCAGAAATCTCCACAGATCAGCCAGAACTTTTCAGAGATGGGCCCGTGTAGAAAACCACCGCCTTCCTGGTTTTGTTCCAGCTGGCAAATTCATGGTGGTTTTGTAGGTGGTATTTTCATAAACAAATGTTAGATCTTCAAATTAAAAAATATTGCTCCATATATGTTAGAAAGCCAGGTATCGATGCCCAACCATAGAGCGTCCATGTAGTTTCATATGCACTGGGCAAGTGGTATGGGAATCGAGGTTACACTTTTTTATTTTGTATTACTAATTTTATATTTTTTCTACAGTCACATGAAAGGTAAAATTGCATGGTCAATCTAATTATAACACTACAACCATAAGCATGGTCAAAATTATGATATTAAACAAAAAAAGTATAAAAAAATAACGTAATGGGTAGAACTTGTAACAATATTAAAACATTTTTTACCAGTGTCATTTTAGAAATTCCCGCAAACTACCCGCAATGCACTTGTTGCTCGGCATATATATGTGTTCGGCATTTTCTGGACTATATAATGTATTCGAATCCACATTTTTTGGACTATATAATGCAGTAGAAAGCCTTAGTTTCTCTGTGTAATATTTGTGTTCTTTCTAATTCATTTTTTTTTTTTTCCTATTACTTTGGTTGCAAATGTATAAGAAACTCTGGGATGTATGAGTGAAACAGATTGCCCATTCGGCTCGAAATTCAATACAACCATTCATAGTTGCCCACCAAGCAAACCATTCAATTTTGCAAGCTTGTATATATCATAAAAAATGCTAATAGGTTATCTGTTTATAAACATGTTACATTAATACAAATGAGACACACAATCACTTAACCATAGATTAAAAATTTAACAATGTAACATATATATTAACCTTTTTTAACATTATTGATACAATTACAATTAACTGGAGTACTGCAGCTTCATTTGAAAAACATAAGGTAATAACATCGGTGGAATCTAAAATTACTCGAGGTGATGAAGGATACAGGGGAGCTAAAGGGGACTCATTCCTTCCTTCCTTGTGTTCCCAAATGCAAGTTAATTCACAATTTGACCAACTACAAGATTTAATAAAAGATAAACACGACCTTTGAAGCAAAACAAAAGCAGGTCACTTGTTTCTTTCCTCTCTTTCGAATCTATCAATTCTCATAAATCAGGAGAACAAAAGCAAGTGTAGCAACAAAATAACCCAGTACCATTAGTTGATCTCCTCCATTTGCAGCCTTCTCTTGATTCCCTTCTTCAAGCAGGGCATCAATGAGCACCATATAAGCTGAATCTTCGATAAAGGGCCATCCATCATCTCCACCATACTCCTTCATTTACAAACACAAGATAACATCTAGTTAACCATCAAAAGTCACTTGCTTGCACAACTCAAACTCAGTATAACGCAAAATGCTTATACAAATAGTGAACTAAACAGCAACTCTTCCCTATCCAAACAACCAAACAAGCATATAGGTATAATTTAAAAATCATATCCTAGTATGCCAGTCGGTGGGCATTATATATTATTAAAAATCATTTCCTAGCATAATTTTATTTGGAAAGAAAAACACCCCATTTAACAAATATTTGACAAATAGAACCACCTAAATCCTAATCATGAAGATACATTATTTTATCAACATATATGCTAAAATCTAAAACATATTGGAAATATCTGCAGGAACAAACTAATATACATTCCTAATGGGCTTGATATTGATATAATACAGTACAATCCGGGTGGGCACCGCTTGGCCAACTGGGCAAGAATGAGATTAGTCATAGCAATAAGAAAATTACCTTCGGGGCGGCTGTCTCCGTCGGTTGAATGTTCATTATCCGGCTGCTCGTATTCCGCATCTACAGTGACATACAAACTGGTTAGAAAACTAAACAAACACAGATTTGGAACATATAATGTTGCCTGCTGTCATTTTACCGTCGATTCCGGTTCAATTCTTCACCCCAAATTAAAAGTCGACATCTTCGTCAGAGTCCATCTCAGTTTCTGGTGTGCATGAGATTAGAAAAGTCAACAAGAGATGGTTATTTTGCTATGCCTATATGCATACCATTACAATCGGACTTTTTTCATTCATGAAACGAAGAAGCTAATGCAGGAACTAATGGGGTACCATCATTAGCTGCAGAAACCAGAGAAGCAAAACTAGATAGTAGGTACTCCATTTGCGCAAACATTGTGCATTGAAGTGCATTTCGTGCTCATCACTCATCAGGATTCAAATTTCAAAGTAGAGAGACTAAATCCATCTTAATCTGGTAAACTATTCGTCAATCATCAAATCCTTATAAATCTAGTACAATTCATGTCAACAACCCCATCTTACGATTTCAAAGTAGGGATGCACATCATGCTAAAAATCTCTAGACAGCTTAAAATCATCATCAACCACAGTATGAGGTACCATCGATTCAAGTAGAGCTTAATCTGACGTCAGACGTCCAGACATTTCGGTGAGATTAAACTCAGAGAGTACCATGAATAATATATAAAGTGAAATTCTTGCAAAAGTCATGATTTTATCAATATACTTCTTATGATCTTATCCAATTGTTAGGCACATTTTCCTAATTTATTATAGTAATAATGAAATGTGTATTTTTTCATTGTTCTAGGAAAATCATAACTTTCAGAGGACTTAATTCTGGATAAATAGGGGGGAATTCATTCATAACACTCGGGACAATCTAGTCAAACACCGCACGCAAAAATATTAAATTATTAATTGAGACCACCGTATATACATGAATTTACGTATATGTCACATATTTGTAACTTGTTAGCACAATGCTACCCATTGGTGATTTTGCGATATCATTGCACAAAATCTGCACACAAATAGCACATGCCAAGAAAGAAAACAAGTGGTGATAAAATTGAGCACTAAAGTTATATAAAAAAATAGAGAACATATACATATTGTCATACAGATTTATAAGGATAAAAAAGGTATTCGGTTGCCAATTTTCTTTTCGTTCCAGCCTCCAACTGGGGTGTTTGTATTGTGAGATGTGGATGGAGATTTTTGCGAAATCATTGCACAAAAATTTGCACACAATGGCACATGCAAAAAACAAAATGATAAAATTGAGTACTAAAGTTATACTAATCAATTAATAGAGAGTTGTTACTGCCACTACAAGAGTAACCAAAGCTATGTCTTTTCTATTTCTATTGCAGCTCACATAACACGTACCTTGAGAGGGGGTGTGGTACGCCTCTTTTCTACTACCACAAATGTGATAAGAGGAAGGTGCGACTCTTGAATTGCAGTTCCATTCGATTTCATTAAATTTAGTTTAACATTCCAAAAGAGTTATAATTTCCGAAGGAAGGGATGCCATGGTATCTCTTCGCACAAAAGTAGTCCTAATAAAAAAAGAGATATATAGAAGCTATCACTTTACTTTATTGGATTTTCTAGGCTGATGTAGGGAATTAATGTTGTGAGGCGTGAATGAGAGTTGTCTTCATCCTCTGAGAAGATGATGGAAAGCTGCAGGTAGAGGAGACGTAGTGAGCAGTACATTTTTTTATCCTAACGAGCAGAAATTAACAGTTGTTCTCGTCTTAATTGTTGTATTCATTCAAAAACACAAATTGAGTCATAACGACAATCAAAGACCAAAATTCTAAATTTGTTTGTGTCAATAAAGGAATTGGATGCTAACCAACAACATTGAAGAAAGAAAGTGTGTCAATAAAGGAATTGGATGCGAACGAGCAACATTGAAGAAAAGAAGAAATAGAGTGCAAAATTGCCAAAATTTTGGGACTTTGCGCATTGCCTACTCATTGCGCAAAATCTGTTCATAAATTGCTCATTGAAAGCGCATGATTTAAAGCTTTAAAATAAATAAATGAATTATGCAACAGGATTTGAAGGCATGAAAGAATCAAGATTCATAAAACCTGTAACGCCCCAGAAATTCAAAGGCTTAAAGGGGTCGAGAATGCTACTCATACCAACAAGGTGCATCTTTCTTTTCGAAAATTCACCTAGAAGAACTTCAGAGTTAAGCGTACTTGCTCACGTGTTGGCCTGTGAGGCCATCATATCACCTCATAGAGCAACCCAAGAGTAACCGCGCCGGCCCAAAGGGTCAGGCCTTTCGGTCGATTAGTTGTCGGGACGTTACGAATGGTATCAGAGCCGAACCAGCCCAAAACCCACAAGGGGTGGACGGTTGGTTGGGACAAGGTCAATGCGCAACGGGGAGGTTGCGTAATTCAATGTGGGATGAATGTAACGCCCTAGAAACTCAGATGCTTAAAGAGGTTGAGAACGCTACTCATGTCAACAAGGTGCACCTTTCTTTTCGGAAATCCACCTAGAAGAATTTCAGAGTTAAGCGTGCTTGCTCTGGAGCAATTCTAGGATGAGTGACCCACTTGGAAATTCCTGGTGCGCGCACGAGTGAGGACAAAGTGCGTGGATTAGAACACGTGTTGGCCTATGAGGCCAATTACATATCATCCCAAAGAGTAATCCAGGAGTAACCGTGCCGGCCCAAAGGGTCGGGCCTTCGGTCGGGGCGTTACAAATGAGAACAAAGCGCACAGATTAGAACACGTGTCCGTGGGGCCATCATATCACGCCCAGGAGTAACAACGCCAGCCCAAAGAGTCGGGCCTTCGGTCGATTAATGGTCGGGGCGTTACAAAACCTTTCCATTATTCTTTAAAATTAGAAGTTTCAAATTTTTTTTCCCGATTATACAATCTAACCGGTTTGGCTCCGGGTTTTACTGGTTCAACCACCGGTCCAATCTTGGGTCGAACATGGCAAACTCCAATGTAGACTTTATGTTTTTGGTCCGGTTAAAACAAAACTACATACCCGGGTTGTGAGGAAAAAAAAGGAAAAGCTTTGATTATGGAAAAAAGGTAATATATTTTTTTTAAAAGTACGATAATTGAAAAAACATGCCAAAGAAACTCGAGATGTATTGGATTTTTTTCGAAAACCTTAGAAAAACTTACCAAGATCGATAACACTGACATATGAATAAGTTAGAACCGATTGTTTTTAAGGCGCGACCCCTATCACAGGTCACACTTCCTTCTCAAATCATATTCATCCCATCCCCACTCTCATTTCTAACAAATTACATATAGTACATAAATGTAGATGATTAGCTAGGGAAAATAGATAAAGCACGCACTGATAATTTAAAAAAAACTAGAATATGAGAGTAAACAACCACATAAATTGAAGATGTGCTAGATTACCCCGGACTATATAAACGTTACCAAGATTGATACTTGTGCAAGTTAGGATCACTTGTTTCCCAAGAGGCCTCTTATTTCTAAATCTACTCGCACCCAAGTCAAGCTAATATCTCATAAGTCATGACACAATCTCTAGTCCCATGTCTAACAAATTATGAAAAAACAGACAATTAGAGGGGGACTTTTTGCGTCAAATCATCTTAGTATCTCTTTGTATATATTATAATACAATTAAGTTCACTTCGATTCAAATTAGTCAGAAGAGAACATAACCTTATATAGGACTATATAAAAACATGATACCCCTATATAACCACACATTTCAAAACTAGTACATTTATAACTACAATTTTATCAAAATTGCCTCATAACAATATATATTTAAAGTTAAATTTCCCTAATACACTTTCTTGGGGTTTTTCTATATGATACAACATGTTGTAGTGTTTCATAATGCTTTAATAGTTGCATCATATTTGTACCTTGTGTTTTATGTGCTCTAGTGTACGATATACAAAAGAAGGATGAGTCACAACAACATGTTATAGCAAAGAATGAACCCTGTCTAAATGACTAAATGACGTATAACTAGTAAAAAAAAACTTAATTCAGCTACAAATTCCAAATTACTACTACTCACTTACATATAGCAATTTTAGCATTAGAACGTAATATTGTCATCGGAAGCAAGGTACAACTTGTAAAACAAAAAATCCCCAATTATAACAACAATTCCGTGATCCATCATCAAAACTACGCGCCAATCTATGCATTGCGTTGCGTTACCACTGTGAGTTTGTAATAACTCTTCTCTTGCGCCACGAACGGATGGCAGATCTCAATCTCATGCTCTAACGTACAACCAACTCAACGTAAAGTGCAACCACCTCCTTTTTTACGTCATTCTCTCACTCCACCGTTTTCTTCTTCTTCTTCCTCATCTCTCTCTCTCTCACCATTTCTCATTCTCGATTTGAGAGAGGAACAGAGAGGATTGCGAACCAGAAAAGATGCGGACGCTTTTCGCCTTACCAATTCTCCTCCTCTGCTTCGCTTCTCGATTCAATGCCGCCACCGATTTGACGGCGGAAGACGACGGTGCTGTTGTTGTTGCTGCTGCTAATGGCACTGTTACGAACAGCACCTCTAGTAGTATCGCCGACATGTTTGGCAACGCCTTGGAGAAGGAGTTCAATGAGACTGATGAAATGTCTGACAGTTAGTCTAGTAGATCTCTCTCTGATTTATGGCTGTTCTACTTCCTGCATTTTTTCTTCTCTTTCGATGTTTACTCATATCACTATTTATCAGCTGAATGCTTATCTATTGCTAGTCTAATCTAGTTTTCGGTTTGAAAACCATCATGTTGGAAATACAACTGAGATTCTGATTTTCAGTTCTCAATGGAACATTTGGGGCAAGTTGGATTCGCATCTCTAATTTTTTGGTAGAATATGGTGTTCCTGAAATAGTTGCTAAATTCGTTAAGGCTACACCGCTTAACAAGTATCTGACAATTAGTCTAGTTTCTCAATTTGTTATACGTTGTGTGTGGTGATTTCCTGTTTCTTTATGGATTATGTGTTTGAGGTGCTCGTCTAAGTGCAGAAACAAATAAAATACCAACTAGATTCCAGCAATGTAGGAGTAGTATTCTACAGATTATGACATGGCTATACTTATGCTTTCTCCACATGCCATCTAATATTACCTCTTATTTCGTTTGCAGATATGGATCATGGGAGCTTCAATAACAGTGTCGAAGAAAAGCAGGTGTGCATGCTTAATGTTTTAGCTGTGGATTCTGTTTAGATCTGTTGCAGTTGGGTTCTACAGTTTTGAAGTTCATTATGAAGTTAATTTGAATCATGATAGAGATAATAACGTGTCCATGACATATTGGACAATCTTCTTTTATAGACACGAGGACAAAAGGGATGATGACATGATGTCGTTGTTCTAGATGCGTGTACTAATTACTACTTGCGTTACTAAGTTCTGTTGAAATTCTGTTGAAACTTCTAATTTTCAGGCAGTTCTGGAAGTTGTTGCCAGAGTGAAGCCAAAGAAAAATGAGACAAAGAATGAAAAGTATGCTTCCTTTCACAGCATCAATAGTATTTATTGTCTTTTGCATCTTAATTTTACATTGTTTTCCTGTTATTAATGTCTCTCGTTGTGACACCACCCAAACATTTGAGTCTTTATATTTTCTTACATTTATGTTAGGTCCTTTCAGCTTCATGATGTTTTTAGCCTTGATAATGAAAATGGACCTGAAGACACACCAAAGTTGATAGATAACAAGGTACTTGTTATATACTGTGTTGGAAGTTAAATGAATTTGTGTTATCTAAATTGGTGTTATTGAGCAGCCAGTGACCATGACAAATTCACCTAACTGTTTCGAAGAAATTGATTTTTGACAATTTCGTGCCTAGGACAATGTCTTCATTATGTCCAATCCCAAGTCAAAGTTTCCCGTCTTACAGTTGGACATAAGGTCGGATCTCTGTCTTTATCTTTTGGGCATTTGTCCAGTTTACTTGAGTATTAATGCTATCCTGTCTTTCCTTTTTTGGCAGATTCATATCTGACCTGGTTGTCGTAATTGTGTCTGCAACCTGTGGTGGAATCGCCTTTGCTTGTGCTGGACAACCGGTCAGATCACATGAATCTCATATGCTTTTCCTTATGAATCCCAACTTTCATTTTCATGTTTTTTCTTTCCAACAATACTTTATGATGGAATTTTGTGATGACAACTTTTTTTAAATCTTCTTACTTTTGCAGGTTATAACTGGATATTTACTTGCAGGATCTATTATTGGCCCTGGGGGCTTCAGTTTCGTCAGTGAAATGGTGCAGGTATTGATCTCCTTTCTCTTTGATAAGTTATCTGTGCTTCTTTTTGGTTTGACATGCAATCTCTTTCTTTTGCAATAATTTCAGTTCGACTTCTTATACTCACCTCATAGTTTTCTATAACGACATCAAGCTGACTGTCATCTCGGAATTTATTGATGGACACTTCTATATGTTATATTGTTATGCTACCATGAAATTACTATTATGGAATGTGATATATAAGATTCATGTTTCGAACCTAACTTTCTCGTATTTAAACTTGCAGGTTGAGACCGTTGCACAATTTGGAGTTATTTTTCTTCTTTTTGCACTGGGCTTGGAGTTTTCCACAGTAAAGGTTAGTTTTGGTGCTTTCCATATTTCCAGTCTTATCGTTTTTATTTTCCGGATATATAACAAATTTTTGTAACATGTATAAAAATCAGCTAAAGGTTGTGCGGGCAGTTGCAATAGTCGGAGGGTCGCTTCAGATATTTCTGTTTATGTGTTTGTCTGGCATAACAGCCTCGGTATGCTATCTCTATCTTCTTCTCAGATATTGCATATAGGATTTGTTTAAACGGTATAAAAGGATGAAGTCTCAATCCATGCTACTTATTCACCCTGTGAATGTATGTGGAAGAGTTCTCTAGATGATTATTTCCCAATATTGAATATGCTGGTTGCTGTTCTCCAAGTGGTTCAATTTCCTATGTAATTCTTTCTTTCTGCAGTACTTCTTATGTATCTGATTCTTATGCAGTTATGTGGTGGAGGAGCATCAGAAGGTGTCTTTGTTGGGGTCTTCCTTTCAATGTCTTCAACTGCAGTGGTACCTTCTTACCGGCATTTCTTCATAAATTTACACACTGACTCACTGAGTGCTGACTGATTGAGTTCTGCTCTTTCCTTACTTCAAAATGCTCACTGATCATCAGTTCTTTTTTCAAATTTCCTTATATAATAGCTGGATTCAGAGGGGGGACTTAATAATTTATATTTTCACCTTACCCACAAGCATGATCCATAAAAAAGTATGTGCACCCATAACGTGGGAAGTTTGGATTTGCAGGTTCTCAAATTTTTGATGGAAAAGAATAGTATCAACACGCTGTATGGGCAGGTCACTGTTGGAACTCTTATTCTGCAGGTCTGCCTCAAAGTCTTGACTATCTCTTTGTTAATATGTTATGAACATAATGCATAGGTCACACAGTTTGTCATATTAGTGTATAGACACTATAGCTATCTTCATTTCAAATGCTTCTGTATCCTATATAATATTTTACATTCAAGTATGCCGTTGCAAAATTTGAGATGTCTGTGCTTGACAGGACTGTACGGTTGGTTTGCTATTTGCCCTGCTCCCAATCCTTGGTGGTACTTCCAATGTGTTTCAAGGAATAGTTTCGATGACAAAATTGTAAGTCAAAGGACCTGAAAAATGGGTTTTAATTATGCTGCTTGCAGACAGGATTTGATTTGTTTTGCTATCATCCTCGTTTACCTGATGATACTGGCTTGTGCGGCTGTAGCATTATATAGCGAGTTTTCTAAATGAAATCATGTGAGGGTGTAAAGTATTTACTATCTAGTGTCCCTGAATCGAATGGATGATCGACTTTAAAACAGTTGCATGCTCCAGATCCCTCAGAGTTATGGACTCAAATAATTTTTAGCAAGGAGTCTGAAATAGTTATATGCTATAGAAACTGTAACCTGATCATAACACATAGTGACGAGTGAGGGACAGCAAATTTTGAAGCAGTTATCCATCTGTCATCTCAATAGAGTGGTGTTGGTAACTGTTCTTACTTCCCCACGCCTTCTGTTCTCATCTCGCATGCTTCCATTTTCATCATCTTTTCTATCTTTACAAGAATATATTCTCCAACAACTCAAATCATTGGAGATTTCAAAATTTATACTCATCTGGTAAACTTTCATCTTACACCTTATTTTGGGGTCCTAGCACTAAAACAAACACCACACACATATTACACACCTAAAAAACCGTTCCCAAAGCAAACACAGAATCTGAAAAAGAACAGAGGGAGTTTTATTTTTTGTTTAAAGCCTAGGAGCACAAGATAATAATATTGCTGGCAGAAGTATGTTTAGAGACATATATTGTAGCACTCTTTGGAGTTTGATACCAGGATGCATTACTCAATGCCTATGGAGGAAGTTGAAATGACAGGTGTTTCGAAGAGTCTTGCTCTTGGAGGCAAAAATCAAGGATATCATGTTTCAGTCTCTGTTCAGCATTAATGCTGGGGCCGGAAAGCCTACGGCAAACCATAATTTTTTGTTACCCATGCTGAGAATACCCTAAGCATGTCGTATTATATTTATCACTTAATGAAATTGAGATTGCTCATCAAAACAAAAAAGATGTTATGCATATAACTAGGGACTTGATGTGTTATTCTATTACAGGTTGGTAGTGCTACTTGCATTTCTAGCAGTTGCTTCGATGTTATGTCGCACTTGTATACCTTGGTTTCTTAAGCTGATGATTAAACTATCCACACAGGTGACTTCTTTTTCTGTTTTCTTAGCAATTGAGGCACCTGAATTTTGAATCTGGTATTTGACTTTGATCTCAAACATCTGCAGACAAATGAACTGTATCAACTGGCATCTGTGGCTTTCTGCTTGCTTGTTGCATGGGTTTGTTTCGTCTCCTGAGTCTATTTCTTTGTGAAATTGTAAATTTTCAGTCATAGATTTTGGTATTGTCGTACATATTACTGTTTCATGCATTTGCAATGAATTCTATCTCCTTAGACTTGTTCTGCCAGTACGCCCAGTCCTTTACATAAATTTATGTAAAAGTACCAATAAAGCGAGTTATTTTTGTATCCTTTCAGTCTAGTGATAAACTTGGCCTGAGCCTTGAATTGGGCTCCTTTGCTGCTGGGGTGATGATATCCACAACAGATTATGCTCAGCATACACTTGAACAGGTATTGCTCTAGTTCTGTTATATTTTTTCATACTACACTCCATGAACATGTGAGTTAATGTGATAAAGGATACTATCTTAATTAATATGTGTGGGGGGTCTAGAGAGAGAATCACGGATGTCATTATACACCGAGGGGTTTCGTTCAGTATACTGAGTAATTCAACAGCATGGAATGTTTTGTTAAAGCATATTGAACTTAGTTGACCTTTTTTTTTTGTATGCATTCTACTTTCTCTGATTGAAGGATGTACCTTTTCCTTTCTACTTTAGATAATTTCTCTCATCTTGAAGTCATCATTTTGTAGGTGGAGCCAATACGGAACTTCTTTGCTGCCCTTTTCCTGGCCAGTATTGGAATGCTTATTCATGTTCATTTTCTTTGGAACCACATCGATATATTACTGGCTGCTGTTATAATGGTAATTATCATAAAAACGTTGGTGGTTACACTGGTCGTGAAAGGCTTCGGCTACAACAACAGGACTTCTCTTCTTGTATGTAATTCAGCTCTCCTGTCTAGTCTTTTCGTCAATTATTATTATCATTTTTTTTAATAAACGTGTTACATATTCTGGTATCATTAATGTCTAGGTTGGCATGTCTCTTGCGCAAATTGGAGAATTTGCTTTTGTCCTTCTTAGCCGTGCTTCTAACCTTAAGCTAATTGAGGTATAATTTGGCTTCAGATATCTTTGACTGAGACAACCATGTTTTATGTGACATTGCCGCCTCCTAATTTTGGCGGGAATAGCTGCTTAGTGATAAAATAATCATCATTTAACTTCAAATATCCCATTTGAGAATTTTCTTGATTGATGTGCTCATTGATGGTAATAACTTCCACAGGGTAAACTATACATGCTGCTTATTGGGACAACAGCTCTCAGTCTGGTATGTGAGAATGTTTAGTTTTGTCCTTTCAGCGTCCATTAAGAGCACTCATACTTGCATCCATCATAGAGAACAGTCTGAGTCTTTTCTACTGAAACAACAGTCATGATGATTTTAACCTCTAATTGCTAAATTGCTAGAATAATTTTAATGCTTTTCCGTGCTGAAGACCTTGAGCTTAACAATAAAGAAGAAAATAGACATAGACAAATGCAGTGGCGGGGCGTCCCCACCCCCCACCCCTCCAAAAAAAACTTTTATAGGTAGTATTTATGATTTTTCAAGTTTTTTTTATACATAATATTTATGGTTTTTCAGGTTTTGCGCCCCCCTCCCCCCCCAAAAAAAAAAATTGAAATGTTTTTTTTTTTTTTTGAAAAAATCACCCCTGGATATATGTCTGGTGCTTGGATGAAGCTAATCTTGACTGAAATTAACATTTACTCTCCATGAGGCTTGCTTGAAATGGCAACCCAGGGAGAACACAAGGTCTTCAAAACGACTGAGATTTCCTAAATGGTTATTGCAAAACTGCGATTAGGAAATCTCAATACAACTGAGACTATTCTGATTGGTATAACTGAAATTTCCTTCTCATTGTCAGAGAAATAAAAGAAAAAGAAGGTATGGGATAAATAGTGATTTCTGTCTCATAAGACCTCAAAGTCTATTATTACATACCACGAGGCGAGAATCAAGATCTTTAATACTGTCAAGTACCGAGTATTTTAGTTTTACTAAGTAGAATTTTATTAATAGCAAACATTGATCTTATGTAAGAAGCCATAAGTTTTGTTCTGCACAAGTCAGTAATCCCCATCTTTCAGTTGCTAAAATGGTTGCTTGTTGAGGGGTTTTTGCACTTCAAAGGGTCTTTTTCTTTATGAGATTAGGTGCTTTACTTCACTTTTGCCATATATTAAAGGGGTTAAAGTAATTTGGCATCTATTAAGCCAAAAGATACTCCACTCCACTCACGTTCCTCTTTGTACTTCCTGTCTCCCTCCGTCTCTCTTGCTGGGATACTGGTACGTTAATACTTAGATATGTTTCCACGCCTAATGCAGGTGACGATGCCATTGCTATTCAAGATAATACCAGCTGTGTTGCATCTTGGTGTGCTATTGCGGTGGTTCTCTCCTGAGCTGACACCAGAGGTAATATTTAATCACACAGTACATGGAATTCTACAAAATGCATAACATTCCCACTATGATCCATAACTTTCCCACTATGCGTTGGTAAAGAACTTTAAGGTTTTTCGTCAATATGATTTTCATCCCAGATTGGATTAAAAGGAGATACTCTGCGACGTGCAGAAAGTGCTAAAAGTGTTTCTTTGATGGTCCGTGGCTCTCATGCTTCATGATGATATTACTTTAAATAAGAACATTCAGGTGCAAATATCAGATATGACCTGATCATCTTCTTGTGCTCTGGGGGACAGGTGATAATTAAGAGCTCAAAGGAGGTTGATTGAAATATAACCATAAAATCATCTTACACCGGCAAACATGCAATGCGAGTCAGTCGGTACTCCAACTACAGCTATACTATCAGAGGCGCTTGGTAATTTTTCCGGTTGGCATTACCTTAGCGGTAGTTAGATATGTAGAATCTCCCCCTAACACACGTGCAACACATTGTTGGGAACTTGGGATTACAGTTTTATCTTTTTCTTTCTTAGATAGAATTGCCAAACTGATAAATGTACAGCCTGTACAGAATTTATGACAGTACAATGATGTATATTACTTCGTATATACTTATATATCAAGTTTTGTCTCCTGTTTATATGTCTTTCTTCACCATATAGATCTTGTACAGTAATGGATCTTTTGGAGCTGATTTGTCTTATAAAGTAGTCCACTTAAGTTTTGATGTTTGACATTTCGTTCTTCAAGTCCATGTAAACGAGATTTTCATTCTCTGTTTGAGAATGCTTTGTCAACATAACACATGGACTTCAAATGGATTGTTGGGATCGGATTTGTTATATTTTTAGCTATAAGTGAAATTAGTTATACTCTATGTTTGAGTATATGATTTAATTCGACCACAAATTACACTTAAAGAATAAAGATAAAATATTTAATAAAATTATAGTGTGAAAATTTAGGGTATAACACTTGACAATATAAACTAGTTAATATGTAATTATTATTGTTTAAACGTAATTTGTGATTAAAAGTAGTAAAATATATGTTGATAAAAAAAATAAAAGTGGGTAAATATTAGTAATGAACATGGAGAGTATAATTTGCTCTGGTGGGTCTCTTCTTAATTAATCGGAATCATTATAAGGTGGTATTTCCCTTTCCTACAAAACAGAAATTCTGAAGAAGTTGAAAGAAAAGACGAGTATGAGAATTTGGTCACTAGTCAAAATCCACAGTAGACCTGTTTCGTCTTCTTCTCTTCGAGGACTCCATTTCCTCCGCCGTCGCTTTTCTACTTCACTCCCATGTACGATACGATGATACATACACTTGACAAACAGAACAATTTATCAATAAATCAATCATATACGAACTTTACGTCTTGATTTCACTTGCAGATGTTAAGGAAGAAGAGAAGCGAGATTATGCTGCACCCAACAGTTGTATTCACCCCTCTGCAGTTGTTCATCCCGATGCCATTTTAGGCCAGGTACTCTTCTTCTTCTCTATTCCCGATGAGATATTTATCATTTTATCTCCTTATTTGCTTTTTTGGAAATTGAATTAGGAACTAGGAAGTGCGTTTAAAATGTTATAGAGTAAGATTTGCTGTAGTGACTTGATAAGAATCTCCCAAATTCAGCTGGATTCTGTTAATTTTGTTTATTTATTCTGTATGTATCATCAGTTCAATTTGTGAAAGACAATTAATTGCAGAGAAGCAATAGTAATTTTGGTGTGGCTAAAGCTCTACTACTTGGTAACTTCATTGTAAAATGAAATAGACCAAGAATATAAACATCCCCCAACAGAAATAGACCAATAATACACAGAATTAAATGCATTTGGCACTATAATGCAATCTATTCTGTTTGTGAATGTAGGGTGTTTCGATTGGTCCTTTTTGCACAATTGGACCTTATGCAAAGTTGGGAAACTCTTGTCAGTTATACCCTGGGAGTCATGTGTTGGGAAATACAGAGCTTGGTCATAACTGCATTATGATGGTGTAAGTTAAGTTGACATAATTGTGCATTTTCTACCTAAACATATCTATTTGATTCTGGTTATTCATTAAAGTCTAATCATCTTAATGTGCCCACAGAGGTGCTGTTGTTGGCGATGATATTCCTGGATGCACTTTGGTTGGATGTAACAATATTATTGGTCATCATGCTGTGGTGGGAATTCGATGCCAAGATATGAAATACAAGGTTGTGATCCAGTATAATTGTTCAGTTCAATTATTAAACATTACAAATTTCATCTTTCCTTCCATGTCTGTAACTTGGATGGCAGAAAGGAGAAAAACTATTTTGAAACATGCGTTCGTCTTCGGCCTGAAAAATGACTTGCAAGCTATCTAGTCAAGGTCCACTGGGTGTTTCATAATTGTACTTGTCCTTGTGCCATCTTAATATTACCTCAAGGTGTATATTGTGAAATCTTTGCTTCCTACAGATAGAAATCTGAGTGTTATTTATTCGTTTATATTAGCCAGGGAGCGAATGCTTTCTTGAAATTGGTGATAACAATGAGATCAGAGAGTATGCATCTGTCCATCGATCTTCAAAGCCAACTGAAACAACGGTCTGCAATACAGTTTTCTGTGTCTTTACATTTAATTTCATGTTAAGATCATCATTCTAGCTTGTATTCCAATACATGACAGAATTTTATTTATAGGTTATTGGCAATAGTAATCTTATAATGGGATCTTGTCATGTAGCCCATGATTGCAAAGTGGGTAACAACAATATTTTTGCAAACAATACTCTACTGGCTGGGCATGTTGTCGTTGAGGTAAGCTATTATTTGTTTGCCTTTATTTTTTTCTTCCAATTCCTGACAAATTGTGAAATATCAGAGCTTTCTTCATGAACGTGAACGTTAATTAAGCATTTCTTATGTAGGACTATACACATACAGCAGGAGCAATCGCTGTCCACCAGTTTTGTCATATTGGTTCCTTTTCTTTCATTGGTGGTGGTTCTGTGGTATGGATCATGATTAACCTCTTTATTTAATGTCATCTAGAACTATTGAGGGAATGAAATTTAGAGTATCATGAATTCCAAATCATCAGCTGAAGTTTAATGTTTCTTCACCCACTGTGCAAACCTTTTTTATACTTGATTCTTTTGATTCAAAAACCAGCACATTCATATCAAGGTGTATACTGTATTCAGTATACAAAGAATTACATCCTAGTAAATTTTACTACATAAGCTATTGAAATTTACAGATGTGTGGTTTTAAGTAAATCTCACACACACACACACACACACACAATGTGGTAAACCACTGAAGATCTAAGCTTCTTTCTGATTTATGTTGAAGGTCTCTCAAGATGTACCAAAGTACACAATGGTCTCTGGAGAGAGAGCTGAATTGCGTGGACTAAATCTAGAAGGTCTGCGGCGTAGTGGATTTTCAGTTATGGAGGTCGGTTTTTTAAGTTCCTATTGGTCTAATAAGTCAGTACTGGTTATATTTGTAAATTGATACTTGCATATCAATTTCTCATCTTGCAATGGACCAGTGTCACATGATTCGTGATACGTCCGATACGTCGGAGTGATACGTGATTTGCCACCTTTGAAGAATCCGATTCTTAAAGAATCGATCCTCCAGAATCGGAGAGTATCGATTCCCTAATTTTGGGAACGTGATTTGATAATAATCGATACGTGATTTGCTACTGATAGGTGGCTTCTCTGATAACATTCTCTTTTTTCATGGATAATGGCTTTATCTTTGGGTCCAAGTTATGTCCACCTTCTTTGTCACCCATGTACATCCACCAAACGCATGCCTCCCCTCTTTATCTCGTCCGCCGTCTGCAAATCTGTTGCTTCCCGATCTTGTTTCCGATTCGCCAAACCTGAAGAATCGAGAAAAATTCCGAACGCGAATCCGAGAGAATCGTATCGCACTTCGATACGAAAGAATCGATTCGCGATTCGTCACTAGTTGGAAGAATTCCTGCGACACTGCAATGGACCTCCTGTGAATATTCGGTTGTGGAAGCTTCCTCCCATTGTAATGTTATTATCCATGAGGTGATGTTATCTCCTTTGATTTTGTGCAGTAACAGTAAATGATTGAATGCTAGGTTGGAATTGGCATTCATGAAATATAATAAAAGGCGTATCTGCTTCCATTGCAAGTATGAGTGGCTTTTTGTGTGTTTCATTATCATTTATTTGTGAATAGCTACTTTCGGTTGTATACTTGTAGTGGAACTTGTTATAACATGCTTGTTAACATAGGCAACACGTTGAGCATTGATAGATGCCTGCTAAGTCTTGCTTGGACTACTTGCACACAATTATTTGAAATATAGCTACTGCTTTCTGAACCATAGGATTCGTTTCACCGGAGACCTGCACTAAACTGTGATTTTATTTTCTTGATTTTCCTATCTCACGAGTGAATTGTCTATTTTTCCCCAAGGATTCCAGATAAAGAGCCTGCGAACAGCTTACGGAAAAGTATTTCTCCCTGCTGCTGGAAATTCAGGAAGCATTGAAGACCGTCTAGCTGATTTGGTATTGTATTTACCAATCCAAAATGTTTTGTTTCCCTTTCTTTCATGTTACTGCGTGGTTATGGGTATAACTCCCTGCTCATCTCTTTCTTGAAATTAATTTCTCAGGAACGGGATGAAGATTTAGGTCAAGTTCCAGCTGTTCAATCCATGGTAAAGTCCATTCGAGATTCGTTTGCAGAAAATCGCCGCGGAATCTGCAAGTTTAGATCCTGGAGTGGATCCTGACAGTAACTTTTTTATGCAATAGAATCATGTGGTAACTGCGTTTCCATTTCTTCCGTTCCAGTTTTCCTCATTGCGTTGTGATGCTATTCTCTTACAAATTGGCATTTTCTTCTTGCAGGTCTCCTTAATCAAAAGGTTCATTTCTTGATCATTTTCTTGGAACTGCTGTAAAATGTGTTGCTCACCTGATATACCAGGGTTTCTCCCTGCCAGTTTTTTATGATGTGTATACTGTAGACACACACATTGCTGACAATTATGGCCCTTTTTATGTAGTTGTGCTACTTGTATCAACACTCAACAGTAAAATAAACCCAATTGGATGTTTTACCTTGTGTTTTACCAAAAAAAAAGGTGAGTCCCTGTGAATGTGATAGTCGGAAATGTCGGATTACCGTCTTTTTTTTGTGATATGAATGAGTTGCACTAAAATGAATTTTGCCTCTGATTTAAATATTTAATTTTGATTTTGACCAAACAGTGAATTTTTCATTTATTACACATTTATCTCAAATGTTTTCAAATTTATCAATTAACACTAAATAATTCAACATAACACACATAACTTTTTAAAATTCAAAATGATCTCAAATTTTATCGTAAAATTATCCCTAACAAACTTTATAATAAAAAATATAACTGAAAAAAAAAAGAAAGAAGTAAGTTTGTTAGGGATAACCGGATGATTTGTGCTATTTCACCCTATCGTGCGAGTCAGAGATAACAAATCAGTGAAATTAGGACAAAGGGGTCCTAAATGTTGATTAGTAGAAGTTAATCCCCAAATACGTACAGTAAAGTTCCATATAATCTGGAAAGGCCGTGCAACTAGTAAAAGTCGTTCGTCATCGAGATTTCAGATTTACAAATTCTACCCTCATCTCTCTAGAGCAACATGGGGAATGTTGACTCCCTGTAATCCTCCTATGGAAAAGGCCAACTACAGAAGAAATTTATGGATAATAAGATCAAAAGGTTATAAGAAGGTTACAGATGTTGCTACCAACATATCAGTAACTTGACTTGGTCCAAACTCATTGTGGCTTCAAAAATTCAAAGAGGTGGTGGGTCTCGTGCAGAAAATCCCGAAGCTCATTCAGAGGGTATGCAACCTGCACACCAAGTCCACTCTTCCAATTTACTTGTATCATGGTAACTAACCATTAAGGGAAGTTTTTAGCCCATTATAAGCAAGAACTAAAGCATGTTTATTCCTGGCCATGACTAGAAGCAACCTAGAACTCCATTGTAATAGGAGAATTCATCATAACCCATTCATGCACTTGTAAATTCTAATTTTATATGGATATCCACTTTGGCGACTAATTCAGCCGAACACTGGTATACGATTGTAAATTCAAGTCATACATAGTCATACATAGAATAGAAATAGAAAGAGAAGAAAGAAACTACAATTCCTTAGGAAGCATTTTGCTCTCAAAGCCTTGCACGTTTCTTTATTTATGTTTGATCCCATAAGATTTACTTTTGGGAACCAACAAAAGGAAATTTAAGAAATGTCCTCAAGAATTCCTCTACACCAAATCCAACAAATCACAATAAACTGTTGGTAGAGCATTTATGTTTGTCGAACAAATTTAATTGTAATAAATTAGGTTTATATAATTTCAATAAACCAGCCTAGTTCAATGAAATAGAAATTCATGTTTAAATTATTATTTTGTTACTTGTTTTTATTTACATCTTCATGTAAAAAAATTGTTTATACAATTATCTATAATAAATAGGGATAGGCGTCGTGGAACTTTTGCTTTAGTATTTACGGGTGTATACAGTGATTAAACCTCGAATATTGACTATCAAAAAAATAGCCAACGACGCATCATGTCTTATAGGATTTTAATGTGTCGACACGAACTAGCAAAAGACATAGTATAAGAAAATATGCAGATACAGGAAACAAGTACAACTAGATGACACGTTCAATTTCTCGTTTATGTTCCAACAAACCCTTGCGAGCCTCCTATGTCTCTTCCTTGCATTATTTATTGAGTTTGATAAAACGAAGGTTTTTAACTTCACCAAGTTCACCAAAGAAAGAAAGGGTGACAAAAGGTGGGGGTGGTAGTTGTAAAGAGGCGGCGTTGATATAGTTATTTTGTCCATATTTTACCCAAACAACTATTCATCCAATCTTAGGATATTGAATAATTCTTGTTCAATTTCCTACTCATTGAACATATCTTCTCCTCTCAGTTAACATGATTTACATGGTCATGAGTTACTTGGGTCACTTATATATTCTCATGGGAGCATATATACGAGGATAAACGTCTATCTGGATTCAGGTTATTAAATTTGCACTTTTTCTTCACCGCAATGCTAGCTATATGTATATGATCGATTTTTCGTACACAACCTTGTGACTACTGTCAGCACTAATAAATTTGCGTATACGCTTGTGAGAAAATTCAACAAATATCATACGGTGACCTGTTATTCTTCATATATAGTTGGTTTCACGTGGTTGATCCTTACACTGAAGAAGAAAATGTATTACAGTAATTCGGATAATATGCATGCACACAGTCATCTTTTACGGTGACATATATATTGTAACTCCTCCTTCCAGCATCACTTATTGCCATAGATATCGTTGTTGCTTACATTTTTGATATATTTTATTTTTTTGTCAAAACTCATTTGATCAAGATAACACCTAATACAAATATGCATGGGATAGATTTATTGGAGCATCTGTAGCTACTATAATCTTTACCTTTGTGCATGCACATATATTAACTGGTTGGCTTCAATGTGACCCCAGACCATTGTTTAATCCAGAGTAATTTCATGTTCCAGAATGAGCATATGTATGGTTCCCATGGAAAGAGATAACAATCTTACATGTTCAATGGCTTATGCCTTGTTTTTCCCCACTAACTATGGCCCTTTCTGAAGGTTTTTCGCGGTGGGTTTAATAGCGCTTTCAATATCTAAGGTCTTTGTTTTTCTTTTTTGAAGCGGCAAAAATTCTTTCATTATTAATAAAAAATTACACAAACTTGATGAGTGTATAAAAAATACACTACATATAACCACAACACCTAAACTGCCCCTTTACTTATCTCCTTGCCTGACACGTTGAAGTTGTCACTCAGCAAGAACTTCAATAAACGACGTTAAACATTCCCCTACACAAAGTCAAAATGCCCCAAACTTTGAAGTGTTGTACCTTGGCAAGAGATTTAAGAGATGTCCTAAACACTTCCCCTACACCAAATCCAACAAATCACAAGAAACTGTTAGTAGAGTAGCTAAGTTTGTCGAACGAATTTAATTGTAATAAATTAGTTTTTTAGTTATAATAAACCGGCCTATTTCGATGAAATCGAAACAAAAATGTTGTTTAGTTATTTTGTTACTCGTGTATTTTTACATCTTCATGTAAAATAAATGTTTGAACAATTTATTTATAATAAATATGGATAGGCGTCGTGGAACTTTTGATTTAATATTCACGGATGTATACGGTGATTAAACCTTGAATATTGACTATCATAAAATAGCCAACGACACATCATGTCTTATAGGTTTTGAATGTGTCAGAAACATCATGTCATATAGATAAACTCCAAATCTTGAGCTTTGCAGCTCCAGATAAGAGCTCCAGCCTTCTTTTTAAGTTTTCTTTTATTTTGGGGTTTATTTTGAAATGTAAAGTTTATTGGATTTATATTGCAATAAAATTTGAGACTATTTTGAAATTTAGAAAAGTATTATGCATTATGTTGAATTATTTAGTTTCAATTTGGAAAAATTGAAAATATTTGAGACAAATGTGTAATTAACTAAAAATGTAGGTGTTTGGATAGTTTGAAAATCCAATATTTGAAGAGGGACCAAAGGGTATTTTTCAGCTTTTAATTCTCCAAAAGTCAAAACTGTATGTGTGCAAAAGGGTATTTTTCAACTTTCAATTCACCAAAAGTCAAAACTGTCCATAAGTATGGATGTAATTAACACTATTTAGTAAGGTAGTCTGATGTAATATTTTATCTGAAAAGTACTTAAATATAATAAGTAACTCTAATAATAGGGAGTCCAGAATAAAAATACCCTTAAACTAAAATGTCCATCATCATTTTTTTAAACATAAAAAAGTATATTCATGAACGCACATGACAATCTGTCATCATCATACTTCTAAGTTCTAACCTTTTTCCTTTGTTTCTGAAAACTAGTGACTCTCAAATGCGATAACTATATAAGATTGGTGACTCTCAAAATTGGTGAAAATTGGTAATTTAATACTTCTACCATCAAAGATGCGCGGATAGGATATATGTCCCGCCAAACCACCTGTCTATCACTCACTGCAACGGTTAAAAGTTTCATTAAAAAACCGTCGTAATTAGAATTTTAGTAACCCGCCTAGAAGCGGGTGGATAACGGGTTGGCAATTGGCAACCCGCCTGTCCACCCGCCCTCCTTCAGTTTAGTATCTTTATTATTTTATAATTGTTTATTTATAATTAATATATAATACTATATCTACTACTTTAATTTATTACTATACTATATGTAACACTCATTTTTAATTATCAACGAATTACGAAACATCCAATTCGTGCTAAAGCACTCGAAATCGTAAAATCGGCATTTACGACTTATTAAGAACTTAAACCATACACTGACGCAAAGTGCACCGACCGTCCATGACATGAAATCCGTGAGTATAGGTCATAAAAGTGCGGAAATCTAAACGTGCAAGTCTTGCGCAAAGCCGCACTTAACAAGGTTCTCAAATATAGTAAACCATGATCACTCATACGAAACGCCCATCCCCGCTCCAGGTAGCTCGATCTCATCACCTAAATTATTTAGAAATAAAGGGATTAGTCAAACCACTGACTAAGCAAGTTCCATGCATGTGCCATGACCTAAAGGTTCTATCTTTGTATCTTTTACATCTTTTAGAATCTTGGATTAATGCAATGCAAGCTAAACTATAACTTGACTTGGCTTAGAACATAACTTATCTTGACTTAAAACATGATTTGCCTTGATCTTTGATACTTAACATGATGCTTGTCTTTTAATCGCGAGCTCACTTGGCGTCGTAAGTTCTACAGTCTCCTATGAGTCATCCATGACATGAGTTTTGGTCGGAGTACAAGTACCCCGCATAGCCGTGAACTTCATGATTAACATGAATACCGTGAATTTCATTATTAACATGAATAACTTGACATGGCCACATGGTGCTAAGGTTGTCCCCTATGAGCCCGTTAATTATTAATCCATGATCTTTAATTACTAACACTCACATTTTATTAAAGTGAAACTTCCTAAAATGCAAGTGTTTTATATGTAATGTATGCTCATAACCACATAGTAAAAGCAGGCTTACAAACTGAACAAAAGCAGGCAACTCTTATCAGTACTCATAGACACACACAATTGAAACAAAGATTAACAAGACTCTACAAATCACTAGAGCCGCTAATTAATCGGATGCAACAAAGTCATTAGAGCAATTCCATATGCTTCTTGAGTCTCACTTTTGCTACTACATAGTCTACATGCCAGCATACTTTAATTAAAGATAATCAAATGAAAGGTCCTAATGGGCGCACGACAGTACCAGTAACTGTATAAATAGGAATGTCTGCAAGACAACTCATCAAATTCAAACATAGCCAAAACACATCACCCAAACACTCTGAGATTCTCTCAAACAACCTGCTATCACCATATCATACTAAATAGAACAGAGATCGATATCAACTTGAGCAGTAATAGAAACATTTGAGCGATATATATATGTATATAAACATGAAGTAAATATCTATAACAGTGGAGCTTCGATAAGGCTTGGATCGAAAAGTCAACTATATAGACTAAGTCGTACGCTATAGAAGCTAATTTGTTTAGAACGTGGTAAAATGCTACTTAATTTTCCGGGTCGTTACACTATATATCTACTATTTTGATAACATAACCCTCTAACCAATTTTAAAGCATTTCATGATGATATAACATTCTGATGTGCTTGAAACACGTAAATGGATTTCATAACCAATTTTTTGTGATCATGTTGTCATGTTTCCAGAAGTTCTGCCAAATTTTACAGTAGTAGAAGTAGAGTATTTTTTTTTTTTCATTTAAAAGATCTCCCAAAGTGTAAATTAATTATTTCAGCAACTACAGTTATTAAGTTCATAAAGTATGATGCTGAAGAAAATCGTACGTGCAAACCCGCCAAATCATCCGCCGTCACTGCGATAATAGCGAACTGTCACGACGGTTAGACAAAATGTTCATCCGGTTAATAATTTAGCCTACCTGTCATAGATGGGTCGGCTTGAATTTCTGTAAAAAGCCACCCGTATCCGGCCGCGTACACCCCTGTACAATATAGGTGAAAATGCAACACCGGGGCAACGTAACCACCCTATACGTATCAGGCAAGTCACGTACGATAAGTAATAATTTCACAACACTAAAATAGAAGAAAGCAATAAAAAAGGAAACAATAAACTCGATCATTGGATCATGCTGAAAATATACATGTCGAATTGTGATAGAACACGGACAGACGGCGAATGTTGGAAGCAGACCAAATCTGAGCGGAAAAGGAGAGATTCTAGATATGGAAGAGACTTTCCATAATATACATTTCCTAGTATAATTCTACATACACTTCCTATTAGAATTATAATTATGATTTCTAATTCCCCAAACAATGCGATTTCTTCACCTATAAATTATATAGGTTCAGACCTTCGTTATTTTATTCATATCTCAAACAAACAATTTCATCATACTACCTTTATATCTTAAGTTCTTGAATCGTTCTTATTCAATTTCCTACTTCCTTGATATATCTTCTAGATGAGAACGATGCGGAAAGAGAAGGATACTAAGGGTCCTTGCAGCCATTTGCTTGTTAACGATAATAACAAGTACAAGTCGATGTTAGTTCGGGCATACTCAACTATTTGGATGATAGGAGGATTCACGTTTGTAATTTACATGGGTCACTTCTATATTTTGGCCATGGTGCTTCTTATCCAAATTTATATGGTCAAGGAACTCTTCAATCTACTTCGGAGAGCACACGAGGATAAACGTCTACCTGGATTTAGGCTATTGAATTGGCATTTTTTCTTCACCGCAATGCTATTTGTATATGGTCGAATTTTCAATCAGACGCTTGTGAATACGGTTAGCACTGATAAATTTTTGTATTCGCTTGTGAGCAACATCAACAAGTATCATATGGTGACCTGTTATTCCTCGTATATAATTGGTTTCATATGGTTTGTCCTTACGCTAAAGAAGAAAATGTACAGGTATCAATTTGGACAGTATGCATGGACGCATATGATTTTGATTGTGGTCTTCACGCAATCATCTTTCACGGTGGCAAATATATTTGAAGGCATTTTCTGGCTCCTCCTCCCCGCATCACTTATTGTCATAAATGACATTGCTGCTTACATTTTCGGTTTCTTTTTTGGCAAAACTCCTTTGATCAAGCTATCGCCCAAAAAAACATGGGAGGGCTTTATCGGAGCTTCTGTAGCTACTATGATATCTGCCTTTGTGCTTGCAAATATCTTGGGCCGTTTTCAGTGGTTGACATGCCCAAGAACGAATTTCTCAACTAGTTGGCTTTATTGTGATCCTGGACCATTGTTTACACCTGAATATTTTCAGGTTTTAGATTGGGCACCCACATGGTTTCCGTGGAAAGGGATAACAGTCATGCCCATTCAGTGGCATGCATTATGCCTTGGTCTTTTTGCATCAATTATCGCACCTTTCGGGGGATTCTTCGCGAGTGGGTTTAAAAGAGCATTCAATATCAAGGACTTCGGTGATAGTATTCCTGGACATGGTGGGATCACTGATAGAATGGATTGCCAAATGGTGATGGCAATTTTTGCATATATATATTACCATTCGTTTATAATACCTAAGAGCTTACCAGTTGAGATGATGATGCAGCAGATCCTGGCGAACCTTTCATTTGAAGAGCAGCAAGCTCTCTACGCTAAACTCGGCCAGCTCCTTATCGGAAGAGGATAATGTGAAAACGTAACCACATATATTTGTGCATAATGTAGTTTAGTAGTTGAACTGTTGAAGTGCAATTGTATTTTTCTATTCCGTTAGATTAGAGTTATAGCCGCCATTTTTCCTAGTTCATATCAAACTTTCTAGTAAATCTGTAATAGGTTTTGTTTTTCTTTAATAGGACATGCATTTTTCTTTCATTTTCCATTCCGGGGTAGCTAAATACAGTATTATATATTCACCCTAAATTTTTATTCCAATATGATTTTATAATTATAATTTAAAAATAATTTATAATCAAAGTCAAAACGGATTGGTTGAAAAAAATAAAAAGGGATAAATATTATTGATAATTACTACTCTAATAATAAAGGTCCCTTTTAGTTTTAGAATTAGTAAAGCAGACAACCTGTAACAAGACAAGTGAACAGAAACATAGTCAATATCGGCGCCGTATCTGCTCTTCTCCCATTAGCCAAACAGATACCAACCACCACCGTTCAAATGCCAGCTGGAGAAATCCGGCCTCCTTCTCCGCCGCATGGGTCGGCGGAGGAAGAGGAGTGGCTATGGGAACAGATTAAATCCGAGGCTCGGACCGATGCCGAAGCCGAGCCGGCTCTAGCCAGCTACCTCTATTCGACAATCCTATCTCACTCTTCATTAGAGCGTTCTCTCTCCTTTCACTTGGGCAATAAGCTCTGCTCATCTACGCTTCTCTCCACGTTGCTCTACGATCTATTCCTCAATATCTTCTCTACTGACGCCACTCTACGCGCCGCCACTGTTGCCGACCTACGCGCCGCGCGAGTCCGTGACCCTGCCTGTGTCTCCTTCTCACATTGCCTTCTCAATTACAAAGGCTTTTTGGCCTGTCAGGTACTAATTGGTCCTAATTTTGTGGTAATCATGTATTTTAATAGTTTTGCTTAATTTTATGGTAATTATGTATTTTGATTATTGTTTTGATTGATTATGTGACGAAATTTTATGTGAATTGTGATTAGTAAGACTAAGTTGTGTGATTATTCATCTTTATTTGCTGATTTTCTATTGCCTCTGTATTAATTCAATTGTTCAGCTTTCTGAGTTTATTTATCTTCCGAGCTAGAAGAAGAATACAGTATGTTCTAATGAAACTCACTCCTTCGTGCATTATGCACTCACATCATCTGCTTATTTATGTTCCAGTAGTTTTACGACTTAATCGCCTTCTCATTCGAATTGTTTCTTGTCTCAGTGTTATGCTAATTCCTGGCATTGTTTACACATGGTTGGGTTATTTGCACGATGGGTTCATAGTGGCAACGGAATCTGACTATTGGTTGTGTGTAGATTAGATACTTCAAGTAGTAACATCTTTGCTTTGCTCATGGTCTTAGTATATAGACCTTTGGTATAGTGTAACCATTGTCGTCTGTGGCTTATGTCTAAAATTCAAATGCTGATTTAAGCAAGGATGGGTTCGAATTTTGTACCGTTGAAAATTAAATATCAGAGTGAAGGACATATCATTGGCCTCGTACATGTTTAATTGTGAAGGTTGGCATCTTAAAGCAGTTGTTTGAGTAGGTGAAAAATGAAAAAAAATGTGCAATATTATTTGGCAATGTTGTATTTCTTCTGTGTGTTAGTATTTTATCTTCATTGGTGGTGATAGGCACTTTAGCTTAGCTTCATAGTTCATATCACTGTAGTTACTAGCTGCAGTTAAAAAACAGAAGACGCACTCCACGTATGCATATGTTTTTTTAGTAAATTTACTGTATCTTGAGGGTGTAGTGGTGGTTGATTGATACATGTGCTTCTATTGTATTATGCTACCTTCAGAAATAAACTTCAAACACGGTTTCAGGCTCACCGACTGTCTCACAAGCTGTGGACTCAATCCCGAAGACCATTAGCACTTGCACTTCAATCCCGCATCTCAGATGTCTTTGCTGTTGATATCCACCCAGCGGCTAGAATCGGCAAAGGCATCCTTTTGGACCATGCTACCGGACTGGTAATTGGAGAAACTGCCGTCATAGGGAATAACGTGTCAATTCTCCACCATGTAACGCTAGGTGGGACAGGAAATTTTGGTGTAGAACGACATCCCAAGATTGGCGATGGAGTCTTGATTGGTGCCGGAGCAACAATACTGGGAAATATCAGAATAGGGGAAGGGGCCAAGATTGGTGCAGGATCAGTGGTTCTGATCGACGTGCCTCCTAGAACCACAGCTGTTGGGAATCCAGCAAGACTGGTCGGCGGTAAGGAGCAACCGACAAAGCATGAGGAGGTACCAGGAGAGTCCATGGATCATACTTCTTTTATATCTGACTGGTCGGGTTATGAGATATAATGTAGTGCAAGTGATCTGCATTTTTCATTGCATCTGTAAGCTGCAGCAGTACCCCAGTGTATTGTCATCTCTTTTGAATAATCTGCAAATTAATAAAAGCCTTAATTTGCACTTTGCAATCTTTGAGGTAACTTTGGACTTCGGTTCTAGACTGTTCTTCTGGGAAAATTGCAGTTCTCATCCTTTAACTTCACGTCCTTTGCAAACGTTTTTTTTTTCTTTCAAGTTTTGTCCCTTAAAAACATCGAAGGGTACTCGATTTCGGGAAAAAAATTGAAAAGAAAAGGAATCATCTGAAATAACTTTTTTTTTTTAAATGTCAAATATTACAACTGCTCTTACATTGATGTGAAAGGCTAATAAAGGAAACACTGATGATATACAAATAGTGTAAACCACTTTATTTTTTCATATCTAAACCAACATTATAGCTCTGCCACCACCGGGATCGAACCATGCCCCTCTCCTTCACTATCCCAACTTTAAGCTCCAGGTCGCAACTGAAATAGCTCCGATCTGGAGCTTTAAGCTTCGCTCATGACCGTAACTCTAATTTATGGACGGAGATCGATCCCTTTGTTTCCTTTTTATTTTATTTTTTCCCTTTTGTTCTTATTCTTATTTGTTTTTTTTTTAACTTTTATTCTATTTTCGTCTATTCTAGCTAATTCATTTTTTTAAGTTTTATTCTATTTTCTTCTATTCTAATTTTTTACTATTTGAATTTTAATTTCATTTTTCTTTGCTTTTCTTTTTTTTCTTTTTCATTTTTTCATGTTTTTGAAGTTTTACAAAGTACTATACAAATAGTATAATAATTCAAAATAAATAAATAAAAAGATGTAGAGAATTATTGTGGTTTTCTTTTCATTTTTTCATGTTTTTGAAGTTTTACAAAGTACTATACAAATAATATAATAATTAAAAATAAATAAATAAAAAGATGTAGAGAATTATTGTGGTTTGTGGTTTTTGTTAAATCTCAAATTTTTATTATTATGGTTTTTATTTAGAGAATTAGATGTTTTTAGATGGTCTTTTAATTTGTAGTGTTATTTTGAAAGTTATGAAATCTTCAAACAAATTAGTTAAATTTTACATAGTATTTTATTTTTCATTTAAAGAATTCCCTTGGAACACACTCAACAATAGCTTATTTTTTTAGCATTTGATTGTGGGGAATTATTTATATTATGAATTTATTATTATTATTATTGTTGTTGTTGTTGTTGTTATTATTAATATTATTATATTTTATTTTTAACAAATGCATTAATTCAATTCAGGTCGAAATTGTATATGTTTATGCTTCCTTCATTTTTTTACAAACTTCCTCCTTGGTCAACCATAGTCATGTTTGACCACACGTACTCCTAAATAATACGAATATAATTTTATTTTTTAAAATATATATTAAAGTTTATAAGTTAGTAGTATTTTTAGTTTCTCTTAAAAAAATTATCAATACTAATTTAGGTGTAATATACAGGTCAAACATGAATGTCGTTCACTAAATTGGAAATTTATAATGAAGTATAAATTGGAAATTTGTAATGAAATGGAGGAAGTTTAAGCTAATAATCTATCATGACTTTCCCCTGACAATACTATTTCTAATTCGACCTAATTCGACTATACTGTATATCGAATTATCTAATCCGAGTAGAATTAGGTAGATATATTTCCTAAACTTACCTCTATACGGAGACGAGAGCTTCCTTATATATATATACATTGAATACTTGAACCTGCAGGCCATTCTTCTTAAATCTTAACTCTTTAGCGCAGAAGCCTATTTTCCCAAAGTAATACCAAAAACTATTCTGTACGTGTGTCATCAATGAAGATGGACGCATACACCATTGTTAAGGAAATCGGTCGAGGTAGCTACGGTATCGTATTTCAAGCCATAAGCAAGATCACTGGTGAATTTGTCGCGATCAAGAAATTAAAGGCCGAATTTGATCTGAAGGACGAACATAAGATCATGAGAGAAGTAAATTGCTTGGTTAGGACGAAGCATCCAAACATTGTCCATCTCGTTGAGGCTTTCGTGGAACAAAGGCATGTTTACTTCGTATTCGAGTACATGGTCAGCGATTTGTACGAACTAATCAGGGCAGCAAGGGAACAACAGCAGACGTTCTCTGAAGATCAAATCAAGAATTGGTGTTTCCAGATCTTGAAAGGCCTCGAAAACGTTCACCACCACGGATACTTCCATCGTGACCTTAAGCCGTTAAACCTGCTACTATCCAAGGAAGGGGATATAAAGATTGCTGATTTTGGAATGTCCCGTAAGATTAGTTCTCGGACCCCTTTGACGGAGAAAGTCACAACACGATATTACCGAGCCCCTGAAGTTCTTCTTGGGTTCAAAAACTATGGTCCTGAAATAGACATGTGGGCGGTGGGTGCGACAATGGCAGAGTTATATGCACTTAGTCCTTTGTTTCCTGGAAAGAATAGTATAGCAGATCAGATGGCAAAGATTTGCAGAGTTCTTGGCACCCCGAACCGGGTTGACTGGTCGGAGGGTCTTGACCGTGCCAGCTCGATTAATTACAAGTTTCCGCAAGTTTATGGGGGCAGAAATCTTTCAATATTGTTGCCGGGTGCTAGTCAGGAGGTAATCGATCTGATAATGTCCCTTTGTCGTTGGGATCCAGGTAAGAGGTTAACGGCATCAGAAGCCCTTCTACATCCATTCTTCTTCTCACTGAGAAGTACTTTAATGATTCCATCCCAGACATGGTCTAAGCTAGTTCCAAGTAACTTTGTCAACTATGTCAAGCAAAGATATGTTGCAAACAAGCAGCCGCCACCTGGGTTTGATGGTCCATCTCCATCATCAAGTAGTCCTCGTAGAAATGTCAAGGTGACAGAATACGCTGTAAACAACCCGCCACAAGAATCTCGAGTAGAATGCTGCTGTTATAAATGCGAATGGATGATGTTGTAACCGCCATGAGAGCAATCCCGGACCGGATGAAGAAAACTGCTGGGAAGAATATTGCATGCGAATCTGTTTAATTACATGTTCTTTCTCTATCTTTTGTATGATTGCTTTAGAGTATTCCCAAAACTGCGTATGTGCACTGCTCAAATTTCTACATTCTTTATTAACATCAAGCTGGATTTGTTATTTGAGCTAATATTTTACCATTTTGATTTAATATTAATTCGTAATCAAATTTGACACACATCGACCAACTAAGAAAATAAAATGGAATTTTGGGCAGGGTAGTACTGTTGCGTAAATCAGATGAAAGTAACAGTACAAAAGAATGAAAATATATCAGAAACAGGTAAATCAAATAAGCCTGATTGAAGCTTGCAGAACAAGATTGAAAAGAAACAACACACAAGAGAAGCAAGCAAGTTGAGAAAGAAGGCGGGAAAAATAGTTACATAGAGTTTGATTGAATAAATACAAATTGAATTTCGTTCCTTGTAACATTAGTAATTGTCTCTCTGTAAATAGTCCTCTAGATATTTTGATTTTACATCTTCACATTGAACATAATACACTAGTATAAATACTAGTTGATGTAATAGTACTACTATTTGCTCATCTCTATAGCTATGTCGATCATCACTTCATCCGCTTCCTCTGATAATTTTGACATGGTATCAGAGCCAAGTTGATTAAACATGAGCTTCTGAGATCCATTATTATTCACTTCAAATGTCAGATTGTGCGTCACCTGATAAATCTTAGATTCAAGTATATCTCAAGTAAGGAATGTTCATTTATCACAATTTCTTACTTTGATAGATGTGTTATATGTGAGACATTTTAAAGTCAATTTGTTGCAAGTTAGTAAAATCACTGATGAAGGTATGTATATATAGTTTTATAGCCTTAGTTTTACATCAAAATAATCGTCTTATCTTTCATTGTCTTGGTTAAAACACAATATAATGTCACGATGAAATCCATTAGAACAGATAACGACACAAAATTACTTTTGGTACTTTAGTTGATCAAGGGATTGTTCATCAAAAGAGTTGTGTTTACACACCACAACAAAATGGTGTTGTGGAGCGTATTGTAACGCCCCAGATTTCAGAAGTTTAAAGGGTTGAGAACGCTACTCATACCATCAAGGTGCACCTTTCTTTTCGGGAATCCACCTAGAAGAACTTCAGAGTTAAGCGTGCTTGCTCTGGAGCAATTCTAGGATGGGTGACCCACTGGGAAGTTCCCGGTGCGCGCACGAGTGAGGACAAAGTGCGCGGATTAGAACCCGTATTGGTCTGTGGGGCCAGCATATCACCCCGGAGAGCGCCCATGAGTAACCACGCCGGCCGGATTGGTCGGGTCGTTACAAATGGTATCAGAGCCTAGACCAACCCAATGCCCGCACCGGGTGGACGGTTGGTAAAGGTTATTGTCAGTTTGTCACCCCCACCACTTAAGGCGCTCGACGAGGACGTCGAGGCTTTAAGGGGGGTAGTTTGTAATGCCCCGCATCCCACATCGCTTAAGAGTGATTGGAATAAAGGGTATATATGTTAGACCACCACTCTCACATGGTATGAGGCCTTTTGGGTGATTCCAAAAGCAAATCCGTGCGGGCTCAGGCCCAAAGCGGACAATATCATACTGTTGAGACGTGTGTGGGTCCGTCAAGGAGTAACCACGCCGGCCAGATTGGTCGGGTCGTTACAAATGTATTGTAACGCCCCAGATTTCAGAAGCTTAAAAGGGTTGAGAACGCTACTCATACCAACAAGGTGCAGGATGGGTGACCCACTCGGAAGTTCTTGGTGCGCGCACGAGTGAGGACAAAGTGCGCGGATTAGAACCCGTGTTGGTCTGTGGGGCCAGCATATCACCCCGGAGAGCGCCCATGAGTAACCTTGCCGGCCCGTTGGGCTGGGTCTCGGCCCGTTAGTGGGCCGGGTCGTTACAGGTGGTATCAGAGCGGGACTATCCGGAACTGCAGGAGCTAAGTGCCATACGGGGCAAAGTGCTACACTGTATGGGCGGTGGGAGCCACCTCTTGATCCCGTAGGGGCCACCTCTAGAATCCTGCACGGATGGTTGGTCTCGGGATAGCGCGCAACGAGGACGTTGCGCAATTTAAGAGGGGGTGATTGTAACGCCCCAGATTTCAGAAGTTTAAAAGGGTTGAGAACGCTACTCATACCAACAAGGTGCACCTTTCTTTTCGGGAATCCACATATAAGAACTTCAGAGTTAAGCGTGCTTGCTCTGGAGCAATTATAGGATGGGTGACCCACTGGGAAGTTCCCGGTGCGCGCACGAGTGAGGACAAAGTGCGCGGATTAGAACCCGTGTTGGTCTGTGAGGCCAGCATATCACCCCGGAGAGCGCCCATGAGTAACCTCGTCGGCCCGTTGGGCCGGGTCTCGGCCCGTTAGTGGGTCGGGTCGTTACAGGTGGTATCAGAGCGGGACTATCCGGAACTGCAGGAACTAAGTGCCATCCGGGGCAAAGTGCTACACCGTATCGACGGTGGGAGCCACCTCTTGAGCCTGGAGGGGCCACCTCTAGAATCCTGCACGGATGGTTGGTCTCGGGACAGCGCGCAACGAGGACGTTGCGCAATTTAAGAGGGGGTGATTGTAACGCCCCAGATTTCAGAAGCTTAAAAGGGTTGAGAACGCTACTCATACCATCAAGGTGCACCTTTCTTTTCGGGAATCCACCTAGGAGAACTTCAGAGTTAAGCGTGCTTGCTCTGGAGCAATTCTAGGAGTGGTGACCCACTGGGAAGTTCTCAGTGAGCGCACGAGTGAGGACAAAGTGCGCGGATTAGAATCCGTGTTGGTCTGTGGGGCCAGCATATCACCCCGGAGAGCGCCCATGAGTAACCACGCCGACCGGATTGGTCGGGTCGTTACATAAACACCAACACATTTTGAATGTTGCTAGAGCTATACTATTTCAATCATCTCTGCCACTCAAGCTTCAGGGGGATGCAGTCCTTACTGCAACTTATTTAATCAATAAAATGCCAGCTCTTAATTTGGGCAAGCTCTTAAGAGATATTTTTTTTATCAGAAACCTCATGATTATACTGATTTACATGTTTTTTGTTGTCTTTGTTATACTAAAACTGAACAAGTGGTAAAAATGGCACAACGATTTTAAGATGGAAAAATCATCAGTAAATAGAGGTAAATGAAAAACTGCAGCGAGAGAGTCAAAATTTCCACTATACAGTATCGGGAATACAACGTGTGTTTGGAGCTCAATTTGCGGAATGCATTTTAGGGATGGAGTTAAGATTGTAAGCAGTTTTGTCTTTTTTGCTTCCTTTTTTTATTTAGGTGGGGTAAAATTTTATGTTTGGATTAATTTATGAAATTAAAAAAGAAAAAAAAAGTAGTATAGGGTATTATGTTAGGGAATAAAAATGATTACTGATGAGGTGGTTTGTTTTTTTTTTTCGAAAATAACCATTCATATTAAGCATTAGGAGTTTACAGTACGATAAGAAACTACATTATCCTTCATCATTACATTAGTTAGCCATACTGGGCTATTATCCCAAATATAAACAAAAGATTGCACCGGCGGTTCCGTGATGTTCCGTCCAAAAGTCTTCTTTCTTCCTTCTGCCGCCAATGCGTCTGCTACTTGGTTGGCTTCTCTGTACACAAAATGTGGTTGCACTTCTTCCATCTGGCTTAATAGTTCACCTATGTCCTGCAAGACTACCTCCTGGTGTGCTGCTGCTAGCTCTGCCCTATTAAGACATGAAAGAAGATATTTGGAATCAGTTTGAATGACAATTTTTCTACATTCTATGTGCATGCATAATTATTGTAAGCCAAAGTGTAATGCATGTATTTATGCAGATGCAGCAAAAGTTCTTCCAAAAAATTTTGGTCCTACCATAACCATAGTTCCCAGGTGATTTCTTATAATTGCCTCGGCCCCTGACAATCCAGTATTTGGATCATGTGATCCATCAACGTTGAGGCAGTAAAGGCCCAGTGGTGGAGGGTTCCATTGGCATGGGATTTTCACTTGGTGTTTTTGTTTATTCTCTTGTTGTAATTGCTTATTCTCCTCAAAGCTTGGAGGACTCTTGTATGCACTTGTTGTATAGTGATTTCCTTATTTTTTAAAAAAATTCATTTCTTATTCTCCATGCCATCCATGCAAAGATTATTATATTGATTTGTGCCTGATGGTTATGAATCATCTCAAACACCACTTGTGACAAGAGATGTATTTCTGAATTACTGATGAGGTGGTTGATTGAATTTGATGTGTAAAATGTGTTTAAGGTTTTGAGAATTGACATGTGCCTGGCATTTTTTATTTTTTATTTTTTAGTTTGTGTATTCAATGAGAAAATGGGAGGAAAAAAATGAAGAGCTGGCAAGTGACCCTAATCCCTATTGGGAAAAAGGATCCGTCCAAAAATTTGAATAGTATGAGCATTTTTTATGGCTTGGGGTTCAATTGGGGCTTTAAACATATAAGAGCACTCTTTACAAGATGTTTAAAAATTTCACCCCTAAAATTGATTCTAACCTCATCCCCTAAATATTAAACCTCCCTATATGTTATGTGATAATGTCAGGACTCAGGACTCCTAAAACCTTCCTATTTCAATCATAAAAAAAATAAAAAAAATAATTTAGTAGTACATATGTGTGTGTGTGTGTGTGTGTGTGGGTCCATCTTTTTTAGGAGTCCTGAAATTGAATTGTTTTGTTATCAATTTCTTATGTTTGCTCTCAAATTTAGGTTAGGGATATGTTTTAGGAGTTATGTAACTACTGCTCTAAGCCCCAAAAAAATGTCCCTCTCATATTGAAGACTCCAATGGTTTGGTGTTTAATTGGAGCTTATATGTGGGGTCCTATATGCCAACTATTACTACATTACTCCATTTTCTATTAAAAAATATTATTAAACAATTAATTTTTACATTGTTGGGGTTTTAATTGATAGCTATTATTTAGTACCCATTTTCCATACTAATTAGTAGCCTTAAAGCATTCATTATGGTTGAGGCTTAATTAGTGGGCTTTTATCAAATAAACTCCACAAAAGGCTCATTCAAATGAAGTCTCCAATGCTTTTTTAGCTTAATTGAAAAAAAAAATTGTGGGTCCCATATTATATCTCATCTAAATGTAGTTAATTTTCTATGTAGGTCCCATATTTGGGGCTTAAATTGGGGCTACTAATTTGTAGTCAATTTCCATGGGCTACTACTTAGTAGCCCCTTCATAGCCCTCATTGGAGGCTATTTGGGGGTTAATTGGGGATTTTAACTCCAATTAAGCCCCTTTGTAGCCTTCATAAGGAATGCTCTCAGAAAAGTCCCATTGGATGTATTTTTTGACTTAATTGGGGATTTAAGCCCAAAAAACCTCCATAAGAAATTATTTAACTAGGGAGAACTAGGCACATCTCAGGCCCATAAAGTGATCTCCGATTCTCCAAGCATGTTGTAAGAAATTTCCTCTACTCATAGAAAAAACAATTGAAATGGAAAAGGCGTGAATATAGAGAGTGATAGTAATAAAGTGGCACATTTATTGGCTCGTAAAGTAGTAAGCAGATAGTAGCGGGTTTTCATCTCTACCCTTTGATTTTCCAGATGTAAGTTGATGATTCTATTAATGCGATGAAATTTTTTTTGCTGGAAAAAAAAATGTGTTGATGGTGTGAGTAGAGAGAAATTCTGAAATTGAGCCATGGCCTCAGTTTATAGGAGACCTCATGCATTCATAAACATGTGTAGTAAGCTTCATATTTGAAGTATTGAATTTCAGACATGGACATTTAATTTCACCGCCCAAGTACAAGATCTTGCTTGACACAATGTTTTCACGTGTAGCCATTTCAGAACCCCAAATGGGCACATCTAACAAATACTCTATAGGACTCCAGGGTGATGTTAGCCATTTCACATCGACCAAACCTAAGTATCCAAACTAGAGTGTCCATTTCACGTTCACCAAACCTGAGTGTCCATTACACATCGACCAAAATGACTGTTTGCAGTATGTAGGGAGCGATTCTTGGAGCGAGTGTTAAATGTCCAAGGGACTTTTTTGAGTTCCCATGGTAAATAATAAATTGCCGAGTTCTGTAACCAAAAATTAAACACGAGTTATATTGTGAGGATAATACTTCATCTAACATTGCTTCTCCCATTATAACTTTAACTATGAGTCTTTTATTCAACAGTAACTCTTCATCCAATACCAACAAACTCTTAAATGTTGTTTGTGGCAGTAGAATAGATTAGTTGGTTTCCACCAAATGGCTATAGTTTGCAAGATAAGAATGTTGAAGGCATTATATAATCATAATTCACAGAAAAATAAATGACGGTAGAGTACTTTAATTACCTCCTATTCCACATAATCAGCTTCAGAAAGAATCATCATCATTTCTAGGTTCTCGGTGCAAATGCTTGAAGGATATGGTAATTACCACCATTGTAACCAGAGATTGATTCAATATAACATAGAAAAATGAAAGCAAAAGATTGTTTAGTTGCCTGAAACAAGATAGATAGTGATGATATAAATAAGGGGAAGCAAACCGGGTTGTTGATGGGTAGGTTTTGAACAATGAGCAAATGCTAGTCAATAGTCATGCATATGCCACCTTTCTGTTCTGTAACTTCTGTTCTACCTGTAGGCTGTAGTTTGACTCGTCTATTCAGTACTACTATTACTATTCAGTATTCTCAGTCCCGAGTCCTGAAGCATCTAATATTTACTGTTCAGAGTCCAAATTCAAAGAACGTACTTACCCATGTAACTAGACTTTAGTGCCAAATATAGATCAACAAACAGATTCAAACAGAGTCTAGGGGGCATGAAGAAGGAGAAGCTTAACGTACCTGATGAGACATGAATAATATAATGGAGTGTTTAATTATTATTTATCACCCCGCAACCTACAACATTTACAAATCGTCCTTGACGCCAAATGTTTACATGTATCTCACAGTCTGATGTATGTTCACAGCTAACTCCTACAATCAACGAATATATAAAAAGCTCCTGCTCTATAAATTTAAATTTTTGAACAAAAGAATCCTCCCCTGCGGAGCGCTATCTACAACCATATCTACCACCCCTGCTACATCATACAAACGAATGAACTTTATGGATACTGACAATTTACGTCCTAAAAACAAATCAAACATATCTTTCTGATGTGGGCCGCGTCTTGATAGGTTTCAGTTTCAAGCCCATGCTTTCTGGAGAAAGGAGTTCAGGAGCAATGCAAGAAGGGCTCAGGGGACTTCTCGGGCTGCCATTCAGCTTACTTGGCCGATATAGGCCGTATCCCATGAGAAAATACTCCAATGGCACCAACATTGCATGCGGCTGTTCTTCTGTGACCATTGATCCACAAGCCTGCACCTGTGTATTATGAGCTATATGTAAGAGACTGACCTAGTATTTTATTTCGCCAATAACATGTCATCAGCATTCAGCAGTTCTTGTATAGACATGTCAAAGAGTCTGATATAATAGGATATGGTGTATATTGTATTTCCAGATTAAAAAGAATTAATGGTGAAATCTAGCAACATTATCTTCAAGTAATGGTTTTGGTGTATATAGCATGTTCTACTTGCATACCTCAACCAGGGCACTGAATCGTCTATCCAGTTTAGCAGTCATGTCAAGAGCTTCAGAATGGAAGGCACTACTGTCTCCAATATATATGAGAGTACGACACTGCAGCCTCTTCAACCCTTCACTTATATCAGATCTACTGTTCAATAGCAAAGCCAGACAAACATAAATGAGCTCAAATATCAAAATGCTAAAATAAATTCCAGAAACTTTTTAAGAATTAGTGCAAATTACTATAACAATCGTCTTACTTGTCTATTGCTTGAAGAAACCTCAACACATTCACGCTCTGCCTCTCATCCAGCAGCTGAAAATTACAAGGGAACAAAAGGGCAACAAGTTTAAATCTTGAATATTTAGCTACAAAGCAAGCAGCGCTAAGGTTCTGTTTGAGAATTGAACAAAATGAGTAAAAGCACGAACTCTTCTGCATGAATAGACTATGTCTGATTCTGGAAAGTCAACACTTCCACGAACTTCCTGGCACAATCAGAAACAATAATACTCAGTGTAAAGTACATTCAGATAGGAGGTCACTACCTGTCACCTGCGTGTGTGTGTGTGTGTGTGTAGAGAGAGAGAGAGAGAGAGAGAGAGAGAGAGAGAGAATACCTTGCTAAAGTATCGGTGGAGTAAGAGTTCCTTCAGCACACTGCACATACCATAATAATAGAGTAGATTTGACATCACCTGCAGTTTCCATAAATCTCAGGTTTAACCATTGATCACAAGAAAGAACTATTTATCTTGAGAAAGGGGCAGAAGCAGACCTTATTACAGAGCCACTCTTTCCAGGATGGAGCTTTGCACAAAGGAGAAACAAGGATCAAACCAAGAACCCGGTCTCTATATTTCATCTGGTTTCATAAACCTATCTCAGTTATAGTAGAATCTAAGAAAATTAGAGGAGCAAGTTCGACACTGGTATAGAAGAATACATACCGCAAACAAGGTGAGAATGTATGCACCAGCCGTTACTCCCATGCACATAACTGCACCAAGCCTGAACACAGTCGAATTTCACAATATTAGGTGGGGAAAATATTAGTGCGTTTAGAAGAAAATGCACAAGAGGAAAGCTTAAAACTTGAAAGTAGAAGCGGTATGCTTGGTTACCCAAAATAATTGAGCACTTCAAGAATTTGATCTGCCAAGTCATCAACAGATGGCACGGGATCTTCGGCACAAATAGCTGCAGCTCCCAACTGCAAGAACTCTTGTCAGAGTCCATTGACATCCTTTATGAGTGATATAATATGCTAGCATTAAATAAAAGCAAAAGCAGTCCGAAATAATGAAAAACATAAATATAAATCCACAAGAATTTTCCGTGGACGCATACGAACCTCATGACCAGGAGGACTAATATGGTAGACACAGAAATTATGAAGTAACAATGCTGCAGCTTCTGGACAAAAAAACAATCCTTGGAAACATGACAAGTCTGCATATGACAGCCAGATCAAAACTTATTGTTATTATGCAGATAGTGACATAATATACAATACAAACCCAATTATTGTGAAAAAATTAACATCAGAAAATAAAACCCAAGTAGAAAAAACATAAGGGAGAGGAATCACTCACGGTTTAAAGCTACATCAGGATATGTGACCAGAGCTGGTTTGTCAGGGTCTCCATAAACTATGACAGATACAGAGCCAGACCCGGTTCGCACAACATGCTCCTGAGTGAAGATGGAAGGATTATAAGATCATAACCCCAGCATAAAAAAAAAAACTCAAAACTTGTGAGAAACAGAAATAACTTTAGTACCATTCTTTCTCCAAAAAATCGAGGAGGAAATATTAATTAAATGGTAACATTTGATGCTGTTGTTTATTGCCTTCAAATGAAGAAGACAATCACTTGGACAACCAATTCTCACATCCTAGAGGAAAGATTTAACCATGTTCACTCACCTACTCTGTTAGCCAGATTATTAACAACAGAGCAGTCATGAAAAGGTCAAAGCTGAAAAAGGTGCACTACTAGTTGCCATCATTTGAGACTTAAAAAATTAACTCCAGATGTAAAAGAGTATGGCCTCAAATGGAAGTTAACAATTCTTCTAGCAGGTGAGACAATTTTATATAAATTATTGATACATCTAACAGCTGGCAAAAAAAGCCAGAATAGACAAAGTAACATACATATAGAATGTAATTCAACAAAGATTTTGACAGGTGTCATTAGATGTTCTAGATGATTAACTAGTTCTAACCACTGGCATGGAAGAACTCTAAGCAAACATGGAATACCAGAACCAGATGACTGTAAATCTTAACAGGAAAAATTATATATATATTTCCTAATGCAACCATTTCAAAATAGCATTTGTTTTCGTCTCGGGAAGAAATATAGTAACAACTTAAAAATACAAAACAAAAAAACAAGAGCACCAGTTATCATGAACGGTTTTCCAAAATCGTCTTCGAAAGAAATTAATTTCAAGGCCATAACGATTCTTACCAACGAATAAGTTAGCACAAAAGTAAAGCAATCTAAATTTACTTGACAAAATAACCTTATCCATTGTTATACGAAATTACGAATCTAGTGCAGCAGCTACCAAACACGCGGGAAAACCTCAAAACCTTCTTCAAATACCCTTGAGAAAGTAAACCTATCCATTGTTTTATCAATCTAATGCAGCAGCTACCAAAAACGCGGGCTAAACCTCAAAATCGACTTGAAATACCGTTGGGAAAATAATCCTATCCATTCTTTTATCAACCTAACGCAGAAGTTAAGAAAAACGCGGGAAATATGACGCGTGAACCTCAAAATCGACCTATAGAACATTTCGAAAACATATATACTGCATCATGATCATATTCCAGAAGCATTACTATACTAGTATACTCTATATAATAACCACAAGTCCACAATCAAATACAACTACATCAACCTATTACTAGTCTATCAACTAGCACATTCATTTCATCAAACAGGTGGTATAGCTAGCAAGGAAATATATATCTAAAAACAATAATAACTAAACAAATTTCAAACCCTCCAATGCTCACAATACACACAACATTTACAATCAACGCATAGAAGGCACACAAAATACAATAAAAGCCAATAAAATTTCTCTCCACAGCACCTGTAATCAGAAATGGCTGAAAAACATTTGAAATGAGCAAACAGAATTAGGGAAAACAGGTGAGGAGTAAGCAAAAAACCTTTCCGCCGAGATAAATTGTCTCCACGTCGAGGCAAACGGAGTCGCTGGTGAATTCAGCCATCGCCGTTGCCTCGTCTTCACCACAAACACTCACCCTTTCTTTCTCTCTCTACAGCTTTCTCTCTTTTTTCTCTTTTTTCTTCTAGCTGTAGAAATGAAAGCAAAGAATTTTGTGTTTAAATATATATATTTTTAACTAAATTATGGCCTTTTTTTTTCTTTTCTTTTTCTGCGGGGAGCTTAGCTTTTTTGGTGGCTTATATACGAAGCGATTCTTTCGCCTCCAACTAATATTTCTCTAATTATTTTCTCTCTGTCAATCAATTATCCACCGACGGTTTCTATTTTTATTTGTTTTTGTTTCTATCTATAAATGAAATTAGCACAAAACAAAAAGAAATACAAGGGGCTTTTCTGTCCTTCAGTAAAGTAACGGATACATGAATGGATTTGGATAGCGACTGGAGTGATCAATAAGAATCTTCTAGTCGCAGCCGTAATCAATGAAATTTTCCACCGAATATTCCATTAGTACTAATCAGTCCACAGTTGGAAGAAGGTTAGACATTGACATAAAATCACAAACCAAGCCATTACAGCTCGGGTTTATATGATATGACACCTCACATATAATGTGAATTTCACACCCGCAAATCAGGTAGCATCTCAAAATCCTAACTCAGATAAATGAGTTAAATTAAACAAATGATTTCTCCAAATGAATATAAATCCAATAGTACAAACAAAATTTCCAAAATCTGAATGTTCAGACAAGATCATTATACAATCGAGCTAAACGCTGATCATAGGCCAACTTGCACTTAGAAGGCCAGGATGTTTCAGCAGATAACTGGAGGCATGTGCTGCTCTCCCAGGGGAGACGATAAGATCATCTCATTCGGTAGTGTTGAGTTCTTGAAGCCTGGCAATGTTTGCCGTTCAGGGAATACTTTAGAGTTACATCAATGTCGCGAGGGTTGATCTTGTTGGACGCAACAGTCATGGTACCTGTTACTGCCTCCCCTTGGCAGATGGTTAGCACATCTTCCAGGTAAAGGACCGTTTGTTTCCAGTGAGTGCCACGTGACTTTGGTCCTGTAAGATGATAGTAGTGTAACTTCATGTATTTGGAAAGGGGTACAGTGGTTCAAGAAACATAAAACCATCTTCAATAGCAAAAGAACGTAAAAGTTGAGGAAATGTCATACCGGTAGAGAAGCCCAAGGATTTGTGACATCTGTTAAAAGAAACATCAAAGTAAGCCACAATTGCATGGATATAATCATCTCGTTCTGCCACAAGTTTGAATGGTGCACTGAAGGAAGAATCTGCAGCAGCCATCTTGGATATGTCCATTGTCTGAGGTCAAATACAGCTCATTTAGGATGCAATATTACGCACAATATATTTTCTACAGTCTAGAACTTCGTCATGGCAAAGAAAAAGAAGTTAGTGAAGGTTTTCAACCTTCAGCAGTTGGCAGTTGGTAACTATCTGCTTCTGGTCTACATTGTCAACAAGAGGCTCTGCCATGGCTTGCTTCCTGATGCAACTCATGTCAAACCCATACACATTGTTCCAAACTGCATTACATTGAAATGGTATTGGAATAAGTAAGGGACACATGCCAGAATTAAGTGTGCCAGTTGTGCAGGCAAAATCATGTATGAAGATATTATATGTTCATTAACAAAGTCAATTCGAGGGGATATAAACTTACATTCAATCTTTTCTTCCTTGTAATCAGCATCTTCAATGGCTGTCACATAAAGGGATGCATTATCGGGCAACACAAGACCTCCTGGGACCTGCAAACAGAAAATCAACACAATGCAAGTTTAACAGAATGTACTAAACAGAGTTTGATATCACCTTATGCACTGATTACATGCAACTTAAGAAACAAGTTCATCATCTACAAGTGGTAATAGTGAGAAGACTTACCAGCCATTTGTCACGGGCGTAAAGAACAGTGTTCAACATGTTCTCATAGACCAAAAAATATCCCATCCACTCAGATATGATAATGTCAACTTGAGGAACAGGAAGCTCAATCTCTTCAATCTTTCCCTTGAGAACTGTTATGACTGGAAACCAAAAAGGTTTGGAAAATTGATCAAATAAGGTGAATTTGGTGTGAACTTTTATGAAGATAATTGTGGAAGCTTAAGAGAACTACCATCTGAAAAACCATTTACTTTCACAATCTCCTGAGCCATATCAGCCATGCTAGAACATTCAACCTGAAATGTGAACTCACAATCATAAGAAGACTGCCAATCAACTTTGTGCAGCTTGTGAATAATACTGACACTGTTACAGCAAGAACGACTAAACAAATTCGACACCATCATGATATGATTTACAACCATAGCAATAACATCCTTCTAACAAACTACTGACAAACAAAATTCAAAGCACGAAACTTCAATTCTAAACAGAGATTGTACACTCCACTAGTGAAATCATACTTTAGATTCCATACACAAACAAGGGATGCCACAAAATACATCTAAACGTAGGGTGCTGGCACACATGCCTAGTTGCCTACAAACGGAATGTTGAGGTTATATCTTCGAACAACGAAAATACAATCACCAGCTATGCAGAATCGATTCAATGAAATACTACCACCTCATTTCTTTTTATTTGTTTTCTAGTGAACTTCACTCACTGCTTTCTTTCCCAATAAGGGTTTGTAAAACAAACTTTCATATTCACCTTCATAAATGCTTAAAATTGACAGATAAGCCTACTCATGCGTTGTTCCACTCTGCGGGGTAGGTGAATACAAGTCGGGTAGTTATCAAAATCAAGTGGAAGAGCAAAACCATTAGCAACACCAAGTTATGTTCTCCAGGTGCTTAAAAAAATGCAGGTATGCTGAGGATAAATGATTTGTTATTAGCAAGAGCAAACACTTATATCTCAATTAATTTATGCTCCTTCCGAAATTAATATTCAGATACCGATTTTTGGTTTATAATGAATTCATTTAGCTTGTGTCCTCAACTTTTTCTTTGCTGTATCACTGTTCCAAAATTGTAGGCGTCATTTATATGTAATTCTGTAACATATCTGACATAAAAAAAGACTAGAGGACAAGAAAATGTAACTATCCTAAGGTGGAAACAAATAGTGAGATCATTATCAGAACTGTAGTTTATGACAAGCAGAGAAATACATAGTGGAAACAACACCAAACTATGACAAACCATGAACATGATATTCAGGAGTCAGGACACCACAAACAGAATAAAGAAAAACGAAAAAGAACGGAAAAGAAGAACAAATAGTTTACTAGAAGGTCTCATTACCGCGTACACGTGTTTCGCACCAGCTTTGGCACAAAAGAGGGATAGAATTCCTGTCCCAGCACCCACATCAAGGATTATTTTGTTCTTGAAGAGAAAAGAATTCTTATAAATCACATTTTGATAGGTCTTTGTTCTGACCGAATCCTTAAGCATTTCCTGGATTGGAACAAACAAACAATTAGAGCAGCAACCGAACATATAAATTAGAAAAACAAAGCTTTCTTGAGTAGGATGATAGGCCATGTGTAGCTTTTTATGCATCTCGCAAACTCCAGAATCAGAGCATCGTATAATAGCAAGTATTTCTCAATTCACAAAAAAAAAAAAAAAAGAAAACAAAAAGGAGAACAGTATAAAAGAAAACAATGTGGTTGTAGTGGAATTTGAAATTTGGACGCCATAAGAAAATAAAATTAAACAACAAAAAGAAAATGATGGTACTGAAAAATGAGACCGTCTTTTGGAGGAACAGAACATATTCAATCAAGCAAACCAACAAGGATCCATGTTAAGTCTTAAAAACGACTTCACCAATCCAAACGAGAGAATGTAGCTAATGTATTGTAAAGCTTTTTTGGCAGTAAAAAAAAAGTGAGAAATAAAATAAATCGAATAAAAAAAGCTCTCATGGGCTATGGAGACTAAATTTAATAAAACCACATTCCAAGTTTCCAACTGCATTTGAGTTGATACTTACTTCGTGGATACCTGCAAAACATACATGGAGGAAAAAGGCCATTAGTCCTTCAATTAAGGAATATACCCACATCACATCAACTAGTTTACCATTTGCTCAAAAAGTAAAAGAACGGCACTGCCCACACTATAAAGCAAAAAATTAAGAGTATCTTATAGAGACTAACTGATAATCTACAAACATTTGACATTCGAGAGCGCAAGTTAGATTCATAAAGCAACAATTAAGAGTATCTTATAGACTAGCTGATAATCTACAAAACATTTGACGTTCGAGCGCATGTTAGATTCAGCAACAATTAAGAGTATCTTATAGACTAGCTGAAATCTAAAAACATTTTGACATTCGAGAGCAAGTTAGATTCCGCTCCATAAACATGACATGAATTAGAAAATGGCTACAACTAGAGCAAGTCAGAGTTCAAAACAAGACCTAATCACAAATCACTTATCCCCACTCAAATTCCAAATTCAAATATTTATCAATACATAAAGAATAGAATTCCAATAAAATCCAAAAATGATAAAAAGCTCCGGATTAATAGGAATGTAGCAACTTACCAAAGTGAGAGTAGGAATCGAAGTAATAATCGGCGCTAGTTTTGTCGTCACCAGCAGCTGCTGCATCGTCCGGCTCCGGGTCGCACATGGCGGAGTCTTCGTCGAGATTGGAGCTCACGGTTGCAACTTCCTCCGGTGGGCCGTCTTCGACATCATCTTCGTACTGGAACTTGATTTTGGTCGGTTTGCTCGTTGAGGCGTCTGAATTGTGTTGAGAATCCATAGTTTCAGCTGGCTTTAGGTCTTTTGGAGGTATTTGGTTGGTTTCAGGCGGGATGTCTAGGGTTTAAGGGAAGATGAAGGCTCAATGAGCTCTGTGACTACTGAATAGGGTTTATGTCATAGTCATACACTCATACGGTGTTGATTGACAGGGAGTGTTTTGTAATTTACCTGTAAAAACAATTTGGTTATAATTATAACTTACTCCTCTCTCCCGGTCAAAATTTCTCCTTTAATTTTTATATTGTATTTAATTACTCCTACTACATCTTAATAATACAAAAATACAAAAATACAAAAATTACAAAAATTATATTAGAAAAGGTACAAATATTATAGTTTTTAAATTTTTAATTTTTTTTAATTTTTCTATTTCGTGATATAAGATAACTATTTAATGAATAAATTCAACATTTTTTCTTTTCGGTTTTGACTTTTATCTGTTTTAGCGACTAATCCAGCCGAACACTGTCATTTTTTAAGAGGCGGCTCTCCAAGCGGTGTTTTTTACATCCACAATCGTTTTTAAGGGGCGGGCTCTCCAAGCTACACTTTTTACATCCACAATCGAACCAGATACCTTGCTTAAGTAAACTCAAGTTCCTTACCACTTGAGCCAACAACCATTGGTAACAAATTCCGTTACCTTCTTTTTTTATTTTCAATTTTCTTCTTCTTCATCAAAATCCGGTATCGAAATTGGCTCCCAAACTGAGAAGCAAAGTTCCGGTCTGGGAGCAGCAGCTCCTAACCGGGAGCTTGCAGGCTCTAATATGGAGCCTTGCAAGCTCCAGATCAAAGCTTACAAGCTCCTGCCGGAGCACAAATAGATGATTCCGGTGACCAAAGATGTACATTTAACAAATAAGACACCAAAATTTTGACTTCCCTGCTCCAAAAGCACAAAAGTTTTTTTTTTTTTTTGTTGCATTTGCAAACATACACTCATACTAAAATTAATACAATCTAGTTTACATTAGTTTTTCCATTAAATTGGTTTTTTTTTTAAACGATAAATCTAACTACCCTACTCCTACACTACTCCTTTACCACCATATACTACAATTTTCACTAAATTGTAATAAAATCTTTTAATCGAGTACAACACTTGTTAGATAGCTCAAGATTGAACTCGAGCTTGCGGTATATTTTTCCTAGTCAAGCTCTGATTATTTTCAATTTTTAACGTCCAACCCTAAATGCTCTTATTTTATCCCTGCCGCTAGTTTGAAAGTTTTCAAATTTGAACATTGATAGCTAGAATTTTGGACATTTTTACACTGATATTTCGAGCCGGAATGCGTAATATTTGAACTCATGCTCGAACTAGTCGAATATTGAGTCAAGCTCGAGTTACTCCGCTCGACTCGTTTGCAGTCTCCACCCACCCAACCTAATCAAGGTCTGGTCGATTGGGTACTCATCTACAAATCGAGTTCAGTGCACATTTTAAAGAACACAACACGGAGACTTTGATGCATTTTACCCGAATATTACTGCAGAGGGCCGAAGAAGCCAAGCTTATTGGACTGTTTTAGTTGCAAGCCCAGTAGCATTTTTGGTACAAGGAGCCCAAGTCCAAAACAACTCTTGCCTTTTTCCCCAAGCACCGGCCGAAAACGCAATGAAATAATCGTGATAGGCTTTCTTCTCACTCCTCTTTTCTTCTCCACCAAGCGCAGCTGAAAAAACTCGCGAATTCCATAAACCCGTTGCTGGAAAGGTAAATCCATATTTCTCTCTCAATTTTCTCTGCCATAGCATTGATTTTTCTACCTCGATTTTATCCTTCGCTCTCTCTCTCTCTCTCTGTTGCATTAGGTATTGATTTTTCTTTCCTTCAGATCTGTCAGCTGATATTTTATTATTTTGATCCGATTATATGCTAGATCTATGGTGCTTAAGCTGATCTGTGCCAGAGCCTTTTCTATTTGATCTGCATGTATCATCTATTCCACTCTGTGATTTGTGTTGGTGATAAAAGTCAAGAGGTCAAGTCAGAATCAGTGAGAGCGTTTTTATCTGTTCATCTGAGTTAATGTGTTTGCTTAACATCACTAGGAGTAGTTGCATTATAAGTTATAATAGCTATGGTGGACGAGAATGAGCCCTAAAACACAAACTATTGCTGTTGTTCTATTGATTGATAAACCCTTGCCTTTAGTAGTAACTTTTTTTCTTTTTAATCTTTACTCCGTATTTTTTTGGTGGTGTGGGCTGTGGGTGCTGGTGGTGGTGAACTTGTTTAATGGTTATCTGGAATTCTGGTTTGTAGAATCATTTGATAAGAGAAAAATAACACCCACACTGTGTGGGGATGAATGTTAAAGGGATAGGGTGGGTTTGGTGGTGCTGGGGAGGGGTTCATTCTCAACTTTTCAACACTTTATGCACCTGAACTGCAAAATATACATGCTGTTATAACTGGCTTTGCTACGGTGTGTATGGATTATAGACTCTGTTGCAATGCTTAATGATGTTTCTAGAACTAATAGGTCAACTACCTGTTGACTGTTCATGTACTACTCTGGGTAGGGATTTGAAAATGAACTGTGTTGGGAAGGAAACCTGTCTTCTTGGGAAATCTCACATGAAAAATACTAGATATAAGCTTTGATCATCTCTCCTCCTGTTTCATAACTCATACTACTGAAGTTATACACTGACTGTGATCTTCTGGCACCGTATACTTTTGACCAGGGTTAGAACTAACCTGATGGATCTTTTTTCTCACTGACTGATGTTTCTTATTTTGGCTTGTAGATTTTCTCTGGGGAGCTAATGGCGTCCAAGTTGCAGCAATTGCAAGCCAAGGCTTGCCAAGCCACACAATTTGTCAGTAAACATGGAAGTGTTTACTATAAGCAAGCATTGGAGAAAAATAAGCAGTACGTCAAAGAGCCAGCAACTGTAGAGACTTGCAATGAACTTGCGAAGCAGTTATTTTTTACTCGTCTGGCCAGGTACTTAACTCTACGTGTCTCTGTTTTGATTGAGTCCTGATTCTGAATGGCATTACAGCATTTTCTCGAAGTTAATATTATTTAGGACTAAATTTTAACAACTATCTCACAAAATTTTGCTATAAGCATGTGTATCTAAACTCTATCATCTACCTCACTTTTTAACCAGATTACAGAATGATGTTTAGCTTGCAACCTTGAGTGATACTTCTATACGCTAGGGCATTGACAGAACTTAATGCATTTATTTCTAACGTCCTTGGAAATTACTTACCTTTCAATCTGTATGTTTCAAACTGTGGAGAATTGAAATCTGAAGAACATGGAAGCTTTGTAAAATACGTACTGAAACATGGAAAGTTCTAAATGCCTTTAAAGTGTTCATATTAGCTCAGTTTTACATACACACCGGTCACCATGTATTTGGGAGAGTGTCTCATGTTTGGGGTTGCACATGGTAGTTGGTTGGAGATCATGTGTGTATGTTATGGGCTATACTTAATGACATGTCTCCCTCTAATTTCAGTTGGAAATCATTTGATGTTAGGCTTATCAGGTAATTCGAATTTTATAGTCCACATAAGTTGAGATATGACCTGTATGGAACCGTCTCTAATTGTTCGATAGCCATTGACATTTCACATTGATATGGGGTATATGGTTGACTGAATGCCGAACAAGGAACAGGTCGAGTGACTTGACTATCTGGTTTTCATGTCTCAGCATGCTGCTCTAGCTTTATCCTTTATGTTTTTTAGCTTCTGTCTTATGTAGAGATACTAACCTCCAACCTATTGACCTACTTATTGCGGAAATGATACTATTCGTGAGTTGGAATGGAGGCATATTGGCTTCGAATTGGTTTATTAGCTCAGTCACCATGATTTCTGTGGTTTTCAAATATTCGGCATGTTTATAACTAAAATTCCCCGAAGAATGACATGATTACAATGTTTTTACGCCATGATTATGTGGAAAGGTGACTTCATGTGTTGCATCAACTTTCATCCTTCTCTTTTTTCCTGTGTTATCCAATCACTCTGTAATGTCTGATGCTAACTTGTCAAATAAATGTTCTGTTTGAATATTTATTTCATTATTTCTGTAATGAATCTTTATTCAGTCCATTAAAACATGTTTTTAATGGTTCTGCTGAATCAATGTGCAGCATTCCAGGACGCACTGAATCATTCTGGAAGGAATTTGACTACGTAAAGAACATGTGGAAGCACAGGCAGGAGCTGAAGGTTGAGGATGCTGGAATTGCTGCTTTGTTCGGGATGGAGTGCTTTGCATGGTTTTGTGCTGGCGAGATTATTGGAAGGGGATTCACATTTACTGGTTACTACCCTTGAAAACTTATCGCATTGGTGAAAAATGTGAGGACCAATTTATTCACATAGGCATTCCCCCCGGAGATACTTACCAAGCGTATTGCAACATTCTGTTTTCCTACCAAGATTTTGAAGCTGATAAATCAGTGTTACATTCTTGATGCCTCAATAATCTATATATTCAAATGACTCTGAATGTCCTCTCTAGATATGAAAACATGTACGGTCTTTTTGTGCCGCTTGAATGATACTTGCGTAGCTCCTTTTGTTACATGAGATGTCTCTGTCGTTGACTCGTTGCCCTTAGTAATGTCCTTTTGCCCGGCTGTGGACGTGCCTGTGGATTTCAAACCTCCACCAATACAGCAAACCAAGCAAATCAGTTTCATATATTTTTCATATATTTTTGTTATATCATTGCAGAATGAGTAATTTTAGCACTTAATTGATTGCTGTGAAAAAATATCTGACGCACAAGTCTTAGCACAACTCATTTCGAAGTTCCTTAAGTACATTAACGGGTTTGATCCTTCCTTTCACGGTTTCACCTAGAAGGCTAGAACATTAAAATTCTTTACCTCATCAAAGACTGTTTGATAATCACACTCAACTTTCAAGCTATGTGTACAGTGTACTGACCACAAATATCATGTCTTAAAACGAATGTGGACTTTTTGCAATATTTTTGATGAATTAAAACCTAGGATCAAAACTATGGCCTATTGAAACTCGACGTAGGAGATAGACCTTGATCAAATTTCTGAAACATTTCAATCCAACTATTGCGGATTCAAATTAAAGCTATCGGACATTGTGAGTACTTGGCACTCAGGTACTACATTTTCACCCAATCCAAGTCTATGGCCATTTTCATCAGACATACCGAGCATATGCAACGCTGCACGAACATATTCAACGACTTTCCGTTGCAAAACTTCATTGTGAAATTACATAATGAAAGTATGAAACCCAGTGACATCTACAACCATTTCCTCCTTAACTTCCCTAACAGCTTTGTAGTGGAAATAAGTACATGCCAAAGTATTATAGTATAGACATATTAAACCCAATGATGAGAGCAATGACGTTTACATTTCTAAAAGCATATAATCAACAAATTCTATGCGCAGTCTGTTTCAAAATTTTGTCTGGTATTTCTTCCATTATAGATATAGAATCTTATATGAATGAATAACTATAATTGATTTTTATCATAATTAGTTAACTTAGTGCAGGGTAATTAAATACTACTATATGGCAATCATCATTTTCACGAGGTTAACATGATTATAATAATGTTGAACCATAAAACATATAATAAAATTTATTATCTCGAGGAAATAACTGTTGAGATATTGAAAAAGTCTCAAGATCTTGTTGTGATAGTTCCTATTAGAACGTACGGGCTGAATGTTCTCCAATGGGTATTGGCTCATAAAGGAGAGATGTGGGTCGCGTTCTTGCATGAATGGAACAACGACAAAGAAGACGGAGCGTCATAGCAAGTCATGATCAACTCCATCAAGAAGAAAATAGAGAAATACAAGATTTTTTAGAAGCTACTTTATTCATCAATCAAAACTTAAAGAAAAAAAACATAACCAACTCAGCTTATATACTAGTAAACCAGAATCTTGGTTATTTAGAGTTCTAAGCTGATTAGAGTTTGGAATGTAAATCCTAAATCTACTCGACTTTATGTCCATGGATAAGGTTCTTGATCATACTTGACCTCTTACACATAAGATAAAAAAAAGGACAGTTAAACTTATCCACAAATACTAGCCAACTGTAAATAAACCTACTTTTTAAAAGCTTCCCGTTAGAATCCTAACGCATGCAATTTAGTCATGTTCAGTGCGGGGAGAAATTCCAACAATATCACAGTTACATCATTACCAAAAGCTAAATAATGATCAATACGGGAGGGGAAAAAAGAAATAAAATCTCCAATAAAAATTGTAGAAACTAAAATCAACAAAGGCAGTGGCAAAAATGGTTTGGAGGAGTATTCCCTAAAACTTTGCAATGACCTCCTTATGCGAAACTGCTACTTTTGCACATATTGTCGCAATTGGCATCGTCATTTCCAGAAACACAACTGCCGGTATGGTTGTCGTCACAACACTTCAAACTTCATTATAGAACAAAATTATTCGTGTCTACAATATGAAAAATTGAAAAACAGTTATAAATAAACATTTATTAGTAGAGATATGTTTGATTATTAAAAAAAAGTATTACAATGAAACCATATTATAAGGTAACTATCAAGTACCTCACAAAAACACTAAAAATACAATGAGATACACTGATATGAGACTGACTTTCGACATGATCAATGTTTATATATTTCTTGTCTTGCAAATGAGTAAGAAAGTTTGACGAGGTGTTGTGGTGATGTTACGTTACTTTATATAGGAATGAGCATAAATTTACTATTACCACTGGTTACCACTCACCATTGATATTTTTATCACCGGTAATGATAAAAATTAAAAATAAATGGTAAAACATTTATTTTACATTTACCATGAGCGGCAAAATACCATCAATAATGATAGAGTGGACTAGTATGGCAACTTCTCACTTATGTGTCCCATGACTTGTGGGTTTGAGATTCGTCTACACAAATTGTATCCAAAATCTTGTCTCCTTAGTTATGGTAGCTATTGGCATCTCATCCTCTACGGCCATCTCGCAAAATATTTCTTCAAGTATGACCGAGGAAGGGTAGGCTTAATTTCCATGGAGCTCAAATTGTGATAAAATGGAGCCTTGAACTTCTCACCGTTTGACATGTCGGGAATGTCGAAAAGACTATTGATGGTTTATGGTTCAAACATGATATCACCCCCTCGAATTTTGATTGGGTGAGTGACTTGCCTTACTTCGGTCTGGTCTAACTACAGTTGGAAGAACTCGGCGTAGAACTCTCTCACCACTTATATGTTGAAGTCCTCAGGGAAGGATGTTTAAGTTCCCCCATTAATGGAGATCAAAATTGCGGTAGATCCAACCGTGATCCGATCTCTTATGTCCATTTATAAATATTGATATCCTTTTGGGAATACATCCTTGATTCTTGTTGCGTGCCACCGAAGCTCCCCCTTTTGATAATGTCGACTTATCGGATGATGCAACATTCTTTCTCAATCGAGCATGCAAAAGTTCTTCATTTTGCAAACAACAATTCATTTTCTCGAGTAATTATAATATTTGACGTTTTTCCATTTATGAAATATAGTTTACTCTTTTAATAATGTTCGAACAAAATTTTGAAACATTAATAATTTTAAATAGAATGAAGTAACGATGCTTGAATTTCAGGAAAAAAAAAAAAGAAAAGAAAAAAAAGTTAGTGCTCGGCTTTTGCGAGTAATCGATTCGGAGCTCCATGTATAAATACCCTCACGCCTCACTCAAGAGGCAACACAGTCAACAACACACACTAATCAACAACAGGCACAGTAGAGTGGAGGTTCTCTATTTCCCGCCTCTCTTATTTCCCGTTTCCCCCCAAAACTGAAACCCTAATCTCCCAAAATGGGAACCAAGCATCAGTCCTCTGCCGATCCAGGCTCAGATCCTAAGAGACGCCGCCGCGTCGCCTTCTCGAAGACTGGTAACCATCCTTCCCACTTCTTCGCTTCTGTTTCCCTGCAAATGTTGCTTCATTCAGGTTTCCTTACTGCTTCATTTCATCTCTACAGATCCTGGAATTGAAGCTAACGAGTGCATCAAAATTTATCTCGGTACGTTATTATTATTATTTTTCCACCTGTTTTGCTGAATTGTTACATTCGAAGTGTCTGTATGACTGTATATTTGGGCATTTTTGTGTTAGCTGTTGGATACAAGCTGATTTCTATTCCAAAGTACTCAAAATAGCTGAGTTACAAATTGGGAGAGACGACTAGCCTTACTATTGGGTAGATTTGTGGTGTAATTTTACGCTACTTTGTCATGGAATTTAGTACTTATATAAAGTGTGGTAAATCGTTTCTATATGAATTTCATGGTAGGTTTTTCCCCTCTGGTTTGAGTCCCTATTAGTAGTATTGAATATTGATAGTAAGCGGTGGTTTAGCCTTTTTTTTTTTCCTAATTTTTTTAAAGTGTAGTTTCTGAGTTGAACTGTTAGTGACATAAGGGCTAGATAATTTAGTAACACTGGACATTGGAATTACTTTATGTCTGTGCTTTCTGGGTTGTGGCTTTGGCTACTGAAACTCTTAACAGCTATTATTTTACTTTTTCTATACTGGTGCTATGATATTAACATTGCTTTTACATAAACAGTGTCTAGCAAAGAGGAGGTGGATTCTCCCAACAGTTATCAAATTGAACCAGTTGACCTGAACCAGTTTTTTGAAGACGATGAGGGGAAGATATATGGCTACCAGGGACTGAAGGTCTTCTCATACTGAACTCTACTAAACTCTATTTTTTTTCAAAGATGTTCATCTATTAGCTTCACAAAACTGTCAAGTAGTTGCTACCAGAACAGCTAGCAGTACTCATGTATTCATGTACTTATAATCATGTATTCTTGTTACTGCCATATCTTTTTAGTTAATTGACCATCTTAGAGAAGGTTTATCAAGTGGTAGATCTTTACTGTCATATCTTTTTTGAGCTGAATCTACTGCAAGCAATGAAATATACAAGGATGAAACTTCAGGGGGAACTTATGATAACATGTCGACGTTCTATTTAACTTAAGTTTGTGTTCTTCTATGTCCTTTTTACTTTTCCCTCTTTACACATATTTGACCTTTGTGTATTGTTCCCTGCAGATCACTGTCTGGTTCAGCAGTATATCGTTTCATGCATATGCTGACATTTCTTTTGTGAGCTCGTCTGATGTAAGTCTCTAGATTATGCTACTTCAATAAAATAGCAAATACAATTTCAGTCAACTATGAGATGAACAGTCAACTATTACCATCTGGTGTTTTGGTCTCTTAACATAACTCCTTATCTGTTTTAGTTTCTTGGTGCTCTATTGATGTCAAGAATATCTAATTGTGCTTTGACTATTTAAGTATTTAAAACCTATTGGGTACCTATGTATCTGTATAGTTTTATATTTGATGTTAATGTAGAAAATGATGGAAAGGGAGCAATATGCTTTGTAATATGGCCAACAAACAACACACGTCACTATGTTTTAAAAGACTTGACTTTAATAATAAAAGAATGATTCAAAAGCATAATCCCGTAAATGTAGATGCTGTTAACAGGTGAATTATAAGCGCATTAAGTGGTACATCATAAACCCCCACCCCCTTTTATTTTATTTTTTTAAATTGCAACATTCCCTGTGCATTTTGTTTATTTAACCCCCCCCCCCCCCCCAATTGGATTTTTTTAAATGTATTTCCTGAACTATGTTTTTTCTGGGTCTGCAACTGGTCATGTTACATGCCATATATATACACTAACTGAATTACCTCGTTTTGTTAGGGAGGAAAAGGGATCACCGACCTAAAGTCTTCTCTTCAGGTAACTTTGAAAACATGCGCCCTGCTCTAGATCTTTGCATTTAGACTAACCTATATTGATGCTAATAGCCACTGTTTTTTCACCGCAGAATATATTCGCTGAGAATCTTGTTGAGAAGAAAGATGATTTTCTTCAAACCTTCTCATCTGAATGCCAGTATGTAAAGTATGTTGAGTGACTTGAGTTGGTGCTTTTCACTATAATATTCAGTTTGCTGCTGCTGCTATTATCATCTCTAACATATATTTTGCTTTTAACTTGTGTCCAGAAATGTTGTCTCTAGCGCAGAAGTCTTGCAGAAAAGTTCCACCAATGGCTGCAGTGGCAACTCTGATTGTCCTCTAACTGAAGAGCCTTCTAAGTTGGAGGTACGTGTTTCCTTGTTAACCCATCATTAGAAAATTTTGTCACAATAATATCTTATCTTGCCCATTGTGCTGTTGCTGATGCCTACAATGTCATTTGATTCTCGTCCTGCATGTTCATTCCTTCAGATAGCCGCAAGGTTATATGGTCATGTTACTTTGGCATGAAAATTGTTTCACAATTGGCAAATATTTGTAACTACATTAATAGCATCACCATGCATATGTCGTTTAGCATATGGTATCGCACATTTGTTGCTAGCTGGTATTATTAGCTGTTGTAGTCGGCATATAAGTAGCTCAAGTTCGGGCAAGCCAATGTTGGTTGAGCCATGTTACGGCCTTACATGCTTGTGAGGGAGCATGCATTTTACCTTTTCCTTCTGTTAGTATCTATGACTAATTTCTTATGTACTTTGTACTATATCAAAGAAAAGGACTATTTAACTTTATAATATTTCTATTTATGCACCCCACCCCGTGCCCTGCGCCTTATTTCCCAAATCCCAATGTTTCCCCAGGGTTCAACTCAGTCATGTTGTGGTATATATACCAATATCAATAAATTAGAACCTTTCTAAAATAATAAGTTTTCAGGAAAGCAGATGTTATTCTGTGGCGTTTTCATTTTTCCATTTTGGGGATGTATTAAAATCAAGTTAACAAATATCAGTAAATTATCATTCATAGAGAGATTTTGATTTGAAAATGAATGACCAGTGGTCAAGCAAAACCCTTCAGACTTGAAATTGAGCTCGAGAGAAAGAAGCCTCCACATTACTTGGTTTGACTGATTGAAATTAAAGATGCGCATACTATCATCTGTCAGTTGTGCATCACAAACTGAACTCCATGGCTTTCATTATTTTCTTATCTGCTTAAACTCATTCAGGTTTTCCGGGTTCGAGGTACTGAAGCAGGGCACCTGTATAGTCGATTGGTGCCACTTGTCCTCCTCCTAATTGATGGTTACTCTCTAACCATTGTTTACGTTGCAGCTAGCTACTTACATAATACTATAAAGAATGAGCTCAATGGTCAGTAGCCACTACTGAATTTTACTCTTGTCTTCCTGACAGGTAGTAATCCGATCGATGTTACTGATCCAAGATGGGAAATCTATACATTAGTGCGGAATGATGAACCTAACTCCATTGTATTGCTGGGTTTTGCTGCTGTTTATCGTTTTCATCGTTACCCGGATAGCATGCGGCTTAGGCTTGGCCAGGTTTGCCCACATTTATGAGTATATTCATGTCTGGTGATTAATATGAATGGATCTGGTGTGTACTTTGAATTCCTTTAAGCTGGAAAGAAAAACTAAGAGCCATACTTGTAAATTGTAATGTTGTTGTAGTGGCAAGCAATTGTTTAATGCCAGTACTAGGGTCGTGCTTTGAGGGATCATAGTTGTAATATTCCTTCATACTAGATTAACTTCAGCTCTTTGGGTCTTGTTAACGTATTGGATATTGAATGACAGATTCTGATTACACCACCCTACCAACGAAAGGGTTACGGCCGAAGGCTTCTTGAAGTGCTCAACAATGTGGCAATATCAGAGAATGTTTATGACTTAACTGTTGAAGAACCAGAGGACGCCCTTCAACATGTGAGGTCCTGCATAGATGTTCAGCGTCTGCTTGCTTTTGAACCAATTCAAGAGGCACTTAGTTCAGTTGTTTCAAGGTTAAAGCACGAAAACCTCTCAAAGAAAAGCCAACCATCTCAGTTAGGACCTCCACAGAGTGTTGTTGAAGCTGTACGGGAAAATCTAAAAATCAACAAGAAGCAGTTTCGTCAGTGTTGGGAGATTCTCATCTACCTTAACTTGGACCCAATAGAGAAATACATGGATAATTATATGATGATTGTTACAAGTTGTGTTAAGGCTAATGTCCTTGGGAAAGAGTCTGAAGGGGAAGGTAAACGGGTACTTGACATTCCAACTGAGTTCGATCCGGAGTTGTCGTTTTCTATGTTCAAGTCCCAGGGTGGTGAAGCTACTGGCATCGAAAAGGAAGACAACCAGACCAGTCCAGAAGAGCAGCTGAATCAACTTGTGGATGAAAGGATCAAACAAATTAAGTCAGTTGCAGAGAAGGTATCGGTGCGCCCATGAAGATTTTGAAGCCTTTTAAGTTTTACTTAGTGTATTTTGTACTGATGAGTTTCATGTAGGGATTCAAGCTACGATATTAAGTGCTTATGCAAACACAACTGTATCTGACTTTGGGTTCAAGTCCTGAGGAGCTTTTATCAATTCTGATAGTAGGTAACTTTGAAGTGTCATTTATAATGGAGGCACAATCTGTCTTGATTTTTTGCTTGAAAGTGTTACAGTACTGACTTACTCCCTTGGTTCAATAATCCCAAAATACAAATTTACTGCTTTTTGGATCAAATTGACCCATACTACTAAAATTATGCATACAGACCATACACATTCATTAGTTCTTCACTACAGATTCCCAAATGGAGGATCAAAACATAGCACATCCATTATCCAAAAAACAAAATACTGTGTGAGTTATGCCTAGAGATATAGCCTAAATCTTGCCAACAGTGTAACCAGTTTCCTCTGTCTTCAAATTTTCCTTCCAATTCCCAAATTCTGACCCTCCAAACACTATTTGCTTGATTCCAACATAACTGCATATTGCAAGTTAAACAGGTTAGAGAACAGCTAATCAGGTGCTAATGTATCAAAAATTCAAAATGTATTAAGATTACAAGTAATAGCCAGAAGAGAAGTATGCTGAGACGCCTTGGAAAGGATTAATTTCTATGAAAAACAGAATCAGCCATAGGAAGTTTATATGGCGATGGAGTCTTACTCAGAGCTTAATTGTGTCAATGCATTTATAAGTATGTCCAAGAGCAGTGGCTCACTGGTGCCGATATCCACCCTGTCAATATACACACGACTTAAATCCGTTCATCCATCCAAAAATACACTTGGGTGTACAAAATGTGTTGTAGTACTACCATATTCGAGCTAGATTGTCTTGAATTTCAAGGTCCCCTATATTGTAAAATGTGGTTGGCGCAACATTAGCTCCTTGAATTGCATCATAAGTTGGTCTTTTGTCCATAGTAGATTGCGAAAGCTACAAGAATCAAACTAAAGCAATCAACACCTTAGAAGTTAGAAGCATGATTCTATAATCTCATCTATACAAACTGAAAAGCTTGCATGTATAGGATGGTTTCTATTTGATGCTTCCTCTAGTATTTCCGTTTGGTTTCATAGGCAAAAAGGAAGACAAAACGTACTTGCATATTCATAGAATTGCATCCCCCAAGACGTCCAACTATGTGCCACGAGCGAAATGTCTGCATATCAGAGAAACATCAAGTAATGTAAAGTTGCATCAAGTATTATACCACCAAGTTTAGCTAGCAACAACAAAACTCAAAGGACTGCTGCTTACATCACATACGAGAGAAACATCTTTCTCCAGCGGCGCATTGTAGAATTCCAACCATATGTAGGAATTCGTGAACTCAAATCTGACCATATCACGAAAGCAAACAAATATTCAGCTTTAACAATCAACAAACTACGCAGATTTTCTCTTTCCATGCTTAGAAAAAATGAAACATGCGTAAAATTCAAGAGATTGAGCACGTAGATATAGTCCTATTTTAAGAGTCGACAAAAGTATAAAGTAGTCAGCTTTAACAATACACAAACTACTTAGATTTTCCCTTTCCATGCTTAAGAAAAATGGAACATACGTAATATTCAAGAGATTGAGCACATAGATGTAGTCCTATTTTAAGAGTCGACAAAATTTACACTATAACTTCATCAATCCATCATGAAAGTACAACTGCATATTAAACATAACAGACTACACCAACAACGTCTAGCCAATCTTGTATAGCAAATAAGTTATAAACCGCAAACAGCCCTTACAATTAGCCTCATTCAGTCATTCACCATGCTATCTCCACATTATCTTAACGAAACTGGTCACACATACGAAAATTCAGCAAAATCACATAATCCTACAACGAACTCACGAATTGAATGTCACTTTGGGAGGTGCGGCGGAACCAGTTTTCGTATGCAATATCTTGTTTCTCTTCTTCCTCAGCCTCTCCTCCAGCTGCCACATTATCACCAACCACATAAAAATCGGAACCATTTATACGAAAACAAGCAAGTAAACACAAGAATACTACATTTCTACTTTACTGTTAAGCTAAAACCATACCAAATTATAGAATTCTTTGACAAGATAATAAACATTAGTTACTACTACAACTTACTTTGGACCTAGCTTTATCAGGGTCATCAAGACAAGTGCCAATAATGTCTGCAAACTCAGGGTCCTTTTCAATGTCATCAACTTTCAAATCCTCACCATCTTTACCCATCATCAATGGCAATGGGAACCCATCATCTCCAGTTTCCTTGTCATCATCTATACCCCTCCATGGGAGTGGAAACCCATCATCATCTACCACCTGCCCATCATTGCTTGAATCGGAATTGAACATATCCGTCTGGGTTTTCAAATTCTTGGCTCTTAATCGGGCTGTGGTATGTGAGGATAGCCTGCACCGAGTATATGCATAGAAGTTGGTAGATGATAGTAAAGGGAGTTTGTTTGTATGGGGGGAAGTAGAAATTGAAGCAGGTAATGCTTGTAGTTGCAGAGAAGGTGAAGTGGATTGGAGAGCAAACATCGGTGCTGAAGGGGTTTAAGGTGGGTTTTGGGGATAACTGACTCTGAGCTGATAAATGGGTTGACAAAAATGGGGAAGTTTCTGTCTAAATGTTTGGCTTTAGTACCTTAGAGAAATATATAACAAATAATTAGGAACAATGAACATCCCGACCTTAGCTCAGTTGGTAGAGCGGAGGACTGTAGTATGCGCTGTTATCCTTAGGTCACTGGTTCGAATCCGGTAGGTCGGAATGTTTTTTTGCCTTTTTCACATTTTCATGTTATTCTGGACTTTTTGCATCTCATTATTGTGTTTTGGGCTTTTGGCCCCTGTTATTCCCTCTCATATCACAAACCTTTTTCATATTCTTAAAAAATGTATTTAAACCTTTTTAGTTTCATCGTTTTTTTCAACTTAAACAAAATTTAATGGACATCATTTTACTTGGGACACAAATGTACAATTATAAACTTCATTACGTTTAACACTTTATTTTCTTCAATTAACTTCAATCAAATTACAGAAAAAATAACAAAATGTTATATTAATTTATATCATTTAAACTTTCATTGTAGAAAATGAGTATTTCATAAATTTGTATACGATCTAAGATTAGATTAGTTTCCAATTGATAATAAAAAAGTTAATAAAATGAAAAACTATTAAACTTATAAATGAAATTGTGGAATTAACAAATTTAGCCGCCTTAATAAACCGTAAATATTTCTCAAAGTGAACTTGGGCTGAAATTTCGCTCACTTCCATTAGTTAGGCCCAACTTGATACGAGGCAGATCAAGCCCAAATTACCTCTCCAGTCGGTGAAACATATAAAATCATCCAAACCCTAAATCCACTCCTTTAAGCTTGAAGAAGATCTCATTACTCTCCGGCAGCCGCAGGACCGCTCGAAACCGCCTCCTAGTTCCAGAGTAATCAATCAACCATGGGTAAGAGATCTCGTTTTCGCTCACTTCCTCTCCCAATTTCGATTTGCTGTTCTATTGTTGTCATCTGATTGGTGGAAAATGAACGATTTACAGGTAAGGTTCACGGATCATTGGCTCGTGCCGGCAAGGTGAGAGGCCAGACGCCCAAGGTGGCCAAGCAGGACAAGAAGAAGAAGCCACGAGGCCGTGCCCACAAGCGCATGCAATACAACCGCAGATTCGTCACTGCCGGTAAACCCTTGCTTCTCCCGCTGTTATACAGTTGCTGTTTTTGTTTATGTGTGTGAAATTGTTATCCTGTCGGAAGCCATTCGTATGTGAGTTTGTGTATGCTGATACTAGTGTAATTCTCATGAGCTTTCCGATTAACAGGCAGTAATTCTCATTTGATTCATTATTATTATTGAGAAATGTAATTATTCATCTGGATGTATTTCTAGCGCCGGTTAAGTTTAGTACTTGTCCTTGTGTGTTTTTTAATTAAGTATGATGAGAGCATGGTTTAGTATTTGTCCTTGTCTTGGTGTTATTTGTGATTGCCTCTTCGTTAAGCGTAGTTGATGTTGTGATATCATCTTAAATGTTGATTTATAAATAAGTTCTGTTGTTGCTTCGATCAGAATTTGATCGAGGCTTAATGTCATTAATGAATAGCATTATACTGTGCTGTAATGTAATCTTTGATGCTTAGCATTATGTGTCTTGATGTTGTGAGTCAGTTCTGACGCCCATAAGCTAGCTGTCTCTTGTCACTTTTATAAAACCAGTAAGATTGAAGTGATATTTGGGATATATGAAGTACTAGTTTGTTCCTAATTTAGATTCTGTAGAGTATAGAGTAATAAGTGAAGGTTTTGTGGAAAATTGTTCATTTATATTTTGCTTGGTGTCCAAGTGATTGTGGTTATCTAATATTGTATTTCTTTTTTGTGTATGTGCAGTTGTTGGTTTCGGAAAGAAGAGGGGACCAAACTCATCTGAGAAGTAAATCTTTTCATGTAGTTCTTCAAGTGTTTGGACAAACTTTTGCTACTCTATAGTTTTTTTTTATGTTTGATGGATCAAATTTTATGCGAATTCAGTTTCACCGCGATGGTTGTCTTTTCATTTGAAGTTTCTACTGATTGAATCATTCTATATATCGTTGGTGATCAAATTTTGAATTCCTTCTGGTGTGGCTGATCAAATAACTTACTAGGCTTATGCCACATGTTCATTCTTAGTGGTGATTCTGAATTTAATTTAGCTGTTGTTCTTTATTGAGGTGCTTCATCAGTAAATCCAGCTGTTATGAAAAGGCCTTCAGCAGATATTCATAATACTTGTGTAGAATTACCAACCTAATTGCCAATATCATAGTAAATGTTGAGGTCACCTGGAATTGGAGCGAGTTAAAGCATTTTTGTTCCCCGTGTTCCTCCCTGTCTTTTATTGTGAAAGTTTCCTGTCCATAACACTGTATGTTTCGGTGTTATGTTAAATTGCTATCACTTAAGATTATTGTAATGCAATGAGTCATCCCTTTACTGGATGAAGCCCCCCGCCCAAATGTCACTTTTATATTATAACTTATGAATATATATTTGTAATGTTTATGTTATGAGTCTACATGTGTGGCATCAGATAAATGATCTGTATTCTCATTGAGAAGGCCTCTGATAAACCTGTGTCGCTTCTATATCCAACTTGATTCAATCAGATTTGTCATCTCATTGTAATATCAAACGGAGGATGAGAATTGTGTTATTGACTGCTAGAACTTATATATCAATCCGTAGCTGTTTCGGTATATTCAACCAAAGAAGTTTCAATGCTCATAATTCATCACGAGATGAGATCCCGTTATGTGTAGTCTACACAGTGTAGACGTATGTGATTGCTGTTCAAGTAGGTATATTGATGCGAATAAAGCATGCAAAGCCACACCGTAAGGAAGTACATCTTCATTCACTTCAAAATGCGGAGAATGTCCCATTGCAAGCTTCCCCTGGGTATTGTTAACCATCCCTACTGAGTAAAAGTATCCTGGAATGGCTTCCGCAAAGAATGCAAAGTCTTCGCATCCCAGGCTGGCAATTTGTTCTTTGATATTCTCATCTCCCAGCATATCACAAGCTACATTGATGAAATGCTGGTGTAAATCCTTTGTCATTTACAGTGACAGGGTAGAAAGGCTTCTTGTCTTCCATGAAACTAACACTTGCATTGCGTCTATTCACCGCAGCTTGTAAAGTGACAACCTGATATTTTAGGGAGGGAGTTAGACCGACTGATAAGCAATGACACCGTTATAGTACAAATCGATTAACTTGAACCACGCAAAAACAAACTAGATTTGCATATGTCAGCTTAAGGCTCCTGAATTAACTAATACAGTAAATATGTTTACCTCTTCAATCCGTTGCTCGAGTCGCAGGGAACTTGCACCAGAGTATGCCCTGAATGTTCCACCAACTGTGACAGAATCAGGAATTACATTTAAGGCCTCACCGCCTTGGAATTTAGCAACAGTAACGACCTGCGGGACAAATTCATACGTGAAACTGCTCGAGGCATCTTGATAATGAAGAACACTCACGAATTAGTTAGCGTATATGTGCACATGGCGTTTAGTACAGTAGAATCGAATAAAGAGAGATCGTTTTCTGCAATTCTATTCTCCGCTACAAATTCATGCTTCATTTACGGCTTAACTGGCAAAATAGCTGAAGGTAAACTATGGAGGAAAATACCTGTGAATCCAAAGGATCCGCTTCCCGAGAAACCAGATGCTGCAAACTAATTATGATCTCTGAAGTAGCTAGGATTGGGTCTATTGCATGCTGTGGAGCGGCTGCATGACCTCCTTTTCCACTAATCACTGCCTCAAAATGCCCACAAGCTGCTAAAACCGGACCCGCCACTAGGCCAACAGGAAACCTAGCTGAGACATGCATGATGCAAGCCAAAGATTGCATCAACATCGACTAGTATACCAGCTTCCCGCACAATCTTTGCCCCACCTCCACCTTCCTCTGCAGGTTGGAAAACTAAAACAACTGTACCCTGTAGTGTTAACAGAACATACAATCTCTAGCCAAGTCCAGTTTGACAGTATTAGTTCACAAGCAAATCAGCACAATCCGATCATGTGTCGCTTACTATCGCGTACTTCAGACTCCCAGCTTTATTTTTTGATATTTCAACATGTATAGTATATACTATATATCTATACAAAGAACTGTCTATCTATAAAAGGAGATTGAAGAAGCTTAACCGCAAGATCACGAGAATGCTCCTGAAGCATCTTAGCAGCACCAAGAAGTTAGGAAGGAGAAGTTGGGGTATTTATTTAATTATAAACCAATAAAAGTTAATCAATAAAATATTTTTCTGTAAAATGATAATTAGAATTTGAAAATAATATAATTGAATAAAAATATTTATTAATTGAATTTAAAATGAATTATTATGCCAAATGTCAAATTTTTAATGGAGTACTAATATTAGTACAATGCAACTAGTACTAAATTTAGCCAACCCCAGTATTTTACTGAGAGTTGTGTCAGTTTGTTGGACGTTGCATTTATAAGGGATTGATCTGATATGCTTTATTTTCTTCACCCCACAAAATAGTTTTTATACCATCTCAGTAAGTGCCGCAAATTCTGGTTTCAAAGGTGAAAGTAGATCATGTTATCCCTTTCTAGCTCGATATATATATACACTCAATTGCAAACGGATTTAATCATTTTCTTGCTCAATTGCAATTGCTCCACAAAGTTTGATTTACCCTCCCCATCAACATACATTCAACAATATTCTGAAACTAACAGTTAACGTCGACTCAGTTACAGACAGTCATTCACAGGGAATGCCAGATGAGGCGGGGGACTTGAAGAACCTGGGGAACTGGTTTTTCCAGAGGGGAAATTTCGAAAAAGCTCTGGAGTGTTACAATCTGGCTGTTGATATTGCTCCGGATAATGCGTCATGTCACCTGAGTAAAACAGATGCGCTGGAAATGGAAGTTTATCTTAGATTGGACCCCAAATCTGTCCTTGATCACAATCAATTAGCTTCTTTGATCATAAGGTAAATGATTGATTTCTTGCGTAACTAGTCTGTTTTATTGGTAATTTCTGGTGGTTAATTTCCCATTGAAAACTTACATGGATTAAGCAGGTCAATCTTGATTAAACAATCTCAGTTTAAATTGTTTGCAATCTTTGCAGGTTGGATATAATGGAACGTGAGAGAGAGAATAAATTTGATGGATCCAATGTCAAGAGATTAACAAAGGTGAATTTTGAAAAAGGCAGTTGTGTCATTTTCGGACCGCATGGAGCAGGATCCAACAATCCAGATTGGTACTCAAAAAACACATTGTTGGTTTTCTTTGAGTGAAATGGAAAAGTCAGTGAAGGATTGCAACGTTTCTTTAGAGTTGAATCCTCAAGGTTCGAAAATTCGCCACCTAAGGGCCATCTCTCATACCAAGGTAATAAATATGTCCGATATATTATATTCTGTTTATGAGCTGTTTAAATTGCATGTGACCTCTAGGATTAAGTTAGATTGGTGTTGCTGTTAACTCACGTTGACTTCAAAATCTGTTGTTAATTTAACATGATCCTGCTACAGAGGTTCGAATTGTTCATTAGGACTGCACTTTTAGGTCTTAAGTGTATACGTAAATTTTACTCCTGATTCCTGAAGGTTACGTTCAGAAAACTGTAGTCGCAGTCTCTGTAGTGAGTTGATTTTTGTATATTTACGGAGGTGCCATACATGTTTATATTTATATATGTACATATTTATATGTGTGGTACTGTTCAAGGTTCGTTTAGTTGTTGTTACTCTACGCCGGCATGCATTGGTGTGACTTTAGATTACAACTACCTAATTACAATAGAGAGCATTACTTTAGAGTTTGAATGCAGTTTGAAAGATTTGAAGACGCTCTTAAAGATTTCCAAGTCCTAAAAAATGAGACTCCCGAGGATAAAGAGCTGTTGGAGGTTTTTAGGATCAAATAAAGTATTAGGAGAATATTCAGTTACTAATGAAGGGGGAAGTTTATATTATACTGGAAGTAAACACTTAATATTACAAGGACTCGACTTGACTCTCACACTTAGCTCACTCACTTGGCTTGGTTACAACACACCTCCAAGCCCTTATTTATACTACTAAGACTAAGGAATAGGAATATTCCTTAGATATTTACTTCAAATATCACATGGTAATAGTTTCCTACACATGGTAAACTATTACATACTTTTTCTAGAAACATGTTTTTTCTAGAAACATCAAACTTAAACTTAAGGGCAATTTACATCTACACCCCTTGTTGGTTTTTTTTTTATTACAGATCTTGCCCTCTTAGTTTAACAATTACTTGCAGCCCCTTGTTAGTTAAAATCAATTACAAGTAGCACCACGAACTTGACTTTTCGTGCACTAAGGCTGGAAATGACAGTTTTAGCCTTGCCGGAATCTCAGTTTTTGGCCTGAGCCAAACAGCTTAAGTTTACTTTATTTACACATTTACCTCTAAACTATTTTATTTTATAAAATTAACTTTAATTTATTTCAAATTAACCATAAAAATTAAATAAATACATAAATGAACTAATAATAATTGTAAAATTACTCCAATTTAAGGTTTTGTTTCAAATCTACCCCAAAAATATAAGTTTAAAAAAAAACCCAAAATATAAAATTAAAATAAAATTAGAAAACCAAGGATCTGGTCGGAGCCAGCTCCGGAGCTGCTAATAGCTCCGATCGGAGCAATTTTAACAGCTCTGATCGGAGCTATTTTACAGCTCCGATCGAGCTGTTTTACAGCTCCTAACCGGAGCTGGTAATAGCTCCGATCGGAGCTGTTAACAGCTCTGATCGGAGCTATTTTACAGCTCCGGACGAGCTGTTTTACAGCTCCTAACCGGAGCTGGTAATAGCTCCAAAACAGCTCGACCGGAGCTGTAAAATAGCTCCGATCGGAGCTATTAAAGAGCCCGATCGTAGCTGTTAACAACTCTGATCGGAGCTATTTTACAGCTCCGGTCGAGCTGTTTTACAGCTCCTAACCGGAGCTGGTAATAGCTCCGATCGGAGCTATTAAAGAGCCCGATCGCAGCTGTTAACAGCTCTGATCGGAGCTGTTCCGGTCGAGCTGTTTTATAGCTCCTAATCGGAGCTGGTAATAGCTCCGATCGGAGCTATTAAAGAGCCCGATCGGAGCTGTTAACAGCTCCGATTGGAGCTATTTTACAGCTCCGGTCGAGCTATTTTACATCTCCAGTCAGGAGATAACAGCTCCGGAGCTGTAGCAGTTTCGGTACCGGTACCGGTACCGGAACTGTAAGGTGAAGAAGATGACTTACAAACAAGAAAAGAGAAAGGATAAAAAGAAAAGAAAAAAAAGAAGAAAAAAAAAAGAAAAATGATATCAAAAAAACTAAGGCCTTGTTTGGCCGGTTGTTTGTGAAAAATGAATAACGGGCAATTCAAACATTTTCGGGCAAGGGGGTTCGATGTATGTTGTTAAACTAAGGAGGTAACTTCCGTAAAAAGAGCCCGTAGCAAGGTAGCCAGATGTAATTTGCCCTAAACTTAATAACTTATCTTAAAGGGCTTCTTACATATAGTACCCCTGTTAGATACTTTTATTACTGATAGATCCTCGTTAGTCAAACAATTACATCCAATACCCTTGTTCGATAGATAATTACACATAAACCCACGAACTTGACTTTTGACGAATTAAATCAATGAAAATACATTTTTACCCTTGGTCAAATATTGAATTTTGACTGAAACCAAACAGCCTCAATTTTCAGTAACTACACATTTGCCTCAATTTGTTTTAATTTTACCAATTGACCTAAATCTTTTTAATTTCAACTCAAAATTATCCCAAATTTATTACAAATTAAACCCTGACTTTTTTATATTTCAAAATTAATCCAATATAATTAAAAAAATAAACAGAGACACCTGATCGGAGCTGCTCCGATCAAATCGGAGCTGTTGAGCTCCGACCAGGTCGGAGCTTAACATCTTCGTTCTAGTCGACAACTCTGATTACAAATCGAAGTTGTAAGCTCCCAGTGGAGTGTTTGATACTCTTATCTATTATGGCCTCCAACCGGGCTGAATATGCCTCAAAATTTTGGCTTTCGTAGGAAGCCCCCACAGCGGAAAAACTGTGAGCGACATAAGGTTCTCAGAAGAGAAAAGGGGCCTAAATTGGTTGCAAGCAGTAGCCATCCATGGGTTCTCGGAAATGAGAACACTAACTCTGTGAATGGTTTCTACATATCCCCAAATGGACAGAGCAAGGACTTTTTTGGGTTGCACTATGGTGCTTCTTCTGTCAACAAGAAGAATGCATCTCAATTTACTCATAAGATCTTAGATGCAAAAATGGTTGATATTAGTTTTAAAGAAAGAAGGAGGAAAGAAGAAGGGAAAAAAAAGGGAAAAAATGAATGAAAATAAAATTTAAAACAAAATTTAAGGGCCTGTTTGGATTGAGCATAATAACAACAAATTATAAGTTGGTCAACATAATTTTGGATTTTTGGACCCATATGTAATGGATTGACTAATAGGGGGTTAAACGCAATTGGAGCGTCTAGTAGGGGTAGTGGGTGTAAAATTCCCTATCTTAAACTTATTCCCACTGTCTCCAAAAGTGAACTGGCTTCCGCATTACTCGCTGTCAGGGTCAGTATCATCCTCTTCACTGTCTGAAAGTACCTTTGGAATCATAATTTTATGGCTTGGAACGTATCTATTGAATATGTATCTTTTTCCATCGACTAGATATATCGGATGGTCAGGGTTTGAATGGGGCCACGAGTACTGCTCATGAAAGCTTACAAGTACCTGTCGAATTTCTTCAACAAAATCTTGTGGGTATAGGTCTCGATTATGCCAATGAGCTGTAGGTGGACAAAAAAGTCTTTCATCAAGGTTGGAGGCTTCTACTCCATTCATTGCTGCAATTCCATGTGTCCTTTGATGAAAATTGCTTCCTTCAAAAGCATTATTATTATTATAACTTGTTTGTATCCAAGCCACGTATCTTTTCTGAATCTCAACTCCATCTTCTTGATGGTCTTGATCTGGGATGATCTTGTGTGACTAAGATTGTTGCTCCTTCCTGTGTTCGAATATTCTTTTGCCACCATGTCACATCATGGTACAGAGTTAGCCACTTGTACAATAATTTGTGATGAGGCTTCCTCCTATTCATGATGCATTTTGCGGAGTACTGAAGTAAATGGCACTTGTCGATCAGTACTCCAATGGTATATATGTCTGCTAAATACCAGAGTACAAGATACACTTCTTTTGAAAGTTTACCACCATAATGATCTGGATTTAGATCTATGGTAGTGAGAAAGGGGTAAACTGGATGGTAAGGTAGACCAAGAAGTGGTCCTTTATCTAGACCATACCTGTGGTCTGTGGACATAGAGCTTCAGAAACCCATGAAGTGTCTCCACACATCTGTAGACAAAAACTGTATCCAACAACTTTTCTTGCAACCCTTGTGGCATCATTGTGATCATGGCCCTTAGTGATTCTTCTGATGGATTTTTCGGACTGAGTGCATATATCATCGGGATGACTGCTGATATCTGTCGTTGAGTCCTAGAGAGGAAATCCGGGAGGAAGTTGTCTTTTCCCTTAATGTGCTTGACATCGAACTTCCATTGTGAAAACCAACTTGCCCATCTGAATAGTTGTGCTTGCGGCAGGACCTTTTGCTTGAACTGAATCATCTTAGGAAATGAAGGCATATCCATCTCTAGGAGAAAATGTTGCCCAACAAAATGAAATTCGAACTTCTCTACCCCTCATTTTACTGCAAGAATCTCCTTGTAGGTTGAGTGGTAGTGTTTTTCACTATCTTTGAAAACACCACTTTTGTATCCACAGATGTGGAGTTTCCCCTTTTCATCTTCTTCTAAGAGAACTGCTCCCCAGTAGCAATCACTTGCATCCGTCTGTAAGACTCTCTTGCCCTTGGACGGAATCTTCAATGAAGGGAGTGTTTTTGAGATCCTTTTGAGTTCTTTGACTGTATCTGTGCACTGCTGACTCCATGGAGGGGCGTCCTTCTTGAGCTGGGTTGAAAGGACTGATTTATGCTTTGCCAAGTCATGGATGAAATCTGCCATGTAGTTAACAATTCCAAGGAATTGTTGAACTTGCTTGAAGGAAAGGTTCTCATCTGGAAACTATTCAAGCTGAGTTGCAATATGTGGCTGCAGATGGTACTGTCCCCTTGAGATATGCATCCCAAGGAAATCGATTTCAGTTTCTCCAACGACCATCTTCTTTTCGGAAAGCATGATGCCATATTGTTGTACAATGTTGTGGAACTCCTTCAATAATGTTGTATGTGAGTCTATGTCGGGACAGAACAACATGATGTCCTCAATGTACACCAATGCACTTGGAAGAATGGGCTCAAAGATCTTGATCATGGCTTTCTGGAATAATGATGGAGCCGTCTTTAATCCAAAAGGCATGACCTTCCAATGATAGTGACGATCTGGTATGCAAAAACCTGTCTTGGGCCGGTCTTCAGGTTTAATTCCAAGTTGCCAAAATCCTGCTTTCAGGTCAAACTTGGAAAAAACATGTGCTTGTGGAAGTCTCTGGAACAAAACTTCTCTTTTTGGAAGAGGGAATTTGTCATCTGCAAGGAAGTGATTGAGTGGTTAGTAATTGATGACCAGTCTCAATTTTCGACGAACTTGTTCAGCTCTCTCGTTGACGTAGAATGCTTCACATGCCCATGGTTAAGTGGTTCTTTCTATAAGATTTTCCTTTTGAAGTTGGTCCGCCTTTGCGAGTGCAAGATTGTAATGATCTGGGTTCATTACTGGATGGCTTGCTTTGGTTGGGTGGTGTCTTCATTTTTCTTGAAAGGCAGGGAAATGAATAAATCTGGGTTTTGCCATAGTGGTGAGGAACATTTTGTGAGGAATTCTGAGTGGGATGAGGCACATGAGGTTTTGGCAATTTCTTCTCTGATGTGGTTTAGGATTTCCATGGAGTACAAATGTGAAACTATGGTCCAGGGTAATAGATGATTTTTTTTTGTTCGAGGCCTTTTGGATGCCATGACACTCTTTTGAGGATGTGTAGGACATCAAATCCAAGTATAATGTCTTTTCTAGAGAGATTAGACCCGTATACTTCAGATTTGATCATATAACCTGGGAAAAATTGAATATAAATGGGCATACTGATTTCCCGTAGGACATCAAATCCAAGCTATACGTGGTCAAAGATCGTGATGAATATTCCCTTTAGGCCTTAGGGACTTCTTAATGAAATAGAGGCAGTATCTTTTAGCATTAATTTGCCGTAAATGATGCTTTGTTGTAGCTAATATTTGCCAGAATACAAATAAAAATAAAACCATTTTAGTAAGCATTTCAATTTCTAATAATGAACACGGTTGAAAAAACAAAACAAAGTTATATAAGAAATAAAACCATTTTAGTAAGCATTTCAATTTCTAATAATGAACACGGTTGAAAAAACAAAACGAAGTTATATAAGGTTATGTATGTGTAACATTACAATCACATAAATGTGCTTTTGAATTTTTTTAAAACAAACTGAAAGCAATTGATAAATTTGCCGCCTTAGTTTTATTTGAACGGACTAAGTAAATATAAATTCGTGTTCATACCGAGCATCAAAATCCGGCAAATTTGAATTTCGTTCGTGTGTCTAAATTCATCACAGGTGTTATAAAACAAACGTAAAGTGGTTTTATGCAGAACATACTGTCATAGTCATACAACTCTCTCCGATTTTATTTAAGATGCCCAACCCAAGAAAACTTCATTTTCTCCATGCAGTTGAAGCAGTTTTACAAATGTACAGGATCCAAGTGATGGGCAAATTATGCAGTGACCAGTACAGAGTTTTACATCTTGGATTGAATGCGGCTCAGGCTAGCTTCAATTGTTCCATGGGGTTCATCTGTGGGTACATAGACATCATCTTCAAACTGCAAGGCAATAAAATAAGTAAAAAGTTACTTGAATGACTCTGAAGACTTTCCACGCATAGACAAGCATCAACGCTACAAATCCAGGAAGTACAAAGGTAAAACTATTTCTGGTTTCAAAGACTGTTGGTCTACTTCTAGCACTAACACTGATTTGTTGGCTCAAATCCCATTATCCGGTATCAACAATGGAAATTTAAGGTTTTCCCAAGAGTCGAGAGGAAATTGCGATATGCAACTTGGCCCCTTCAAACAAGTTACAAATTTGTTTATCACTTCTCTTCCTCATCAGTCTTCCATATATCATGTTGATGATATGGTCACTTAGTACTTACCTTAACAATAACCGAATCTTTGGTAGATAGGTTACATGGGAGAAAGTGAATGTTTGGCATCCTCAGCTGGATTGATGAAACATCAGTAACCCTGAAACACCATCATATAAATGAGCTTTAGTCAACACAATACTATCAAGGCACAAAATTTTTACATGTAGGGTGCTACGGGTTGATCGCCAAATCAGTCTGTGTTTATGTCTCATAGAACGATAATCACCTGGCAAGAACAGCCTTTCCAACTTGATAAAGAGTACTTTGAACAGATGGACTATATACTCCTTTGCCGGTGCCAAAGAAGGTATCAATCAAAATATTCTTCACCTCCATATATCTGTCCATGAAATAAAGTCTTTTGGCAGGGATACTTGTCAGAGTTTCAAATGAGTACCTACAGCAAGAAGCAATGTGGATGAAATGACTATCTGCAGAATGTCAGAAGGTAACACACACTAACAAAAAGAGAAAAAAAAAAAAAGGATCATCAAATCACCACATTTAACTCTTCATAATTTATTGACCATGTGATATGCCCCTTTTCATCTATATCACAGCACGAGTTACCATGTGAGTCATTTGAGACAGAATGGTGGAAAATCTCTAACAGGGGGTGCAAGCACGATAAGTGAAAAATAAGGTGGTCATATTCACTTTTCAGTGTGGGACATATGCAAGGAAGTGTAAAAGAGGTTGGCACAAATTTTTCTTTCAATTACAAAAGAATTTGATAACTGAATTATCTTAGTAGTTCGTAAATACACAGAGGAACATCTATAGTACCTCCATCTCGCTGCCATCTCGGTAGCCAGCATCCTCTCTCTTGTTTCTAGCAATATTGTATACTTGTCCCTGACAAATCCTTCAAATCCAGACTGCAATAGGGTCCAAATCTAGTATCAGACATGAAAGCTTATGGAGATGATGAATATAAGCTAGCTTACATTTCTTCTTCTTTTCCTTCGCCCCCCCCCCCCCCTCCCAGTAAGATGGGGAACCGGGAGCAACTACACAGTAAGCAGGGTAATCTCTTCCCGGCCTACTAAATAGCCTCCAAACCACTAGAAATGGAAACATGTATTTTCGAAAGTTCAGAGAATAATTGATAAAATTTCCTACTTTACAAATTTTACAATTTACTTCCCATAATCAGAAGACCAGAACATACACTGAAAACGGAATTGTAATCCATGGTAGAGATCTACATCACATATTGCAAAAGTGTAAATTTGAAAAAAAAAAAAAAAGCGTAAATGTGTTAAGGCGTTTATTACTAATTATGGCAAAAATATTTTATAAGTGCATGCTAAATATTCTAATTGTGCACAAAATAAATATTCAGTGATGAAGAAACATAATTTTTTTCTTTTAATAATAAACGTATTATTCAGCCAAAGTTTATAAATAAAATTTGATTTTAAATCCATTTTTACATCCAAATGCCCAACCAATTAACTTTTGGGCTTATTTACCATAAGAAAGTTAGTTAGGCCCAAGTGCCAAGCTCATAGAATCAAAACCCTAATACTCACAAGAGATCATCATCTGACACACATTCCTTCATTTTCTACTCATTCTTTTCAATCTTTAACAGTATGCTCTTGAATTTTCTTTCCTCTCTTTACCTTTTAACTATACTTTTTGGCTTGGCCATGTAAAGTGATTCTTACCGCTTCTTCATAACTCAAATGTATGGTTCTTTGTTGATTTTTACACACACGAATTAGCTGGTTGTTAGGTCGCGCACTAACATCTGCAAGAGCATCTTAGAGCGTACTTTTGCTCTTGAAGCGCCAGAGTGCTTCGATAAAAAAGCGACGCCTTGTTTTGATGCTCTATGTGATGTAGGTTGAAATTAAGCAGAAGCAATCAAGTGAGAAGGCATACACAGTGGAAGCTACCAGTAAACAAGTTCGCTAGAAGATTTAAATGAAAGTCCGGTTTTCCATCAACTTACTTGGGTTGTCTTCAGCAGTGCCAATCCTTCAATACCTGAAACCACCTGAACTCCACCAGATTTCTTTACTATGACTTCAGTTGTGTGCTTCTCAGATCCAAGTTTGAAACCTTTGGAGACAAGAAATCATCTTAACTAGTATACTCATTTGAAACAAGATTTTCATGCCGAGAAAGAACATTTTCTTACATGCAGAACATTTTCATGCTCAATGTCGAAAGAGATACTACCTTGAAGATACTCAGCTCTTACGAATCTATACATACTTAGTACTTTTTGTTTATTTTTATGAAAATGAATCCTGTCAACAGACTCTTGTTCTTGGAATTAACCTTTACTCGAGAATCCCAAGGCCTCTTTGGTTTGGAGATGTGTACCAATACTAGTGTCAGTAGTGTGGCAATGTGCCTTAAATATATCATTTTTCACTTTCTTTAAATTTTATTTTCCTTACTTCAAGAACTTTTTTCAGCACTGTAACTTGTGCTCCATTAGCTTACCATGTTGATGTGGTTCACCAGCTACATGAACGCGCTCCCATGGCTTCTCAGTGATATTGATTATTGCAGCAGTAACCTGCATAACAATTAGACATCTAAAATCAAGAAATCACAGTGCACTTAGGCACAAGCTGAACAGTTCGTAAATCACAGATTGTCCAGAGTCCAGACACCAATAAACTGAAGTTAAATCGTCGAATAAACATCTTAATAGTAAACTGTCTCAAGGTGCTAGGTTACTCCAAATAATTTGGTACCAGACCTATACAAACTTGCATTCAAGAAATTATAGAGGTTAAGCTTACTCTCAAGATGACATTTTATTTAAATAGAGGTCTACACTGTCATTCATCCTGAGTTATGCTCAACTGGAATTAATTATCTTAAGTTGCAGACTCTGTCAACCCATATCCATTTAGGTTTTTACTTTTGTGTCGTAAGACGAGGGTAGAGCAGCATGTGAACAAATTACCTGTGGATAATATGATGTGAAGTGCTTTCCAAGTATAACAGCAAAATCCTCCACCGAAAGCTGTTCTTTGCATTCTTTTGCTTTCACATATACCTGCACAATAGCCCAATCAATAACAATAACAATACTAGTCATCTGACTCATCTCTATGAATATCTCTCCTTTTTTTTGGATAGAGCCGGTAGTCAAGTCTTGTAAGAAATTTGAAAAGGAAACAACACAGCGACGATGATGATGATGATAGTGGGTGAGACTTACAGTATTTTTCATGGTATCAGTGGCGACAACATTGGAATTATCATCGTTAGTGTAGGAGGTGAGGCAATCGGAGAGAAGACTAATGCTGACATTCCATTCAGCAAAGTGATGTATTCCGGATGTTCTCCAAACTCTACCCACCCTAACCCGAGATTTTCCATGCTTCTGCTCCAATTTCAACCCCGATCTCTCCATTACTAGTTTCCCACAAGAAAAATGACCCGCCTGGTATTCTCTTTTTTGGTCTGTGATAAGAAAAATGAATGCTGAATGAGTGAAAAAACTCAAAATGATTGTATGGAATCAACTAAAGCTTGAATGGATCTCAACAATTTAGGTGCTGGGGTGAGGGGTCATTGGTAATTTGTATTTCTAAATACTTACTATTATCTTGGTGTGGTACTTGAATCAAGGTGATCAGCCGACAATATGCATTTCTAAACCACAAAAACAAATAACCCAGTAGAAACACATAAGCCAGCTATTTATTTCCTCAGGTCCTTTGCAGAACTAGTGTTTCACGCGTGAAATGTGAGTGTGAGTTAAAGGCTGCAAACATGATCCCTTTCTATACTAATTACTATGGAAGGTTGTTTCTAGCGTATTGGCTTTCAGTTGTGTTGTTCTACTAAATGTAATGCAGGTAGCTTCAGGCATCGCTACCGAATCAGAGAAGTTTTGCTGTAAAGTAACAGCCGATACCTTAGCTGATTCAGCAATGGTAGAGTGTGAGGTGGATGTTAGTTTAATGATTACTTGGTGTATTCTATCCGTTTCAGGAAATTCTACCATAGGCTTAATTAGGTCTAGTGTCATCCTTAGATGGTTAGATGATCATGACGTCAATTATAGTAGAGTAGTATTGAACTTCCTTCAACTAAATTTTGAAACAGATAAACGAGAATTATTCATAATAAAAATAATAACCAGACCAGATACATCAACAACAATTCAATTACACACATGGAGTACAAACAAAGACACAGACACAGCTAAAATCAACAGAAAACGCGCAAATAAAAATGGCTGAACGAACATACGGCGCAACTAGAAGCTCTCCTAGAAAACCACTCGCAAATCAAATCATGAGATTGAAAGAATTTAGGAAAGCTCACAAGTCACAACTAGAAGAAACTTAGTAATAACAGTAAAAGGGATCAAACTTGATGAAGAATATTGCGAAAGGGATGCTTACTCTGTTGCACAGGAGGTAAGTAGAACAGAGCTGATGAGTCGAGTAGAGCTGTAGAGGTTATCAGAATCGACGATCAGAGTAGAGTAGAGACTAGAAAGTAGATGAAATGATTAATCGTCGAGATCGGTATCGATAGAAGAGGCGTTATTTGGATTATGGATCGGGCCGGACTAACCGTTCAATATCTGATTTCTTTTAATTTTATTTTAGGCCTTGCTTGCACGGTTGGTTTGTGTAATTTTGAAGTAAAAGAAAATACTTCGTATAAATGAATGAAAGTTAAGTCAGAACCTGGAGCTTACAATTGAACCATAACATCAACTCTTTGAAAAATTATATTTTGGATGAGACACAATCAGGAGCAACAAATTAAATCAATCATCTTTGCTTGGATGCTTTGGAGAATAAGAAATGAAAGATTTTTGGAAATATAGATAATACCATGGGGCAAATGCATACAAGATTATTGCAGGCCCTAAAAGATAATAAACAAATAATCAGCCAAAAACCGGAAACAAAGACAACAAGGATTCATTGTCAATGGAAACCACCTCAACATGGATTTATGTGTTTAAACATTGATGGATCATATGATCCGGTTAGAGGCATGGCTGGAGCCGGGGCTATTATTCGAAATGCCTCAGGTTCTTTTGTCATTGCAGGGGCAAAGTTCCTGGGGAAAGTGTCTGCAGCAGATGCGAAATTCCAAGCTTTATTGTTTGGATTACAACTGTCTCAAAAAATTTCATGCACAAAACTTGTCATACAGATTGATTCCCAGTTCCTTATCTCTTGTTTAAACAGAGAGGCGGCAACAACTTTGAACCAAGGAACTGTTCTATAAGCCGCAAATAACATCATGAAAGGAATCACCGAAGTACAAGTACATTTTGTGTACAGAGAAATGAATGGTGTAGCAGATGCACTGGCTAATGAAGGAAGAATGAAAACTTTTGGAATACGGTTGACGGACCAAACAGTGCAATCTTTTGTTTACATTTGGGACAATTGCCCTGCGTGGCTTCATGATGTAATTAAATTAGATGATGTAGTTAAATTTCGTGGCAAATATTAAACGTCGGAACATAAATTTACTAAATGTTGGAAATTTATTGTAAATTACATAAAGTATCTATAAATTTATAATTTTACAAATTAACCCAATACTTTTAAAATCATCACAATTCCACCTTAAATAAATCAAGCCCCTAAATCAATAACCTAATTAACATATTCCAATTCAATTTGAAGAACACACCAAGAGATATCATCAAACTCATTTCACACCTTGATTTGTAAATTTGTAATAAAATATCTATAAATTTATAAATCTCTTGTAAATTTAGGGGCTTTATAAAACTCATTTCACACCTTGATTTGTAAATTTATAATAAAGTATCATCAAACTCATTTCACACCTTGATTTGTAAATTTGTAATAAAGTATCTATAAATTTATAAATCTACCAAAAAAAAAATATAAATTTATAATAAAGTATCTATAAATTTATAAATTTACAATTTTTTTTTCTTTACACACACCACTAGCAGCAGCCCAACGGGCTGCTGTAGTGTGTAGAAGCAGCCCGCGGGCTGCTTCTAATTGATTAGAAGCAGCCTTCTACACACTAACAGCAGCCCGTTGGGCTGCTGCTACTGGCTGCCCTATTTTTTTATTTTTTTTATTTTTTTGTTTTTTTAGTTTGAATTTAAATGTTAATTTTTGGAAAACTTGAATTTAGTATCAAATTTATCAATTTTTAAAAGTTCGGAAGTATCATGTGATCATTTTTTGTTCAAGTGATCATTTCATGTTACTAATTTATATTTATGAGTGTATTTGTTTTAGGGAGTGTTTGTGGTAAAGTAGAATTGATGAATTTAGTATACTTGCAATTGTTTATGATAATTTGTATGAATTTAGGGGATTTATTTGTAATACTTGTTAAATAAGAATCATTCTGTAAATTACAAATAAATTTCCAACGTTTAGTAAAATTGCTACTACGTTTAATAACCCCCAATTCCGTACTGTAAACACTACCTAATGCTTAATAAAACTTTTTATTTCGAAAAAAAAAACTTTGGGCATGCATGTTGATTCATGGACCAGTCCACACACGTCTCACTAGTAAAATGAGTTCGTACGGAATTCCTTTTAAAATCACCCAAAAGTTCTCATGTTTGATATTACTGGTCTACTTATATATACCACTTATTTATCGGAATTATTACCTAGACCAGGTATATAACTCATCTATAAATATTTTTTTTTTAATTATTATTAATACAGAATTAAATATGGTGTAGTATATGTCATTGAGCTAAATTTGATTTGCTTTAGGATAAATCATAATGTGAGCAATTTAAGGTTTATTACTATGATTTGATAAGTGCTGGTGACATAATGCTAATTCTTCTATCTAATAATCACCTTAGAACATAACTTGTATTTCAATTGGTTAATCTTTACTAAGCTATATCTCACTTGGCCTAAGCATTGGTTGTGTGTTTTGGTCATTATCATATTTGAAACATGGTCATACTCAATACCTTTGAACATGACAATACAATATATGTTCCTGTGTTCCTATTTTGATGCGTAAGAATCGTCAATCCACCAGCATAAAATAGCCAACCGATCCGCGGTGGTTAATGATTTTTTCTACTCGCTATAAACAAGTCGCTTAGAATTTTGATAAATAACCGTCCGCTTACTCCCGTTACGTGTATGATGTAATATTGAATTTTAAAGACAAAAAACGAATAATATCGACGATGACTAGACACAACAAATGAGTAGTTCGTACCTCAAATCCCCTACAACTTAAGTTTGAATCTAATTCAGGTTGTGTTTAATTGTATATAATTCTTGTTATTGTGATCATCATATATGTAGTTGAATTACTCTGTCATATTAGACTTGATAAATTTGAGTCGCATCTTTTCGGATGTACATTTTTTAATTTCGTCATATTAAAATTACACAAAACTAAACCAAATTAACGATTTTAGGATATTGATTTAAGTTGTGTCCGTCAACTATGATTTTTTTTTATTCTTCATTGATTTAATTTAAGAATATAACCATTATTTACTTTTTGTGTTAGATACAAGTATTTGTACTTGCTATATGGCGAATTAAGGAAGAAAGATTTTGACCCAATTTCTAACGTATCACCATTTTCATAAGATCCAAGTTGGAACTTGGAATTAAATGTGAATTACAGCAAGTGTATAGTGATAGGCTGATAGCCATAAATGTGATGGGTAAAGTAAAAGCTCAATGAAGAAGAGGGTAGAAAAGAAAGGTTACAGTCAACGTTTGGAGTCACTCATACCCGTTGTGATTCCATTCCCAAAACATTCGAAAACGGAGTTTCAAGAAACAGAAAGCAGTAGTTGCAGTGAAGTTATACTATTATGGAGTTATTCATAAGTAATTAGTACTTCCAGATGTATAAGTAGGGTCAGTCAGTAAACAAACAAGCAGACATACCCAAAATCATCCGAAAGGAAAAAATATAATAATAATAATAATAGAAAAGGATTCGGAACCCAGAAGCATTTTATTAAACGCATTGAATAAAACCTCGTGAATTCCGCACAAAAAATCACAATCAGCAAGCTGACACTCTCTGTCAATACACTCCAAACACATAATTCACCCATTCCTACTCACTCTCGAGCTCTGTACAGAGCCTTTCTCTTTTCCCCATAGAGACTGACTCTCTTAAACATAGAGAGACGTTACACTAGAATACAACTTGCTGCTATACCACCTGCAAATGCTAACGTTGGAATCATAATAATACCACCAACTGTTGGTTCTACTACAAACACCATTTCACAATTCTTGCTCAATACCCCCAACAAACCTTCTCTTCTGTACTTCAAACTTTCTCTGTTTTATAAATTTTCATTTGTTTCTTCTGAAGAAGATGAAGAAGAGAAACAACATTGGAAAGCAAATGGGGCTTAGAACTGGATTCAAGCTGGTTTTTGCTGTTTTCTTGGTCTTTCTTGGTATGGCCCTCCCTTCTCATTATTATGTGTCTCTTTTCTTTCTTTCTTTCAGTTCTTGCAAGTTCCAACAACCGACATAAAATTTTCTGGGGTTGTCACAATCCTGAATTTACCAAGTAAAAATCTTAGCTTTACAGTAATTAATTTGTGTTCTTGATTGATTGGTGTGTTCTTTCAGCTTTTTCGTTCTTACTACTGTAGGAAGATTTGTTGTGGTGCAAATGTAGAGCCTGTTTGCTTACTTTGCTTCTTCTTTCGAGATTCCCATGGCTTACCAGGCACCAGCCATCTCTTTCAGTCCACCAAAAAAGGAAAAATAAAAAAGAAGATAATAATAGTATCATACTAGTTTTCTTTCAACTCTATGTCTCCGCAGATAAGCCAAGAAATTTGCTTTCCATTTCATGATTTGGCACACCCATACAAAATTCACATGTTTTTAATCAACCCCATTGTATATTTTTGTCTAAGTTGGTAGTGATAGTTCTAAATAATTGGATGACAAGTGATCCTTTCAATTTCATGACAGCTTGTAGCCTAATCAGCTGGTTGGTGCTTGCTTTAGTTATTGTATTAGTAAGTTGTTAGTTAATAAATGAAAAAAGAGGAAAGCATTATGCTTTATGAGTTGATACTATGTTTAGCTATGTTTATTGCAAGCAATTTGAATTATGCAATTGTGTACAAAATTCGATGTTGTTGTAGCTAGCCTTTAGAGATGAGATTGAGATGAGCACTAATGCTGAACTTAATAAGTACATGGAACGGAATGAATGCTGGAGTTGTGTCTAGTTCATAAAAACAGTAAATATGCTACTACAACACATTGCAGAATTTGAAGTCATCTTCAAGCTTTATGATTATGCTTTTCAGTATTTCAGGGTTATTCGAATTTGTGTGTTTAAGAGTTGAAGTGTACAAAATTCCATGGACTTAACTTAGAGTTCTTGGTTTCAGAATTTGAGTTGCTGAATTGAGCCCATTTGTGTAACAGGTTTATGTGGAGGCGCTGAAGTTGGAGTATGCTATGGAAGAAACGCTGATGACCTACCCACCCCAGATAAGGCTGTTCAGCTGATTCAGCAGCAAAACATCAAGTACGTGAGAATATACGATGCCAACATCCAAGTTCTAAAGGCATTTGCAAATACAGGAATCGAGCTCATGATTGCAGTTCCTAATTCGGACTTGTTAGCATTCTCTCAGTTCCAGTCCAATGCTGACACCTGGTTGAAAAACAGCATTCTTCCGTATTATCCGGCCACAAAGATCACTTACATAACTGTTGGTGCGGAAGTCACTGAAGCCCCAAACAATGTCTCCGCTCTTGTAGTCCCCGCTATGCAGAATGTTCACACTGCTTTGAAAAAAGCAGGTCTTCATAGAAATATAAGAGTCTCCAGCACACACTCTTTGGGAGTCCTGTCTCGATCTTTTCCACCATCTGCCGGAGCATTCAGTAGCAAGCATGCTTACTTTCTGAAACCCATGTTAGAGTTCCTTGCTGAGAATCACTCACCGTTCATGGTTAACATATATCCATATTATGCTTATAGGGATTCTTCAGCTAATGTGTCACTTGACTATGCTCTCTTCGAGTCATCATCGGAAGTTATTGACCCAAACACTGGATTGCTCTACACAAATTTGTTTGATGCGCAGATTGATGCTATTAATTTTGCACTCGCGGCTTTGAATTTCAAAACTATAAAGATTATGGTTACTGAAACAGGATGGCCTTCTAAAGGTTCCCCTCAGGAGGTAGCTGCTACTCCAGACAATGCACAAACTTACAACACGAATTTGATCCGCCATGTCATCAATGATACAGGCACACCTGCGAAGCCAGGGGAGGGAACAGACGTTTACATCTTTTCGTTGTTCAACGAGAACAGAAAACCTGGCATGGAATCAGAGAGAAACTGGGGTTTATTTTTCCCTGACCAAACGAGTGTTTATAACCTCGATTTCACTGGAAAGACTTCAGTAGCTGGCACAACTTCAAATTCAAGCATATCTAATTCCAATATGACGTGGTGTGTTGCATCAATGAATGCAACTGATGCTGATCTGAGGAATGGTCTGGATTGGGCCTGTGGTTCTGGAAACGTGGACTGTTCTGCTATTCAGCCTAGCCAGCCTTGCTTTGAACCTGATAGTCTTGCTTCTCATGCATCTTATGCGTTCAACAGCTACTACCAGCAGAATGGAGCTACCGATATTGCTTGCAGCTTTGGAGGAGTAGGAGTGAGAACAGACAAGAATCCAAGTACGTACATAAAAACAATAATCGTTTTACATTGTCCGAGTGAAAACATATATACCGGGGTGTAGTTTGATAATTTAGTGTCTGTAGTTTTTACTTCTCCCATATTTGTTTTTTGTGTTTCACTAACATCCTCTTCTGCATAATGCAGGCTATGACAACTGCTTGTATATGACAACCGGGTACGTATTTACTCAAGAAAGATCACTTAGTTTAAGCATCAAGCAGTAGCACTAGTTGCATAATGTAACTAACTTAACATTCTTATTGGATTACAGGAGCAACAACAACATAACAGCTTCTAGTAACTCAACCGCAAGTGCTCCAGAATCTTCTTCATCCGTGAAACAGCAGCACTACTACATCTCCAGCTTGCTGCTGGGAAGCCTGCTGATGATAGCTTCACTCATCTGACATTCAGCAGAACATGAGAACAGTTGCTAGATTAGCTAGGCGCCCCCTTCGGAAGCTAGAGCATCTTAATTGTATATCAAAGCCCCCCATTTTTTTTTACCTGATGAATGCTAGAACTATCAGTTGTTTTGCAAGGTTGTAGCTAGCCTTGAACAACCTTTAAGAGCTCTGTGGTGACATTGAGGATGTATGATATTTTGATGTGGGTTAATTATGCATTTTCAGAGAAGTTCTTTAGGAACTCAAAAGTGGCACCATTTTATTCTGTCCTTTTTTATCTGGGTGATGAAATGGTATAAAGTAAAGGGTAGGATGTGGTTTTTGATAGCCCCATTTTGTCCCAGTAGTTTGTGGGGGTTCAAGTGATGACAATGAGTTGACCTGATAATAGCTTTTGCTTTATGTCATGTCAACTTTTGTTGTGGATGTTGCTCTATGTATTGCTGCTACATGGACCATCTTGTGGTGTTTCTTCAAAAGGAGTAGCAGACACCACCGAGATTTGCCAATATATCCATTCTAAATTGTATTCATTTTTTTAAACAACTAAAAAAATTTTATTAAACCCAAAAACGCAGTGTACAAAAATAAGAGGGTCATACCCCCAATCATGACACAAGGTGAGGTTCCAGATAGCCAGAGAAGCTACTGGAAATATCAACACGGCACTAAATTGGATTCAGGGTGGAAAAATATTGTTCCAATCAAAGTTTCTCCTCTCAACAAAATTAGACGGGTGTAAATTAAGAGAATGCGATAAACATATAGTTTACTATTACAACTAATCTGCCAACTAGTAACATTTGGTTATATTTCGAAAAAAAAAAAAAAAAACTAGTATCATTTGGTTGGTGTAAAACTTTTGACCGATATACATATGGCATTTCGATGTCAGTTCAACAAATCTACATGATAAAGTGATTAGTACTCCCTACATTTTAATTGTATGATGTTTTAGAAAATGTACTTAACAAATTCATAATGTTCCTATTTAATTATGTTGACCATCTTTTTTTTTATCGGAAACTACCCCTAAATCATATAAAATAATTTATTTATAATTTTTTGAAAAAGTATACTAAAATCGTATGGTCATGAAAATTTAGGGATTGTGACATGGACAAATTAAACATAAAAAATCAAATCAACTTTCAGCTTGAGCTTATACATTTCCAGAGCAAAGCTCAAGAGTTGAAGGACTTATTTGAAAATAATGAAACTATTGCTGTAATTTTAAGATCGAGTCGATCGACCAAGAGTGCCAACAACCTAATTACAATTTACAATACATTTCCGGATTTCCCCTTAAATCGATCACTCAATCTATCTGCAGTTTGATCGAAGAAGCAGAACAGAGGTAACAACAAACAATGGGTATTAGATTCGTGCTTATGGTGAACAAGCAAGGTCAAACTCGTCTTGCTCAGTACTACGAGTACCTTAACATCGAAGAACGGCGCGCTCTTGAAGGCGAAATCGTCAGAAAGTGCCTCGCTCGTACCGAACACCAGGTTTCGATCTCTCTCTCTTAATTCTTATCCGATTTGTGGATTGTTGATCAATTAGGCTCGTAATGCTGAAATTTTGGTTGTATTTTAGGTTTATGCTTGGCTGATTTTGGGATTTAGCTCATTGATCTGCTTGATTTGGTTTATTAACTAATTTTTCTTCATCTTTCGGCTAATAAGTCGAAATATGTTAGTTTATGATTTGATTCAAGCTAGACTAGGGCTTGTAAATGTTTGTGCTGAGCTACATTCACCTAACTTGGGAGGAATTTTAGGAGCTATTTTAGCCCTTGTGTTTGTGATTATACTCTTCACCTGAGGCCGTAATGGAATTGTAAGTTATGAAATGGCTAGTTGAATGTGGGCACTTAAAATGGGTTCTGTAGTTGCACTGATAGTAGTATATCATCGAGACCGTTTTATGGATTGGCTTATGGAAATGTGTTCTTGTATTAGTTTGCGCCAATTCGTGTTAGAATCTAGGATGCAAGGTTGCTAGGCTATGTTTATGTGGTCTGACAAGTTCATGGATTTCTCACTTTTAGTATGTTTCTCTAGGTGCTACTAGTATGTAGGAAAATTATTGTGTTTTGATGTTGTAACTCAAGTTAAAATCTGATAATACTTGCAAATTGCAATACTACATAATAGTGGCATCTCGTTTACTCCTTTTAAACTAGTAATTTTCCTTGTCCCCTTCTCTGTTAGCTTTTCGTTTCAACTGTTGAATGGTGATCTTTTTAGTTGAAAGTAAAGACAAGTCCTCATCCCCTCTCTCTCTCTCTCTCTCTCTCTCAAGCTGTAATGTGTCCATTTATGTTGAATCGCTCTTTTATTCTCTGAGCTATCTTAATTCTTAAATTGTTACTTGCAACAGTGTTCGTTTGTTGAGCACCGGAACTACAAAGTTGTGTATAGGCGTTATGCATCACTGTTTTTCCTGGTTGGAGTGGACAATGAAGAGGTAAGTTATTGTCTTTAGTTGCAAGATTATTTTCTTTCTCACCTTTTTATACCTGCTAGGGCCTAGGAATATAAACTATTCTTTGTTCTATTGATCTCAAATTCTCATGGTCCAGTAATTTATATTTTCTGAAGGAAGAGTTGGAGTCTGACAGATATTGTATTATCATTCTAAATCATGTTTGAATCACTCACAGGGTTTAAATGCACTCACTGTGTTAGTTCTTAAACATTAGCACGTTTCTATTAAGAGTTTGTAATATACTCAACCCAGTGGATGAGGAGTTGATGCATCTATCATATAAGAAGTCTTAAGAATCCAAAAGTAGATTGAGTTTTTGGTAATGAGTACTTCTACAGTCCTGCTTTGTTTAAGGCAGTATTCTTTGGCTCGAATATCCCTGAAATAGATTACAAGACAACGATTAGGGTCCTTTTTGCTAAAAAAAAATAATGCTTGGGCTTTGTTTCCTGTGTTCATGTCTCATGACAACGAACCTATGGTGAATGGGTGACATGATCGACTATGCTTTCCATTAAACTTGACCTTTGGCCATTTCCAACTGTCTAGAAAGAGAAGCTTTTGCTTCATTCTATGATTTGATAGTGTGAAGATGTAAAGTGAACGCTGTGTGTTTAACTGTTGTAGAAAAGGTGAATCCCCAAAGTGTACTACCTAAGAGATCACTCTATCTATCAACCTATTGCTCTTTCCAATATTATCATAATTTTCAGTGATATACTCTCAACCTCAAACTTCATTTCTGGTTTCATTTTTATGCTGTTGAATTTACATGCAGTCTAGCTGCTCTTAACTTTTATGCTCATCTGATCATCCGTATTAGTGTATTACTAGTCTTCTGCTCTGAAACAGCCAAACCATAGTTTACCTGTGTAATAACCCGGAAATTTCTAATTTACAGAATGAGCTTGCAATCTTGGAATTTATACACCTTCTAGTTGAAACTATGGATCGTCATTTTGGCAATGTGGTAAGTATCTGAATTGTAAGAAATCCATATCAGTTTCTCTAAATTATTTCCTCCAGCATATTTTAACTTCTGAGTTCATGCCATTGCAGTGTGAGCTAGACATCATGTTTCATTTGGAGAAAGCCCATTTCATGCTGGAGGAAATGGTCATGAATGGTTGTATTGTTGAGACAAGCAAGGCCAACATCTTATCTCCTATACAGCTGATGGACAAAGCAACATGAGCTGTCAAGTGTGTGAAAGGCTTTACCTTCGAACTTTCCATGGTGTATGAATCTGTTGCCTTTATTTCTGGTGTAGTCATGTAATTGTCAATGTTCTATGCAGACAAGATGGGTTATTTTGTTTATGCAATATATACATTTGGTGTAGCATTATTCCAGACACCAGATAACAATTATAACTCAATCAAGGCATTGTAACTTGTAACTGTTTCTTTCCGGCCATAACAGAAATTTCCAGACAAGTATATTTACAATGAATAGCTCATCTTAAGCAAGTTCCATGTATGCGCAGGTCAATCTATTAATACCCATGTAATTCGACTTACAAGTATTACATGGCTGCTGGCCATCCGCCTTTCCTTGGATCACTAACTGCCGTCAGTATTCCATGGAAAACATTATCACTTCTCACTTTCCGGCTGAAATTGGCAGTGCCTTTGAGGTCTTGAACCACGAACTGGCAAATTGCTCCTCCTGCTTTAGGCTGCAGATCATGGCCTCTTTCTCTCAAGAATTGCTTCCTCTCTTCTGAAAGCTCGATGTGTTCACCATCAACCACAGTCCAGTTCTCATAAGAGACAATATTCGGAATTAGCTGCACATTTCAGCAATAATGTTACTATTCTACCCCCTACATGATTTGTGTGCATAGCAGCATAGTGAGCAGTTTTATGTTTTGAAAGCATAATACCTTATGGTAGACTCTTGGACTCTGAACAGCTGCTAATGGCTCCATACCCAAGACAAAATAGTTGATGAAAGTTTGAACTATTGCTGGAATGATGTCAAGTCCGCCACTGCCACCAATAACCCCGGCTAACTGATTATCCTGCAGAGCCATAACTAAAGAACTTAAAAGGCAACAGCTAAATCTCAACTAAAAAACAATTGAGTTAGTGAATCTTGGTCTTTTTGAGTTAAATTAGGGGAGTAGAAAAATGATTTATTAAAGAATCTGCTTTTGTGTGTTTGCAAACAAGTGCTGATCAATAGAAAAAGTTGTACCAAGTTGTTTGGGGGTGTTAAGTTTCAGAGAAGGGAAGCTAGAGTGAATAGACCCGAAACCCATTTTGCTAGAATCTGAGTTATTTTGCAAAAGCAATTGCAGATGCAAATAAATCGAAAAATTCTATACCGTACCTTGAGGATGACAATGGGGGTCATCGAAGACAAGGGCCTCTTGTTTGGTCTAATATAATTAGCTGGAGCAGGAGGGAGCTTATCTGGGGTTATATCAGCTGGAGTCGAGAAATCATCCATCTCGTTGTTAAGAATGATCCCAGTTGCAGGGGAGAGTACACCACCACCAAAAACATAGTTCACTGTGGACGTCAGTGATACAGCGTTTCTATCCGAATCAACCACACAAAGATGACTAGTTCCATGATCTCTAAGCTGGCTCCACCTGCAAAAATACAAGTTTCTAGAACCAATTTTGATGTCAAGAAACAATCAAAACTGGAAGAGTTTTTCAGAACTGGACCTGTACATATAATAATCAGGAGGGAATGTTGTGTTGTCAAGAATCTTTTCACGAATCCTCTTTGCGAAAGATGGGGAAGTCATATCAGATACAGTTTCCGTGTTATCTACAAAATCAGGGTCTCCTAGGCTCATACGGATGGCAAACATGTGCTTCAGTGCTTCAATCAGACGATGCAGGCCTAAAGGGCCTTTAGCAGCTTCTAGGCTACCATAACTATCTAGGATATTAAGAATCTGCAAGTTCCAGAGAGAAGAAAAAGGCGATCAACAGAAACACAGATCAGACTAGACTAATGAAGGAAAAAAAAAAAATGCAAGCTAGACATGTTGGACAGAACACACACCAAATTAATGCCCAAAGTTCCGCTAGAAGGAGGCGGCATTCCTAGTATCTTGTATCCCATAACATTTACAGCAACTGCATCTGTGACATCTACTCTATAATTTCTTAAATCCTCCATGGTTAATATCCCGCCTGCCTTTCTGACATCATTGATCAATCTTTCCCCGACAGTTCCATTATAGAAGGCTTCGGGTCCTTGTTCAGCCACAGCTTGTAAGCTGTTTGCCAGTTCCACATTGTAACAAGTATCACCGGCTTTCAAAAGTTTATCATTCAGTGCATAGACTTGCATCAAACCAGGGTCTTTCTTGATTATTTCTGCTTTTAGAGTAATCTTTGATCCTAGATACGGACTGACTGTGAACCCTCCTTTAGCAAGTTTAATAGCAGGCTCAAATAAATTCTTCCAAGGCAACCGCCCGTATTTCAACCAAGCAACATGCAACCCAGCTATCTCTCCAGGGACACCCATAGATAGTGCTCCTTCATACTTGGCCTTTAAGTTGTTGTCATACATGTTCTGTGAAAGAACAACACATACAACTGTCAACGAGAAATATCAGCAGAAAAAACAGAAACTTTTATTTAAGGCAACATCCATAGAATTCCTCTTCACATTTCTACTTATCTGAATTTAGTTCAAATAGAGTAATCAATGAATTGCTCTAGAAAAGTCATTATCAACCTCTGAAGCAGCAGCAGGAGCAGTTTCTCTCATGTCGATGGCAATTGCATCGGGTTCTGATGAGGACCGAATGACCATAAAACCTCCACCTCCTATCCCACTAGACATTTGATTCACAACTCCAAGGCACAATGTAGTTGCAACAGCTGCATCTACAGCATGGCCTCCTTTATCAAGCATCAACACCCCGATTTCAGAGCAACGACCATCATCCGCGGCAACAACTCCTTTCTGTGACTCGACAATGTCACTCTTACCAGGCAACAATCCACCATTAGACTTATGATATTCTCTCTCCCCCCATATGTTCAAATCTCTTCTTATAGCAACCACTGTAACCGGTCCTCACAAAAAAGATCAGTTGATGGTCAGTCCTAATGAAAACTCTAAGTAGCCTACTTTTGATCAATTTGATACTAAACTCTAAACTAAACTGAACTTAAAGTCTTAAACTTAACTGACATTAAATTATTTAAACTATAAATTTCAACCAAGTAAATCTGAATATGGCCTTGATTCATTGCCAATCAGATATAGGAAGAGCATTATCATTATAATTGCCAGATTGCCGAATTTTACATTTCAAATTTAAAAAAAATGAAATCTTTCAACAACAGGAGTAAATGATCCGAGTTCCAAAAAAATGGGAACCTGCAGAAATTTACTGTTCTATATCTCAAAAATATTTACTGGCTCAACAAGGATATCCAAAATTAGCAGAATTGAGAGTGATCATAAATTATACATTATGTGAAAAATGAAAGAAAACAAAACGAGAGAAAGGGAAAACCCACATACATGCTGCTATAGCAATGAGTCCAAGGAGACAGAAAAGAAGAGGTCTGATGAAATTCCTATCTCTTGTGGAGCTTCTTCTTCCATTGATGGTGAGGAGTGAAGCTCTTAAGCCTGGGTGTTGACTCATATCCAACACTGTTATTTTATCTCTCTGAGGCCAATAACTGGAATAGAGATAGGCCTATAGAGCTAAGAGCATATAGGCTATAGATCATGCGTGTGAGATTATTATTGATAAAAAATTCCAAATATATAAAATACTGTAGTACTGTACTTAAGTAATTCAACAACTAAATAATTGAATGGTGAATGAATGGGGTTATGGGTCCAAAACTTGGCAGCAGCTTTCACCTATGCTAGTCTTTTACAAGTTGCTTCCAATCCAATACAACACCTAGTCAATTGTGTAATTTGTCAACTGGTTTAGACAAATTATTCAAAATATATGACATGTTAATGTCATAATAACATTACTTGAAACTTCAATAACTTATTTGTCATTTAAATAAATGTTAATTAACTTTTTACTATTTCAACGAGCACGTTTTGAACACAATATTATGTTAAATTTATAGTTAATACTACGTGTATGGAATGACTATTGAACTCAAAATGAACCATAAAAAATTCTCACAATTGATTTCAATATTCATGTCAAAGATGAACAAAAGTCATCAATCAATACAAACTTATCTTTTTTTATTTTTTAAGTAGTGGTGTTACACGTTCTAGTTCTGCTCGGGCTCGATAATAATTAAGTCGACACTAGACTTTGCTCGTTTACAAAGCGAGCTAAAATTTAGATTTGAGATTGAATTATATTATTAATATAAATTCAAGCTCAAATTATTTAACTCGAACAATCTCGAATTTAGCCCATATAAAAAAAAATGAAAGAGGAATTATTATAAAGCCATTAGAGCCATTTGGTGATTAATTATATACGTCAATTCCCACCCACCTTGCGTAAGGGAGTAACTTTTTCATGGCACAACAGTCAACACAATAATTGGATTGGAAACCTTGTGTAATATTTCTCGTTTTTGTTTTTCTTCTAAATTTATTTATAGCCTAATTTTTAATTATAATCAGCCTAATCCAATTTTAATCAAATTCACATATGAAACTTGATTTTGCATTTACAGAGCCTATAGTGAACTGTGGAGTTACAAATTAAAGCTGGGAGCTTTTCTTGTGCCCTTTTCACCAAACCGCAGAGCTATTCTTGTTTCCTGGTACTATTACATGTATGTTTAGGTATGTTCACTCTTCTCCTCTCAGGCTCATGACCTTGTTGCTTTTACATGACCTTGTTGCTTCATGACCTTGTTGTTATATTCGTCTTTGTGAATTTCTTCTCAGAGAAGGAACTTTACTCTGTGCTTATTTAAGTGACCTGGAAATGGTATACAAGCTGTTTGATGAAATGCCAAGCTCAATATTTGATTTGGCTTTGGCAAATATAACTTGTACGATGAAATGACAAGCTCACAAAGTGATTTGCTAGTTGTTATACAAGATGTATGATGAAATGCCAAGCTTACAACTTCATTTGTCAATTTATACAAGTTGTGTAATTAAATGCCAAGATCAAGTATGCATAAGAAATCCATTGAAACATTTCACTCCGTATGAGATTATAACTAATTAAGGTCGTTTTATGCATTCCTGAGTCGAGTGTTTTCCTGTGTCATTACACATTTTGCGTGGGGATTTTTAATTTTCTGTTTCATTTTGACGATATAGATTGCTGCCCGCCTCGAAAGGTAGGCGTTTGTCAAAGTATCTGCGACCCTCAGCCAACTGCTTCATACATTCTCACAGTACTAGCTGCACATCCATTTTATCAAATGGAAGCAACAGAGAGATTGATTTTGAGATCTTGTTCAGCGGTTGCAACACACCCGAGGTTGCCAAGCGTATTCATTCTCATCTTATTGTATCAGGAAATGCAGATAGTGTTTATCTCTCTACCAGACTTCTTAATATTTATGCTCGCCTTGGGGATATTTCCACATCCCGACAGATATTTGACCGAGTTCCAAGAAAAGATATATTTACTTGGAACTCAATGGTGTCAGGATATGTCCGAAATGGACACTATGGTGAAGCTGTAAAATGTGTTTACAAAATGCTATCAGCCCCTGATGTTAGGCCTGATTATTATACTTTCCCTCCTGTGCTGAAGGCTTGTAAGTCTATACATGATGGGGCAAGTTTACACTGTTTGGTTTCAAAACTGGGACTTGAGTGGGATGTCTTTGTGGCTGCTTCCCTTGTTCATATGTACTGCCGTTTTGGATTTTCTGATACTGCTCATGAAGTTTTTGAAAACATGCCACACCGTGATATGGCATGTTGGAACTCAGTCATATCTGGATTTTGCCACAATGGGAATGGGAAGGAAGCTCTTAACATCTTGGATGAGATGAGAGCAGAGGGTATAGAGATGGACTCCACAACTGTTGCAAGCATTCTTCCGGTTTGTGCACAGATGAATGATATCTTGCATGGGGTGCTGATTCATTTGTATGTCATAAAACATGGGCTGGAGTCACAGTTGTTTGTTTGTAATGCCTTGATCAATATGTATGCCAAGTTTGGGAAACTAAAATCTGCACAAAACATATTTTACCATATGGAGGTCAAAGATTTGGTCTCATGGAACTCCATAATTGCTGCATATGAGCGAAATGATTATCCATGTGAAGCACTCCAGTTATTCTGTCAGATGCAGCGCAGTACAGTTTGGCCAGATTTGTTAACACTGCTGAGCTTGTCTTCTTGTATTGCCCAGACCAAGGATTATTTGAGTGGGAAATCTGTCCATGGATTCATCATCAGAAGGTATTGGATCACAGAAGACATGGTAATTGGAAATGCTATTGTTGACATGTATGCAAAATTGGGTATCCTAAAGTTTGCAGTCAAGGTCTTTGAAGAGCTTCCTCGTAAAGATGTAATCTCATGGAACACAATGATAGCTGGGTATACTCAAAATGGTTTCGCTGGCGAGGCTGTGGAGGTTTATCAAAACATGAAAAATATTTACAATGTAATACCTAATGAAGGTACATGGGTGTGCATTTTGCCGGCATATGCTCATCTAGGAGCCTTGAAAGATGGGATGCAAATTCATGGTCATGTGCTCAAAATTGGGTTTGATTTGGATGTCTTTGTGGCTACCTGCCTTATTGACCTCTATGGAAAATGTGGACGGCTTAGTGAAGCCTTGTCTTTATTCTACGAGACGTCTACGGAAACAACCGTCCCTTGGAACGCCATAATATCATGTCATGGACTTCATGGGCATGGTAAGAAATCAGTACGTCTTTTTAATGATATGTTAGATAAGGGCGTGAAGCCAGATCCAGTAACATTTTTATCTTTGTTATCTGCCTGTAGCCATTGTGGTTTGGTTGGTGAGGGCAAGTGGTATTTTGAAATCATGGAGAAAGAATATGGTGTTAAACCTTCTTTACAACATTATGGCTGCATGGTAGACTTGTTTGGGAGGGCAGGTTTGTTGGAAGATGCATATAAATTGATTGAGGAAATGCCATCAAAGCCCGATTCTTCTGTCTGGGGTGCTCTTCTCGGTGCTTGTAGAATCCATGGAAATGTAGAAATGGGTACACTGGCCTCGAGCCGTTTATTTGGAACTAATTCAGGAGATGCCGGATACTATGTTTTGTTGTCAAACCTGTATGCGAAGTATGGGAAATGGGAAGGTGTGGATGAAGTGAGAACATGGGCAAGGGATAGGGGGTTGCAGAAGACTCCTGGGTGGAGTTCGATTGAATTAAATGATAGAACAGAAATCTTCTATACTGGCAACCAATCTCACCCACAATCTCGAGAGATATATAAGGAATTACGAGTCCTGAATGCTAAGTTGAAAGGGATTGGTTATACCCCAGATTATAGTTTCGTGCTGCAGGATGTTGAGGATGACGAGAAAGAAAATATTCTGAGCAGTCACAGTGAGAGATTGGCTATAATGTATGGGATTCTTAATACACCCCCCAAGACCCCCATTAGGATATATAAGAATTTGCGGGTATGTGGTGACTGCCACAGCGTGACAAAATTCATATCGAAACTTACAGAAAGAGAGATCATTGTAAGAGATGCTAACCGTTTCCATCACTTCAAAGATGGAACTTGTTCCTGTGGTGACTATTGGTGACATGCTGAGGATGCTGACCGGCATTAAGTTCTGCACCCGATATCTTTACCCATCCATCTGTTTTGATAACCTTGCATCAATCAAACACTTGCACAAGGATGGGTTTCTCAAGAAGCTGCACAAATGGATTGTTGTCTAGTGGAACTTGGACTCATCTACATATGGAATCTGAGTGTCAAATGCTCACACAGAAGGCTTCAATTGGAAGAAGAAGAAGACGAAGAATGATATAAATGTCAAAATATAGTACACCACTTCAGTAATACTATATGTTAAACCTACAAGATGAGATGATACTGACTTAGTTGATTAAATCAATGATACTTAGGATTTGAATATTTATTTAAAGCTACTAGTTATCTATTCATTACGCATCACTGCCTGGTTGATGTACTTGGTATAGTTCTGATATATTGGTTTAACCGAACTGATTGATTTGTAATATAAAAACGTAATTAAATTAAATGAATTTGAATCCAAATGAATTTTAATTTAATGAATTTGAATGAATACTTTTTTAGATGAAAATACTGTAACATATGTTTCATCTGAGAAAGCATTTAGTTTGGTTCAAATATGTTTGAATCCATTTAATTTAGTTCAGTTCAAATATGTTCGAATCCATTTAATTTAGTTCAGTTTAAATCAATTTAAACTTTTCAGATGAAATATGAAATGTTCAAAGCCTATAAGTATAAATGGATATTCTTTTCAAACTTCTATTGTCCTCCAAACCAAACACCTGCCCTTTGGTCCATTAAGATGAAGATAATCTACCATAATTTGTTCGACTTATCTTTCTCTAGCGAGAGAAAATGTCTATTTGGTTCATTATCTGGCCCAAAGAACAACAGTGTTTCTAGCACATATTGTACCGACGTCATCATGTGTCGTGGAAAATGACTTTCTCCTTCAATATTTGTAGAGAAAGGGAATTGCATATAACATTCTTTGAGAAGCCACATCAGATCCACGAGCCAATCAAAAGCCTGCCCGTCCAAATTATATATGGCAACACCTTCTCTTCCCGTCATTCTCTGCGTGACTAAACCGAATTTTTGTATTCTCCAATAGTGTTTCTTCGATGCTATCTGTAGAACCAAACGCTTCTTCTGCAATAAATGGTACAAAACGCAGAAATTTGACGTCTAATAGTATTACCTTTGACAACATGTTCATTCGTGCATCCAATCCCATCTATCATCATTGATATTGTTAAATATACTTACAATACAATCAAACTGATTAGGTTCTTCAATATTTCTAACAAATCGGACAACTTTATTGTCCTGCAGGTAACTTATTACCTTGCATACCTGCACCTGCAGGACTATAAAAGTTGTAATTTGAATTAGAATTGTACGTAGTAATTGCTAGTTCCAAAATATATTTTGTCATTACTCAGTAGGCGTACATTAGCATTTACCAGAGATTACATCATGAATTCATTATAATTCCGAAAAAAAAAGGGACGGAGTTCTTCTTATTTGGTGGGATTAGGGGAACGTAGCGGACGGATTAAATAAAAAAAAGACCACCTCGGCAACTGTCTTGTGCTTCAGTGCTTTTCATTAAAAAAAAAAAAACCAAATAGTCCCCTTTGCATTCCCGGCCAGATAACCAAAAAATAAGAACCGGAATTTTATACTCCACACGTAACCCGAATTTCGCAGACCTCCAAATTCCCCATCGCATGGCAGCTCCGACTCAATAATAATCCCTAAACCCCAATTAGAACCAATTAGAATGCTGAAAACGTTCAATCAAAAAGCTCCGAGAACAAATCAAATCAGTAGCTAGTCGTGGATATTGGAACAGGATGGGGAATAAGATCGCTCGAACAACGCAGGCATCTGCGACGGAATACTATCTCCACGATTTGCCGTCTTCTTACAACCTGGTGCTCAAGGAAGTCCTTGGCAGGGGCCGATTTCTCAAATCCATCCTCTGCAAGCACGACGAGGGTTTGGTCCTCGTCAAGGTCTACTTCAAGCGCGGTGACTCCATTGATTTGCGTGATTACGAGCGACGCCTCGCTCAAATTCGCGACATATATTTGAAGCTCGATCACTCTCACGTTTGGCCTTTCCAGGTTGCTAAATTTTGTTATTAACGGCTTTGATATTTTTTATACTGATTCAGTTGTGTTTGTTTCGGATTATTATGTTAAGTGGTTACTGCTGCTTTAGCTTGTTTGATCATGAGTATTGAGTAGTGGCTGAAGCTAGATACCTGAGGTTTTGCTGTGATTAAGTTGGTAATATTCATATTGTTGTGTGTAGACACTTTCATAATGCACTTTTAGCTATACCAAGATATGGACACGGATACGGATTGGATAATCGTTATCTAAATTTAAGTTTTGATGATGTGATACGCATTAGGTGTGACTTGCCGGCGAATTAGATCACTCTGTGGTTGGTAGTTACTGTTTGGTGTTAGATGAGAAAGGTCTGTAGGGGATGTATGATCTCTAAGCTAGTAGATGCCATAGATTTGAGGTTTTTTTTCTCGTATATAACTGCATTATGAATGATTGTTTTAAAATGGTCTTTACATATATAACTTTTACTTTGTTTTCCAGACGAGCAACTTGAAAGAATGTGCGTCTGCTGAGTGGCTTGCATTCATTACACTATTGCTTTTGTAAATACTAGATTTAAGGTTATTCTGTGTTGTGTGGATTGCATTCTGGATGTGGGTTCTAGGGGTTTTATTTGAAGTTACTTGAATAAGTTAGGCCTGTCAATTTTAGTTTTATGTCTGGTTCAGCAACTAGGGAGATAATCATTAACCACAAGGAATTCTGGTTAATTTATGGAATGATATCTACTGCATATTTCTCACGTTGACAAGAAACTATAATGCATGATGTTGAATGAGTCACTTATATCTATGCAAGGAATAAAATATAAAACATACACCTACATGCATGATATGTAACAACGTTCTTGACATTTAAATAGATATATAGATATCCTCTTATAGTTCAAGGAATTTTCCCATGAGAATACACATCATGGCATGAGAAATTTTTTCTCCCACTTTAAGGTTACTACTGCGGCTTCTTTCTCTAATTTCAAATACTTATGAATGAATCATTCGGGTTCATTTTGCAGTTTTGGCTTGAAACAGATAAAGCTGCTTATTTACTGAGGCAATACTTTTTTAACAATCTTCATGATCGATTGAGCACCCGACCGTTCCTTAGTCTTGTTGAGAAGAAGTGGTTGGCTTTTCAGGTTCTTGTCTTCACCCATTTTCTTTTGTGAATCCAATGGGATTTATTAATTATTTCTGAGATAAATGGCTATCAGTATCTCACCTAATGTCATGTACAGTTGCTTTATGCAGTGAAACAGAGCCATGAGCACGGAGTATGTCATGGTGAGATGACATTTGAACTCATTGCTATTTAATTCTGTCATTATTTTATTAATCTCACCAACATCTAAATTATTCAGGTGACATTAAATGTGAGAATGTGCTGGTGACTTCCTGGAATTGGTTATATCTTGCTGACTTTGCATCATTTAAGCCCACGTATATCCCATATGATGATCCCTCTGATTTCTCATTTTTCTTCGATACGGGTAGAAGGCGCTGTTATCTTGCACCTGAGGTTTGTGGATAATAGAAATTTCCATTTTTCTAGTAAAGTTGTTAATTATATTTCATAATTTAAAGCACACAATTTGTATGGGAGATAATATAACTGATCTGATGCTATTCATTTTCGGTTAATATCTATATTGCCTTTATTTTGTGCAAATTTTCAGCAATTCAAAATGCACCAAACACCTGAAAAGTAGATCGTTCTTCTAATTGTTTTTCCCCTTATTTTCCGGTTATCAAACACAGATCTGATGATTTTCTAAATTCCTTATCGCAGAGGTTTTATGAGCATGGAGGTGAGTTGCAAGTGGCACCCCTGAAGCCCTCCATGGACATCTTTTCTGTAGGGTGAGTTTGTTCCTGATTTATAAAGGACCAGTTTGTCATTAAAATGTGAGAAATAACTGTGATAAAGAACTAGTATATGAGAACTAACAGGTTTAGTGGGAGGGGGAACTTCTCATCTACTAATCCTTAAAGCAAGGGAGAAACTCTGGGATGGAACATATGCTCTCACTTTCAGTTGATTGTCTATTGTCAGCTTAAAGGAGATAGATACATACATATTGCATTTTGTTTTCCTCAGAAAATAACAATTCACAGTGGAAGATCAAAACAAAAGTGTTATTAACTGAATTTGTTATATTTATCTTAGATTTTTTCCTCTCCATGATAAGTTTGAAAGGATGTATTTTTTCAGAAAAAATCATTGAAAATAAACTTGTATAACTTATTAGTTATAGAAAACTGACAATGTCTTTAGTCGGTTTCCAATTACCTTCCCATGCTATGTCTATGGTTCATGCTGCTTCACATACCATGCTTGGAAACGCCTGACTTTACCACATTCCGGTTCAGGTGTGTGATTGCTGAGCTTTTCCTCGAAGGTCAACCAGTTATTTGAACGCCCTCAATTGCTTGCTTATCGAAGAGGAGATTATGATCCCAGCCAACATCTAGAGAAGGTACTAATATTTTTTTCTTCTTGGTTTGTTTTAGCTGCAGAAAGTATATTTTGATAAAACTAATTATAATTTTGAACTGTTGGATCCTTCCTTTCCCTTTTTCACTGCCTGTCCCAAAAGCTGTCTTATTTAAATTAGTTTTCACCTATCATCAATCTGCTGTAACACTTGACCTCAATGTCAAGGAATTGCTTAGTCACGTTGCTTCAGTGCAGATTCCTGATTCCGAAATCCGTAAGATGGTTCTTCATATGATCCAATTGGACCCAGATTCAAGATGCTCTGCTGAAAGCTACCTGCAGAACTACGCTGGTGTTGTTTTTCCACGTTACTTCTCACCGTTTCTTCACAAGTTCTATACGTTGTTAAATCCTCTAAGTTCTGATGCACGGGTAAGGTACTTGGCAAATGCTATCTGCATCCTGTTTTTGTCTCATTGTACTTTTAATGACTTATATGTCTGCTTCAGGTTCTTGCATGTGAGACTTCCTTCCAAGAAATACTCAGACAAATGATGGGCGCTAGAGGAGTCGAGGATATCAAAACTGAGACAGAAAAATCAGCTAAGACCAGTCAGTTGGGACAATCAATAGATGCCAAACAAGATCCAGACAGCATTCACAAATTTGTCAATAATAGAGTAGACACGGAGGGCCCCGAACATGACCAGTTTGATCTCCTTGGTGATATGAACACCCTGCTCAGGGATGTGAAGCAAAACAATCATCATTTTGGTCTCAAACCAACACCTGATAGTGCAGTCAAATCTATGTATTCCCGAGATCATAAACGACGTGGCTTCCAATCTCCCGGTGAGCTAATTCAGAGTATATCCAATATATTCCAACGAAGTCACCATCCTTTTTTAAAGAAAATTCCGATGAGCGATTTGAAAGCATTGATGTCGGATTACAACAATCAATCAGATACTTTTGGAATGCCTGTTATACCATTACCTCAGGATATAATGAGTTGTGAGGGTATGGTTTTGATTGCCTCACTTCTTTGTTCTTGCATTCGTAATGTCAAGGTCCCATTTATAAAGAGGGTTGCTGTCCTGCTGCTGAAATCTTGTTCTTTATACGTTGATGACGAAGATCGGTTGCAGTGTATTCTTCCTTATGTTATAGCTGTTCTTTCAGATCCTGCAGCCATTGTCCGCTGTGCTGCCTTAGAGACTTTATGTGACATTCTTCCTCTAGTTAGAGATTTTCCTCCTAGTGATGCCAAAATTTTTCCAGAGTATATTCTTCCAATGCTTTCCACCCTTCCTGATGATCCCGAGGAAAGTGTGAGGATTTGCTATGCCAGCAATGTATCTAAGCTGGCGTTGACTGCTTATGGGTTCTTAATTCACTCAATAAGCTTGACTGAGGCAGGGGTTTTAAATGAGACAAACTCATCACGGAAGTCATTTACGCCAGCAGCAGGCACTTCTGAGCCACAGCGACTGAATAGCGATGCACAGCTTGCTCATTTGAGAAAATCTATTGCAGAGGTCATTCAAGATCTGGTTATGGGCCCAAAACAGACACCAAACATAAGGAGAGCACTGTTGCAGGATATTGGCAATCTTTGTTGGTTTCTTGGCCAGAAGCAAAGCAATGACTTTTTGCTACCCGTACTTCCTGCTTTTCTAAATGATCGAGATGAGCAGCTTAGGGCTGTATTCTATGGGCAAATAGTTTATGTGTGCTTTTTTGTTGGCCAACGCAGTGTAGAGGAATATCTTTTGCCCTATATTGAACAAGCACTAACTGATGTCACAGAGTCGGTCATTGTCAATGCATTAGATTGCTCGTCTGTTCTTTGCAGAAGTGGTTTCCTGCGCAAGAGGGTCCTGCTTGATATGATAGAGCGTGCTTTTCCTTTATTATGTTATCCCAGTAAGTGGGTAAGGAGGTCAGCTGTCACTTTTATAGCAGCAAGCAGTGAGAACTTAGGTGCAGTGGATTCTTATGTATTTCTGGTCCCAGTCATACGCCCCTTCCTACGTAGACAACCAGCTTCTTTAGCCTCTGAAAAAGCGCTTCTTGTATGTTTGAGACCACCAGTCTCAAAAGAGTTGTACTATCAAGTTTTAGAAAATGCTAGAAGTTCAGACATGCTGGAGAGACAGAGAAAGATTTGGTACAACACATCCTCACAGTCTAAGCAATTGGATGACTTGGACTTGTTACAGAAGACTGCCAGGGAGTTGGATCCGTTGAAGCCTTGGTCCGATAGGAAAACTGATATTCAACGTCAGAACTCTGGCAAGACAACAGGGGATCGCTTGGATTTAGCCGAGTCTAATGAGAATGAAGGTAAGTTCAAGGCGGTGGGAAGCTTAATGCAAAATATTTTGAGTGAGGAAGCTCATGATCATGTTACCTCAGAAAAATCTCAGTTGTCTGGATTTATCTCACCACAAATGAGTATTGTGAATAGCTTTATCGATAAATCATCAGAAAGCATACCATTGTACTACTTTAAGGTTGATAAAAGAACAGCAGGAACTGTTCCAGCCGCATCTGATTCATCACTTCCATCCAACACTTTAGGTTTCAGTTCATCTTCTGTGCCTTGGATGGATCCTGTAAACAAATCCTTTACCTTAGCCAGCTCTACTCCAACTCCTAAGCTTGTCTCAGGGTCAGTTTATGTGGGTAATGGCCCTTCAATGTTGAGGAGAGTTGTGCATGAAGTAGAGGAAAGAGAAACTTGTGAAGCAGCTTATCTCGGTAACAAATTTAATGAGATGGGAGTAACTGACAGGATAAAAGGGAGTTTGCATTCTGCAGATAATCAATCTTCTTCCAGTGAAACAACAGAGCCCTCATCTTTAGCATGGTCAGCAACCATTCCCGACTCAGGTTGGAGGCCTCGTGGGGTATTAATTGCACACCTCCAGGAGCACCGATCTGCTGTCAATGATATTTCCATCTCAATGGACCAGCATTTCTTTGTCAGTGCTTCTGAAGATTCTACAGTGAAGATATGGGATTGCAAGAAGCTTGAGAAGGACATTTCATTTAGGTCTAGGCTAACCTATTCATTGGGTGGAAGTCGAGCACTATGTGTTGCAGTGCTTCAAGGTTCTAATCAAATTGTGGTTGGGGCAAGTGACGGGATTATGCACATGTTCTCAGTGGATCACATCTCTAGAGGGCTTGGTAATGTTGTTGAAAATTATTCAGGTATTGCAGATGTGAAGAAGAATGCTTCTGAGGAAGGTGCTATTCTAAGCCTTTTGAACTATTCTTCTGATGGTAATTCAAGCAGGATGATTTTATACAGCACACAGAATTGTGGGATTCATCTTTGGGATACAAGATCAGGTTCCAATGCATGGAAGACTAAAACTTTCCCCGAGGAGGGTTATGTTTCTTCTCTGGTGGCGGATCCTTGTGGTAATTGGTTTGTATCAGGATCATCAAGGGGTGTGCTTACCCTGTGGGATCTGAGATTCTGCATACCTGTGAACTCATGGCAATGTGCTGTTCCATGCCCTATCGAAAAGATGTGTCTCTATGTTCCTCCTGCCACTGCACCCTTGTCAATTGCCTCTAGACCGCTAGTTTATGTTGCAGCTGGGTGTAATGAAGTTTCTCTCTGGGATGCAGAAAATGGCAGCTGTCACCAGGTATGTAGGCCTGGTTTATGTGCGGTCCTCTATACATTGTGTTGGAGTATAGCATTTGCCGAGTGATGTGTCTAATAATCTCCTTACTTTCTAATAAACATAATTAATTTATCATTTCCTTTGTTGTTAGATATTAACATTAATTTCTTTTAGATAACAGCATTTGCTTCAACTACCTGCTTAGTGGCTTAATGCATCCATGATGAATAAGCTATGTGCTCAGTAATCCTGGATGATTCAAATCTAAAATGCAAATTTTTATCATTTTATAAATCCATGGATGCTGTTACTGGTAGTCATGCCGTTGCTCGACTGATAATTGTAACATAAGTGGAAAAGCCAGTTGTGGTTTGGTCTGCATACCAAAACTATTTTATAGATAACTGATTCTCTTCTCCTTTCAGGTATTTAGGTCGGCGAATAATGACTCTGATGCTGAGAACTGTGAATCCCCTTCAGTATTGGGGAGACCATCTAATAAGATTAATGCTAAACCAGACACAAGGCGGAACATGAATTCTAAATACAGGATTAACGAGCTGAGTGAACCTCCTCAGCGGGTTCCTGGTGTCCGTGCATTACTTCCATTACCTGGTGGTGATCTTTTGACAGGAGGAACTGACTTGAAAATCCGTAGGTGGGATCACAGCAGGTACTTATTTGCTCACCAGTTTGTTATTCTAATTTCTAAGTCCCATCTCTGTTCTTTATTCTTTGAATTACTTCTACTATGTCTCGGCTTGTTGATTACTGACATTGTATGCAGCCCTGAACGGAGTTATTGTGTGTGTGGACCATCTATTAAAGGAATGGCAAATGATGATAATTATGAGGCAAAATCTAGCTTCGGGGTGAAAATTGTGCAGGTATTATCTTTTTTTTTTAATAATTGAACCATTACAATTTCACAAGTAGTAGTAATAAACTATAAATAATCTCGCACTTGGCGAGAATTGAACCTATGATCTCTGACCTCTAGTGTGATGACACCTAATCTAACCAATTGAACCAATTGAGCTAGACCTCATTGGTGATCTTATTCATCTTCTTAATTTATTTTTATTTTAATTTTTTGCTGATGGCAGTAGAGTAAAAGTTTTATATACGATATTTAAAGGACTGTTTTCTGAAATGTCCTACAAGAGTGTGTTTGCTCAATTCAACCTTTGAACTAATGCAACGTCTAAACCAACATGTGGATTGGATTCCTTTCATTTCCTTAATATGTTTCAAAATATTTTGTACATATGTGAATAGAAATTAAGTAAAGTTTTTGTGCACTGTTGAGGTGATCCTAAAACATCCAAAACTCCGTTATTTTTTCCTGACCAAAAAACAAAATCACAAATAAAACATGCCAAGCACTCAAATTTATCTTTTGCTTTATCTTACGGGGCTGATGAAAATGTTCCATGAGTTGCTCTATTTTGATATGCTGCCATTCTTATGATTGAGTTGCTTTTCTAAAATCAGGAATTAAGGAGACGTTCGGCAACCAGGCTAACTGGAAAAGCAATTCTTGCTGCCGCTGCCACAGATTCTGCAGGGTGTCACCATGATTCTATACTGTCCCTGGCTTCTGTGAAATTGAACCAGAGACTACTAATATCAAGCAGTAGGGATGGAGCCATTAAAGTTTGGAAGTAGAGAACCTTCATAGAGTTGTAGCTTGCTGTACATAGTTAGTTAGGGCAGTCAGAATAAGTGTACATATTACAGAAACAGATTTATCTTGTGCAGAAAATTTGCGACTTTTCTTGTCTATGTATTTATCATTGTAGCTATTGTGCAGTTGAGTCTTTTATATGTAAGAAGTTAACTTAGTTCCGACTAGTTACAACTATAGCCATGCTCCATGAGCATACAGTAATACTCTTATAAATGAATTTCAGCAATTAGTTGTTACAGGAGAGTTGTGTTTCAGAGCCTCCTATATCTAAGAGTTGTATGACTGGAACATCAAATATAAACTGACATACTTGCCTGTTATTTTGCCGTCAGTGTTTGGATATACTATAATTGTTTGATCATTATCAACAGCAGAATTAGACCACCACATAAGAGGTTTTATCCCACAAGTGACATTGAGGATCACTAGTAAAATTTGTGCAACAATACATGCCTAGCAAAGAAATGTGCGTTTGTTAAATCCAATGTCTCTTCTTTGCCAAGCAAACTGGTTTACACAGTAAATACCCAACCTACAACCAATGACGAAGGGATAGCTGAATCCGCAGCATCTATTACTGTGGGTCATGCATCTAAAGAATAACGAACAAAAAATGCATCGTCTTAAGAAGCTCGTCAGCATTTCACCCTCAAGTTTGTATATATTCTGGTGATATATCATTCATCTAAACCATCTAAGGATTTGATCAACGATACATCATTGCTCTGAAAAATTAGGAGTCTGCTTACTACTGCTCTGTTTAAACAAAACAATTATGTGCATGTGTTCTAACAATAGCTTCACAGAAAACACAGTGACATAATGGAATAATAGATATATTGCTCTTTACCGCCACCATATTCTCAAATCAGCTCCCAGCAAACGGTTGATCTAGAGTAGAGCTTCCTTAAGGGGGCAGCAACAACATATTTTGCTCTTGTGACACCACAGAACTGTCAAATTATGTTCAACTCTTGTAACTTGGAGGTTATGAAAGCTAATGCACAACAAAGATACTGTACCAGTGAACTGTCAAATTATTGCTGTTAACTCATGGAACTTGGAAGAATATGAAGCTAGTGCACAACAAAGTGCAAGTTTGAAACATTACGGATGACAATGCACTGTATTTATGTAAACATCATGCCAGTCAGCACATCTCACAATTAAAATTAATGGATACCCTGCATTCTGACCGCACATACTATCACATAAAGAGCAGTCGGGAAATTTTACCAAAAGCACTTACATATATTGGGGTGTCCAGAACATGGAATTAGCTTAATGTAAACATTCAAAAAGGGATAATGAAATCATGATAGCAATAAACAAGCAGCCAAAGCTAGGATTGAAGTGTTCCATCATCCAAAGGAGATATAAAACCACAAGATTCAGTTTTTACAGTGGCAGTAATAAATAATAATAATAATCAGTTTTATCCATTATAAGATTGCATAAGATGAGAACCATGTTCGATCATTAACTCCAAAAGGCCTTATTCTTCAACAAGAAATAAATTAACTCAGAAGCTAGTATCACAATGAGGCTCGAAAACCATCCATCACATGAACTAGAAAGTCGAAAGTAGGCGGAATGGGTGTATCAACTCAATCAAGGTATTAATCGATCAAAGGAGATGCTTTAACAAAAACAACAACAACAACAACAACAACAACAAGAATAATAATAATAATAATAATAATAATAATAATAATAATAATAATAATAATAATAATAATAATAATAATATTGATGACTGCATAAGATGTGAAACATGTCGTCAGATAATTAACTCCAAAAGGCATTATTCTACAACAAAAAATTAGGAAAAACAAAATAAAACTTAAAATAAGCTAATATCACAATGAAGCCCAGTTAATGCGAAAACATATTGGAAGAATTCGAGAAACCTTTCACTTGAACTCAAAAGTAGGTGGAAGAGGCGCATCAAAGCTCTCCAGAATCTCAGCATTGACACCAGCAGCAGGAGCATTACTACTACTACTACTAGCCTTATTCTCCTCTCCCTTGCCAAACCAACCCCCAAACCACGAAGAAGAAGAAGCTTGTTCCTGCTGTTGAGGCAAATCATCAACGAAAATCGGAGCCTCCTGAGGAGCAACCATGACCTTATTCAACATAATCCCAGCTCCTTCAATAAGGGCCAACAGAACGCCTCCAAAAGCAGCAGATCTCGAAGCAGCCTTGAAACCCTGGCGCATAGACAAGAGTCCACCTGTACTAGCTCCAGCGAGGATCGAGTTCCAAGGATCCTCCTTCTGGCGGACGTAGACGAGAGAGCAATCGAAGGCGGAGAAGAGACCTCCCCACACGGCGAAGCTACCTCCGACACGTGGTGCGTTCATACGGATGGCCTGGGTCCCGCCGGAGCAACGCATGCCGATGGGAGATTGGTAGGCGCCTTTGAGGAAGTGGAAGGCGGATCCGCCGACTGCGCCCATTCCGAAGGCGCCGCCGATGTCGTCGAGGATCCGATCGGGGCAGGGCTCCCGTGAGGTATCCGATGTGCTCATGGCGGCGATTTAATTGAGAGTGATTGGGTTATTATTGTTCAGCTGCTGAGTTTTGTTGGGTGAGAGAGAGAGAGAGAGAGAAGGGTTCAAGGAGGGTTTTGTAAAAGGGGAGGAACAACTTGCGAAAGGGGTCAACTCTCAACTTATCAAATAGAATAGGGCATCAAGCATAATTAATAAAATCCAACCGGACTCAACTGCCCTTCTATAAACATCCTAATTTAGAAAAATAACATATTCATATTTCCACTAGGAATATAATTAACTAACACCTCTATATTGTTAATATTTCTATTCATAAAAAAAACATAGTACTATATATTTTTAATTAATTAAGTATAATATATTTTCATTAATAATTCCTATCTTTTGTTATATATACCTTTTAATAGTTAGTTAAGCTTCATCCAAACATAACCACTCTAATTTTATTGACTATCTTTATAGCTTATATTAGGAATGTAGGCAATGTCTTTCCTAAATCTTAAAGTGATTGTTTGCGAGTTATTCTCTCAAGGATTTTGGACCGATGCGGTTACTCTTCGGTACTTTTAAAGTCGGGATAAATGTTGACAGCACAAACTAATACACATGTTATTCTTTTATGCACTTTGTATTTAACTATGCGTACACCGAGAAATTTTTGATGTTTTATCCATCCTAAAGTTGCTCAAGAACAATACATGACGCTGAATATTTTATGGACGTATTTTGTAAAAGTATGAAGGTATGATGCAACTTGTTGGTAAGAGTGACGTTTTCAATCTCTCTAAAATTTTACAGAATAAAATGCCATTTTTTTAGGGAAATAATAAGCCGGACATTTTTTTTTCCCTAACATCAACAATAATACTAATAAACCGACATTTTTTTCCCTCACATCAACAATAATAATAATAAACCGACGTTGAAAGTTCTTTGCTTGATTCTTATTTTGCATAGAGGAAGAAAAAGATTAAACAGCTAATAACCTATGTATGAATGGAAGGAATAAACTTTATCAGAGGCCTTTTGGACTTTTGTTCCACCACAAAAATCAATTTGTCCAATCACCGAAAGCAACAACATCATGAATTCATTAGCTTAAAGCAGTCTCAAATCATGGAACATTTACATTGATGATAACACACAACATTAGTTCATCATCAACTATTTGATCATCTTTACCTCATCAATCAAAAATCCTTACTATACAAAGTAAACATGAACTGTTGCAGGGGCAAGAAGTCCAGGACTCCATCACCACCACCAAAAGAGCAGCCACAAAAGGAAACAACATTCCCAGATTACAAAGATGTAAAACATGAAGTTGTACTCCGAATTCCAGGCTGCAAGGTCCATTTAATGGACCAAGGCGAAGCTATCGAGCTAGCAGAAGGAGATTTCGAGGTTGCTCGAATATCAGATGAGAATGTGTCTCTTGCTACTGCCATCAAAGTTGGTGATGAACTGCAATGGCCTTTGACTAAAGATGAGCCTGTTGTCAAGCTAAGTCCCTTGCAGTATCTCTTCTCTTTGCCAATGAAGGATGATAAGCCCTTGAGCTATGGGGTAACTTTTTCGGATAAGAGTGGAAAGAGTTTGAGCTCGCTGGATTCATTTCTTGCTGAAAATTCTTTGTTCAGTAGTAGTACAAACAGTTCGTCTTCGAAAAGAAAGGGAGGTGTTATTAACTGGAAAGAGTTTGCACCAGCTGTCGATGATTATAACAGTGTTCTGGCTAAGGCGATTGCTGGTGGGACTGGTCAGATTGTTAAGGGGATATTTAAGTGCAGCAATGCTTATGTTAATCAGGTAAGACTGCACACACATTATAAGTTCCTTTATATAAGCTATTGCAATCATAATTCTTGACATGTGTATATGATCAAACAGGTGCAGAAGGGAGGGGAGAACATTCAAACTCGTGCTTCGGAGCAGAAAAAATCCGGTCTTGCAGATGAAAGTATTTGCTACACCAACGAAGATTCTGTTAGCAAAAAGAAGAAAGCCGGTGTGCTCAACAAAAGCCTGAAACGGTATCCATCAATCTGTTGCTTTCAATGCGGTTTGTTTTTCCCTTTCAATAGTTAGTCTTGAAGAATAATACTACATATTTGTGATGGAAGTGCGAGAAAATTGTCGAAAATGACAGAGAAAATGAGCAAAGCGATGCTGGATGTTATCGGGGTAGCTAGTGGTTCGGTTATAAAACCTGTGGTTCGATCTGAAACCGGAAAGAAGGTCCTTTCTATGGTTCCTGGTGAAGTCCTGGTGGCTTCACTTGATGCAGTTAGTAAGTGTTTTCTCTTCTTTCAAAAACTATATACTTGTATGTAACACATAAGTTAGATTCTAAGTTTTGATGAAATGACAGACAAAATACTAGATGCGGCTGAAGCTGCTGAAAAGCAAACCATGGCAGCCACTTCTGGTGCAGTTTCAAGGATGGTCACTAATAAGTAAGTTCAATAAGCCATTTGGAATTTCAGTCGTTTTGTGGAACAACTTTATGTTCTACACTGGTACTGCATAGGTAAATTCCTCTTAATTAGCACACTTAGCACATTGCCATGTTGTATGATTGTATCCAGTTTGATCAAAGAAAACAAGTTACTTGCATTACATCATCAATCAAGGGCAATTAATTAAGTTGTGAAACTGACATGAATTAATGGTTGATAATAGGTTCGGAGAGAGTGCTGGTGAAGCAACAGAAGACGCTCTAGCAACAGCAGGGCATGTTGCAGGGACGGCTTGGAACGTGTTCAAGATACGCAAAGCCATCAATCCTGCTACATCTATGTCTAAGGGATCTGTTCTCAAGAATGCAGCTAAATCATATAAGCCAAAGTAGTAGTATCTATTGTAGCTGTTACAAACACTACTTTTCTGTTTAACAGCAGAGGATACATTATTATTCATTTATATTCAGAATCAAGCTCTGCATTATGTGGTCCAACTTATCTTAAGGCCTGCTTGCTGCATTTCTAACCAACAATTCATCTAATTACTAATTTTATTTATTTTCAAAAAGTTGTTTTTTCATGTAAAATATGATTACTCTTAAACTCATCTTAGACTATTAGTTTACATTAAAAAAAAAAAAGACTTTCACTATTCCTAAATTAATTACACGGACTTTTTGTAATAAATTTGTACTAAAGTCAAACACACTTAACTTTACTGTATTTTTCCGAAGAAATAAATGTGTACCTTATTCGTAGTATGAAAAACGTTTCCACCCATTTTAATTTTTCTGAAATTTTGGACCGTTACAACTATAACTATTATGTTTTTAATAATATTTTAGAAAAATATACAAGGGAAAAAAAAAAGTAGGAAATATTTACTACTGTGTGGTAGGTTGAAGGTACAGTGTACAAACAAAAAAGCCCAAAGTCTAACCGCTAAAGTAGATGGAGTAACTATAAACCGTTACGGCCCAGTTCACCATGGTGTGAAAACTAGAACTAGTAGTCTAGTACGGATAGTTTTCCTATTTCGGACACATCTCTCTGACCTTCAATCATCCTAGTATCTAATCTCATGATGAAAAAGACATAAATAACCTCATCATCATCTCAGTTCCCCAAGATTCCGCTCCCTCTCCTCCTCCGCCACCATATTCCAATACCAAACTCTAAAAAATCAATGGAGTTTCCACCTTCATCAATTAACAACAACAAGAACAGCATATACAAGCTTTCAAGGAGCATAAAACGGAGAGACAACACCCTCTACAACGCCCTCCGATCCATCTACCAGGACTCCATCTTCGTCGGAGAGATCTCTCTTCTCTGGCCTGAGCTACCTCTCCTCGCCAATCTTAGGTGTGGCCTATGGTACTCCAGAAACTTCCACTCCAATTGCTACTTCAAATCCACAGATGGTCACACCAACAACTTGTCCTTCAACACCTCTCGCCTCAACCTCCATGTTGCCATCCTCTCTGCCCAGGTAAGTACTACTACTAATTCATTCTTCAATTCCATTCTTTCTATTTTATGATTTAATTTGTTTTTTGGTATGTTCATTGAACAGAGAGGTGGGTGTATGATTGTGGATTCTACAAGAAAAGGGAAGAGGTTTCCTGATAGTATGTCCAAGACTATTCCCATTTGGACCTGTGTCTTGAACAGGGCCATTAGGAATTACAGGCAGAACATGCTTACTGTGAGTCGAATTTCGAAATAATATCAAGTTCTCATCATATAGGAGTTTGAATGTATGTGAATAGGTCTATTGCAACTTTATGTCAATGTGGTAAGTTTATATGGCTAGTAACTAGTAGGCCATTGAAGTAATAAACACGCAAAAGTTTATCTAATTCGCCTATTTCTGTAGGATGCCATTGCGGTTCCAATGTCGTGATCATTATTGAGAAGAATTACTAGTGTTTAGAATGCAGTATAAATTTTATATATATGCTATGGTGCATTTTGTTGATTCGAAAGCATTCAACAGGAAGCAGCTACCTCGGATGGGCTTGGCAATATTGAAAACGACTTCTCTAGTTGGGATTGTTCTTTACATCTTCCGCTCTGGGTTTCAGAAACCGAGAGGATGATGATAGAGAAACATTTGGAAGAATGGACTAAGTGACTTGGAGGCGTGTGGAGCTGATATTGCTTCTATTGCGTTGTCTTTGAAGAAACCTCTGAGGCCGCTATGGATTTCGCAAAGAACTGTGATCTGGTTGAATGAAGTGCCGGACTATGATTCATGGGACTTTACGCCTATCATACTAGTCTCTGCGTCATCAACAAGTGGGAGTGTGCAAAATCGGACTACATCTGAGTTTAGTTGGAATTATATTCCTGGAGCTGGAGATGATGAGGAGAGCTGGGCTAGAGGCTTAACGCCAGGTCTTTTCTGGGAACATGCTTATGATATCATAAGTGCAGGTCCTGATACGTGTAATCAAATGATTGCGAATATTGTTGAGAAAGATAGAGTTAGTCGTGCACGAAGGGGTGAACATGCTCCTCAAGTGTCTGTTAAGTCTTCAAAATGTATAACTAGTGAAAATAAGATTCCTGTAGAACAGTTGGTAGATGGGGAGAATGGAGCTACAGGTCTGGAAAAGTCGAATGATGATCATGGCATATCATTTTTGGGCTCAACAAACATTGCAGTTTGTAAAAGTCAACATGGTAAACTCATTTCTCTGTCATCTTTGTATTGGAAAAGTCACAGAAACATTGATACTACTATGTGGTGATAAAGAAAGCCTTGGTTCCACGTTAACTCAAATATACTTGGATGATATTTTCTTTAATGTGCTTCAAGTTATGAATATAAGCTTGTGAAACCAACAGTATGAAATCTCTTCTTGCAGCTTCGGAAGTCCTCGATTCCTACTCTGTATTAAACTGTGACACGGTGTCATTTCCTGACACATCGAACGATGCTGAAGGATATTTGCATCTACCAATTCTGGTAAATTAACATATTAATGAGAAAAGCTCATCATATTACTTTGATGTTGAAGTTACTTGGTCATTTAATTGACATGTCTTTCTTTGATTCTTTTTTACCCAATTTACAAACAGGATTCTAAGTTCGATCGTTATTCTTTGTTAAAGAATCTTCCTGCTGCTTTAGATTTTGCTAAGAAGCAATTGAGAACAGGGAAACCTCTTCTTGTTTGCTGCAGCAGTGGTAATCTCTCTTCTAATGCAGCTCTTCATTCCGTGGGAACTAACTATGTTGTTATGCATGCTTTTGAGTTGGTTGTTGCGTGTGTACTCCTCGTTGCTGCTGTCTTAATCCAGTTTGCTTTTACTTGTGGTATTTTGCAGGAGAAGATATAAGCATATGCATTTGCTTGGCAATCTTGAGTTCATTATATGATGAATCAGGTAATGTTCCACACTACAATTGCAATCAGTTTAGTCCCATGGAATTGATCTGTTCCAATATATACACTTTTATCGCGCTTCAGTAAAATTCCTTCATTGTTCTTGACTGTGTTGTAATTTTAAATATTTTGACAGAACAATTTGTTGGTGAGAAACTCAGCACAGAGATGGTGATCAAGAAGGTAGAATTGCGAAGGCGATTAGTGTTTATCTGCAAATTTGTAGTCAATGCTAGGCCATCAAGAGGAAATGTCAGACAAGTGTTTAATTACCTTCTTAACCAAGGATCAAACAATTTATGTATGATCATTCAAGATTAAGCTATTGTTGGATTATAGCTTAATCAGTTAGTCATCAGTTTAGACAGCTAGGATTGCATCTGGGAAAATGAAGGGTGAGTTAGTTGGCGAACTAACCTCGTCTGATTCAGCTCAATTGACCTCCATGTGATGTGTAATTGGTATAAATAGTTAGTCTAGATGATTCCTTAGTAGTACGTAGCTAGACACTTTTACACACTCAATTACACAGATTACACTGTGGTGAGAATTTAGCGGTCAGTGTTCTTTAGTTTATGCAGATTGATCATCTCTGATTTGATTCTGTGTTTGTAACTTGTAGTAATTCTCAAGGGGTTTTCATTCCCTGGTCATAGTGAAGCTAGATTATGGTGGTCCTCTGTGCATGTAGATTAACTTGATCGAAGCACGTTAAATCTCTGAGTTCTCTGTTTCGTTTTGTGCGTTTGTTGTCATTGTTTCGTCTCTAATTGTTCAACAGCTATATTTCTATATACTCTGCCCATTCTATAAGATAGATAGGCAATTGCCAGTTCTGGAAAAATGTCAATCCACTCTTCTATATGAGCCGAAGCTTTTGTATGTTTATAACTAGGTGAAATTAGATCACAGATGCAACCTGCTGAAATCTGAATGATTGAAAACCACTGGATTTATGAAGCACCAAACCATAGTGGAGAAGTCTACAAAGACATCATATTTATTTCCACCAACAGAAATCATACAAACTATGCAAATCTATGCATGTACACTGCTAATGACAAAATTCTGATCAATACAATCACATCTAAGTATGCATGTGTGGTAATAAAACTTGAAACAAATAAAAGAGGACTAACAAACAATTTGCAGAATAAGCATATGGTACTAGTATAATTTAAGGAATGAACACAAAGCCCAAACTTGAAGAACTCGCTTTCTTCACATCAAATATTCAGAATGGTGAATCGTCCATGCTGATGCAGCTTTTAACTCGGAGCAGGGGGGAAACTGCTTTTGCAGGTCATAACTTATGATTGAACCAGCAGGTATTGCCATCAAATCATGACGTTTTCTTGGGCAAGTCGTAGGTTTTCTTGAGAAAAATTGATGCTATCTTGTCATTCCGACAGCACAAAACCCGTAAGATTGTGTTCGGATCAGTTGGACTCCAGTAACCTGTTATTGGTGGCAATGGGAGCTTTGATTTTGCAGGGGCTCCATGTTCTGGACTAGCACGTTTTAACTGCTCAATAAGGTTCTCAGTATCAGATTCAAGGAGGGGAAGAATACCTTTTATTGTATTTGAATTCTTATCAATCAAGTCCTCTGGCAAACCATCTCCATTTGACCAGAATAACTCTGATAGAAACTTAACATCCTCCTTTATCATAGCAGCATCGTGCAAAGTAAAGGCCCGAGAAGGTAAGGCACCAAGCAAAACCAACAAAAACCCTTCAAAAGAAGCTCTCATTATGTTGGTTATGACACGAGTTCGGACCCTGTCATGAACTGTCACGGAGATTAATTCTAAATTCTGCTCCAGCTCCTGGAGGAAAGGTTCAATTCTGGATGAAGAAACATCACCCATGTACAGGTAGTCCCAGAAAACATGATTAAGATCATGAAATACCACTCTGTAAGCAGTTGATTCAGAGAGTTCATGGATTCCTTCCAAGCACAAAGCTATTGAGGTCCCGAATTTACCCTCTGCAACATTTTCATCGCGTACAAATCCAGAATCCCTCAAACTGGACATTGTCCGTTTCTCTATAACCTCCAGTTCTTTCCGGATAGCATAGAAGGTATTAATGCGAAAGCATAATTTTGGTATGCTACACGAGTCTTCTCCATTTTTACCAAGCACCAGAGATTTCCTACCTGCACCTGTAAGTGACCTGTCTTTCCTCTTAAATGCTCCAAATTTTGATCCTGCATTGCATCGGGTCAGCGGTGGCAGCGAGGGGATGAATGAAGCTCGAGATCCTGATTATAGATAGGTACTAATTAATACTGATAGATCAAAAAATTGCACTAGTTAACTATATGTCTATTTAACACAAGAGTTTACCACAGTCAGATTTTGCTTTCGTGATGTAATGTTGAAGATGTTTATCTAAACCTCCCATTAACTCAGGAAGCAAAGCAGGATGATATGGTATTGGCAACAAAAGAAATGCTTCCAATGTTTCGTCCATGATGCGTAGAACCTCCACGGCGGAAGGTGCAACTCGCCCTTTATTTACTTCAGGATTCCAGACCTGTAAGAGAAGAGTTAACTTAAACACACGAAGAAGTTTGATGGACCAAGTCTTGCAGAAAGAAGAAGATGACTCACTATACCTAAACTACAGAGAACTGGACAGAAAAAAATCACACACGAGAGAACCATTTGTCTCACAAAAAGTTGAATTATTTCCAGTTTTCCACATCTCCATGCCATAACTCAAACTTGTTACTTCTATCTAATTTCCACGCAATCAATAAGAAGTATATTTATCAGCAGACTAAAATGGCGGAGATACATATCCTACTTAGAACTTCATACTATTCTAATCCCAGGTTTCTCTGAGAACCACAGTCAGAAAATTAAAAATAAATTGTTAATTGCACAAATCAGGTCACTATATATTTGGATGTGACCTGGATCAACTGATTAATATTCGCATCCTGGTGAGCTCGTTCGCCGCACATAAAGTCATAAAGATATCTAATTTCTGGCAAAATTGCTTAAGGCAGATGTTTTTATTCACATAGGCTCTAATACACCTGTAAAACAATGGTTTCAACTATGATAGAACTCACTGGACACAAAACACAATCATTCACTTTGATTTCTCAATTGCCTTGAATTCTCAAGCCTCACGTGTGTCAGTGTTGGGGGGGGGGGTTCAAGCCTCACTGCTTCTTGCCCACGTTTTCTCTACCTCCCCAACCCCAACTTGATATCAGACTTACTAATACCTTCCTCAATCAGGGAGTCACACACAATATTCTTTACAGTTAGCCAGCAACTAATTTACGTTTTCAATTCAGAATGTGCAGGTATGCACATAACTTAACATCAAAGATGCTTAGCTCGACCGTGCTCTCCATAATAAGCCATATTAATGGATACTGCAAATTTGATTGGATATGTAAGGATTGTAAATTTATTTATGTAGTTAGTATTAAGATAAGACATAATGTTGCAAGAGTTTAGGCGTGCTTACACATGTATGTATCTTCACTTACGTGCACACATATGCTTAATTATAGTATACATTCTTTATGAACATACATTTGCCAAGCACAACATATTAGCATACATTCAACATGCTCAGCATGACGCGGAATGTAAGATGATATTCAGAACAAAAACTGCTTTTTGTGAACTCAAAGTTATCCAAAATTTCAATAAGGAGTATGGTGTATACAGCAGCTATACATCCTAAACAGCAACATATTTAAAATAAAATAAAAAAATAAAATAAATTAATTAATTTTAAAAAATAAAGGAACACTCTATCGTGTGTACCTCTTGTCGCAAACTTCTGTCAACCCATTCACCGAAATGATCAACTCTTGTCTGTATCCATGACTTCACCAAGTTGGCAATAACAGCCTCAGCTTCGTAAGGAGCCAGCTCTTGAATGATTGCTTTCCCACCATCTTCGCTGTCCACTGAATCAGCAACTGCCATCTCTACGAGATCCTTTTCAAGCTTTTCAGCTGCTAGCAACACTTGTATGGCTTCAGGAGTTAATTCGGTTATGCCAGAAACAAAATGCTTAAGCTCATTCGCATAGCAGGCATGTAGAGTAGCAACAGCTACCCCAGTGGCAAGTGGATGCCATTTTTTCAGTACAGGGCTATAAATTTCCTTCTCATTGAACGCGATGTCATGAATATTTTGCGCAAGGATGGAAAGAAGAGGAAGTGGACTGCGCTGATGTTTAGATGATTTCTTTATTGAGATTATCTTCTCTTTTTCCTGTCTTCAAATGGAGCAAACAGATGTCTGAGTCATACTTACCCAAAGAAAAGCTTTAGAAGTTGGTCAGTTACATACGTACATGCTTGACAAATTATACAACAGTGAATATATCTCAGGCTCAAATGGTTGAGGGACAAATAAGAAAAATGCCTGAAAACAACACTTTAGAAATTACAAGACAAAGATATGGGTCATCAGAGAGGAGGGGGGAGGGGGTTCACTATGGTGTCACCCAAAGATTTGTTTATGAGACTGCTTAGCTACATGGCAAACTAAGTAAGTAAAGGATATTCTTGAATGCAATTGTACAATTTAATTCCCCTTGTGCTGTTTACAAGAATTACTTTGAGCTGTTAAAAAAAAAAAACCATGATAACTATGCAATTCCAGTTTTTTAGCATCAGAAAAACCATTTCAGTAAATCGCCAAAGCATGCAGAGCAGCAGGGGTGAGATATTGCTGAGAGGTCAAAGTTCAGACTGACGGAAAAAAAAAAAAATATCAACACAGTTAAAAGTGAAAAAGAAAGAACGTTGACTAATGGCATGGCACAATAAGTTTTACGAAAAAAGCTCTTTCTAAACACTTGCCTGGGAAAAAGCACTGCGCAGTGACGACCTGATATAAGTATCTACCCTGTTGCGTGCCACGTCTGCCTCTTTACTCCTCTTTTCGTACTCGTGACAACCATCTGCTACCAATATTTTGGCCGCTGATACTCCAAGCGACAAAATACTTTGCATCACATCCATATTACCCCTGTAGAAACTATCATGGTACCGAAGAAGCATTTTTTCCGCCCAATCTAGTATCAGGTCTGATGTTGAACTCAAAATCTTTACATATGTTGGATCACATATTGTTTTTGCATCCATTTTCACTACTGCCATCATCCGATCAGCAGCAAAAAGAAGTTCATCTTCAATTTGGCTAGTCGTAATATATCGACGCAGTAAAACCCACATAAAACAAAGATTGTGAATCACTTGATTTATCCCAAGGATAGCCCACGTCTTCTCGATAAGCTCTAACACCTCATCCACTTCATCTATAATATACGTTTCATCATTTACATCGAAACAGGCTTCTAACATTATCTGGTAGAGATGAAGATTAAGTGGGACTCCATCTGCCCAATGACACGTGTCTGGCGCGGAACCATCAAATGATCTGTAAGCAAGTTGAGACACAAGGTCACGGAGGCTTTTCATCACTTCACTATGGTTCCCCGTCTCAATCGGTTTCTCTCTGGCTGAGTGCAGAATCTCCTGGAGCTTCTCAGACTCCATTCGCGACTCATCTAATGGAAGGTATGGATGTACAAGAAGACCAACTTCCAAAACTTTCATAATTCTCTTCTGCCATGCAAAATATTCTTGGTGACCAGTAAAGTCTAATGGCCTGAAGTGTTGCAATAATTCTACAGGCAAAACCAGTGACTCAATTCGTCGTCCAAGCTGTCATCAAATGTGAAACAAAAAATAAACACCTAGTAGTTACTAACAGCAACATGCAGTATAAGATTTTTTTCACAAACTTCCTAATTGACTTTTTCGAACCAACTTCGACCGCAAATTACTCATTATACCGGAACAAAATATAATGAAATTGTATATACTTTCATAATATTAGTTTTATAATATATTGTTAAGGTTTAATTTAAGAGAAATTCGTGGTTAATCAATTCGGAAGTTTGCAAAAAAAAAAAACAGGGAGGTTCGTAAAAAACAGAGCAAGTACTATCAAATATCAACACTATGCACACAAAACAGCAGAAATACCAGAGGAAATCAATCAATCATATATAGCTTGTGAAGTATTATTTTATTTAGCATTTCGAAATGATTAACGGGAAAATTAACAAAGAATAAAAAGGTTTATACCTGACCGGCAGCAACTCGTAGCAAACCACGTCGGATCCTGGAATCGGTCTGGTCGGAAACCTTCATCTGGACTCTGATTAGCTCACCAATACTCGCAAATCTCTTGAATCCGATTCAACAATTTTGGCCTTCTTCTTCGTCATACCTAGCGCCTTCTTAACCTTGCTGGGACCGGTGGAGGATAGAGACCTCTGCATCGAGAGGGAGGTCGATCTCGAAACCTCCTTAGGTTTGGAATTGGAGACATAAGTGAGAGGCCTGCCGGTGCCGGAGCTCCGGCATGCTCCGACGAGGATCTCGTAGGCGGTTTCTCGTAGCTCCAACGGCGATAGGTCGAATCCTAGGTCGCCGAAGGGGTTATTATTCATGGTGGATTGGATTGATTGGAAATAATAGTGAATTTAGCATGGGAAATGGAATTGAGTGTGTTGAGAGAGACAGAAATGGGAAATAGAGCAAGAAAAAAGTGTGGTTGTCTTTGTTGGCTTCACTTTTAAGGAATGGATTGATTCCAATTTCTTTTCCCACTTCATTAATCATAACCATCATATAGTAAAACAACTTTGTACTATATCCCATTGTTTTCCGCGTATAAAAATATGCAATCGTCATAGGTCAATTAATTATTTTCAGGTTCACAAAATGACATGAATTATCGGATTAAGGATGTAACGAATTAAGTTGATTGATTAACTCGCGGAAAAAAAAGTACAGTTAAAGCCAAGTTTGGCTCAAGCGTTTAAACACGAACTTGATTGTGAGCAAATTCGACTTGTTTTGATTCAATAATGAGCGCTTTAGAAAAAGGTTCAATTACTCGTGAGTAACCCGTGAACATAACTAAATATTCTGTATATGTTTAATAATTATATAATGTATTTATATCAATATTTCAATATTATTTTATGGTTATATCTAAAATACATACTCCATCTATTCCATAACAGTTGCACCATTTCATTTATTTACTATATTTAGAAAGGTTATAATGATTTTATATTCCATCAACACATTTGTGTGACCACAAAATCCCCAATAAAGTAAAATCAAATATAACTCAATATTTAAATCTTCTTCTTATATTCCATCAACACATTTGTAATTTCTTGTGAGTATATATTTTGTATTTATAAAATTAATTAACATGTTAATAATGAAAAAATATATTTATTTATAAACACATTAAATACTCTTATTTTTAGGTTAAATATGCAATTTTAGATAATTATTATGTTAATTTAGTCATCCGTGAATATTTTGTGAATAAGTTTACAACTCGCAAACTTTTGATTGATCACATAATTTTTAAAACTCGACAAAAATCGTGTTCAAGATTAAGTTAACTTTATTTTATGAGACGATCAGACGTTCGATAAGACCCATTCGATTCGTGTAAATGCAATTCACAACTTTAAATTTACACGAGCGGGGTCTTTATCGGATAAAAATCCAACTCTCCCAAAAGTTTGAACTAGTGAAGAGGTGTGAAATATCCACTTATATTAAATTCGTCTAACATTCCCCCGCACTCGTGGGATCATTTCAACCTCTTAGCCTAAAGAGTGGAGAATTTTAATATGGGTAGTGATGCGTGTGGTGGGATCCGATCTCTAGACCTGGCTTTGCCAAGGTCCTTATAAGATGAAATAATCCATCTCATCTAACAGCTCAAACTGATGGGGAGGAACGAAAACTAGTTATTTAATTATCTGGCACTCCCACGAGGTCGGTTTCAATTGGGAGGTCAATCGAGTGGAAATTTAATATGTGGCGCAGTCTGTTTTCAAGAAGATTTAAATTCAGATGGGCGTAAGCCAGATGTCTCTGATACCATACCATGATAAAATTCCAACCTTTTTAAAATCTTAATAAACTAATAAAAGAAGTATATTAAATCCGTCTAACATTATCAATTATCAATGCACCTTCATCCGAATTTCCATGTGAACTTGATTATTTGTTTAGTTGATCATTGATTAGTCGGTTATAGACGGTGGTTTTGAATTAAGTACCTCACGCGCAGGTGACAGGAGAATGAGGAGAATTATTTGAAAGTTCACTTCAAATTTTTAATCATTTCTTTTATTTAATTTTTCTCTCTGGTAATAAAACTATCGTGAATTATTGAAGAGTTTCCATTATTTAATATACTGAACAAACTAGTGCCTGAAAATTTGGAAAAGTAAACAAATCGATATTGTAAAAAAAAGACAACAATTAAAGAGTCAATTTTTATAGCATTTGTACTTGATATGATTGTGCCAGAGTTGGTAGCTTCTCCTTTTGAATATTCCTTGGCATGGAGTATAATAATGTGGAGATGATGAAAATATTTAGATATTTTATTATATCTTAGGTGACTCTTGTGAGAGAAATACTGAAGAAAAAAAAAATCTATTAAATCAACAAGTCAAAATTTGTGTTTTTTGAGTTGAGCCAAACTTATTTACAACATTGTCCTGTCTCAAAATTTTCAAATCAAACATGTCCTTACCTCAACAAATACAATAGTTATCTTTCGAAAAAAGAAAAACAAATACAATAGTTAAAAAAATGCAAAAATAAATGTAATAATAATTAAAAAAATAAAAAATAACGGTGGAGTTGAGCTAGCTCCTCCATTTTGGTCAGAGCTCGAGCTCCTCCACCTTCATTTAATCATTCAATCGGTTACTAGTCTTATTTTATTTATTTATATTAGACTTATCAGTAACTAGTAACTGGTAGAAAATTATGTAATTTATCAAATGAGACAGATCGCAAAACACAATACGAAATCAAAATGAAAATATAAGTTTTTCTTAGTGTGGACTGTTACCTGGAGCTTCGATTTATGTTCACGAAATCCAATCCCTGATTTGATCCTTCGTTAATGGCGGAGATTTTGGTTTATGACATTTATTTTCGTGTCTATGTGATTTCTTAGCTTCTGGCTTTTGATTGAGAGATGAAGGGGTAGATATGAGAGGCAAAAACGAGCTGAATGAAATGATCTATGTGTGATATAAATTGATATTTGTATCTAATAGCGATGAATATTTTGAAATGTGATCTCATCACATGTCTATAATGATATGAAAATAACCTAATTTAACCAAAATGCGAATTTCCCATTTACGAACCACACTACCCATACAATTATGTTTCTGTTTGATTCAGAGTTCAGACAGTCTAAACTTAACAAATCAGATTGAACTTAATTAACTTAAAGTAGTCTTATTTAAAATATAAATATAAATTGAACTGTGTTTAATACAGTAAAACACATACAGCATGTGGTTAACATAATATATATATTTTATTTATAAAATATATCTACTCCCTCCGTCTCAGAGCAATTGCACCATTTGATTTTAGGCACAGAAAATAAGGATGATAGTTAAATATTGAGTTATATTGATAGTGGAGGTTACTGTTACTTTATTGGTGATTTATTGCCACTCAAATGTGTTGGTGAAATATAAAATTATTATGTAAATGTCCCAAATGGCAAAGAAATGAAATGGTGCAACTCTAACGGGATGCCCAAAATGGCAAAATGGTGCAATTGTTTTGGGACGGAGGGAGTATGTTGTTAAGTTTATACTCTATGTATTTGTTAATAAATTTTATATTTATCTATCTATATTTATCACATAAATACCTGTCTTCTAGAATACTACTCACTAACAGAACTAGTTATTATATATGTTTAATTTAATTTGAATTATCATCAATTATTTAAGTCAAACTATTATTCATAGAGTTGAAAAAGAAAAAGGTCGCATAATAACGAGCTACCTACCTAACACGAACACATACATTTGTCATCTAATAGCACTCCTCTTGGAGTCTTTTTTGGAGCTTTCTTAAAGTCTCAAGCAAGTCAAAAAAGTTTCAAATGGAATTTTATTTTGGACTACTATTTAGTAGTTCATGGAAAATGATTACTAAGACCACTTGCAATCTTGGGTTTTATTTTGAGCCAGCCATTGCTATTGATCTAAATAGTAGACCTCAATTAAACCCTCCATATTAATAAGTTTATGATTTATTGGTTAATAGAGTAATAATGTGGTACATAATACCCAGAAAGAAGCCCCAATTGAAACCAAAACTATTGTAGACTTCAATTTGGAGAAGTCTTATTTTGATACTTCTATGTTTATAGTTCCATTTAACCCCAAACCAATCTAACCGGTATTCTATTCTCAAAAGTTTTTCAACAAATTGATTATTGTTACTACGGGTAACTGAGCAAAATCACTCTTGAACAGTTGAACTGACTAAAAAGTTAAAAACTTTATGACTCGAATGTAATTACACAAATTTTACAAATTATGGACCTCGTTAGAATATATCAAAGTTCAGAGACTAATGTGTTAGAGGTGGTATATCTAATTTCCATGTGTACATTATTGGTAAATTATACTCCCTCCGTCCCAAAACAGTTGCACCGTTTTGACTTTTTTCGCGGTCAACAGTTTCGAAGTTCGACTACAAATTACTCTTAAACTATAATGTTAAATTATTTAACAAAATTACATGTTGAAAATTTATGATGTAAAGTTTCACAATATAATTTTAGTAAATTTTATAAACATTATAGTTTAAGAGTAATTTGTAGTCAAACTTCAACCCAAAAACTGCTTGCAGCCGGTAATAAAGTTGCAATTACTCTGCCGCTCACTGTGAGCTCAAATTGTAGTGTAGTGTCAAACTTGCAGCAGCAGCACCACCGACAACTCGCCACCGCACAGTCGTAGTATTCACTCACTCAGTAAGCTGCTCAATTTCCCTGCTTTCTTGAATTACTAATTAATGCCTTAAAAGAGTTCAATTTCAAGAATTACACCATAGGTTTATGCTGCAAAACCATCTTCTGTTGTTACTTCAGAATTTTACCTACCTGTCATTGTTTTCTTTCTTGGATTGATGCATAGAAGCCTGAAGTATGTGTCTTTTGTAGATTTTAAGTTGAAGTGAAGTAGAAACTATTTTGGGTTTTGATTACTTTGTGAATGTACTGTGGGACAGGTTGGAAAGCTTTTTCTTTGTTATGAATTACTTGGTGAAAGTTCATAAACTACTTCAACCTGAGAAAAGGAAATGGTTGCTTTTGGTGGGTTTTGTGGCATTAACTCATTTGTTTTGCCAATCTTTGATGTTGCCTTATGGAACTGCACTCTTGTCAATGTTGCCTGAGGGCCAACATAGAGAAACTCTTGATGGCCTAGAGTCTTCGGTTTCGACTATGGTTGGTGAGGTTGGCACATCAAATTTGAATAACAAGTTGGTCAGGGTGAGTGGAGCAAGGAGCACTACAAGTTATAATGGTGATCGAATTATTGAAAAGGAGGATAAAGATGAGAAGTTGGATGTATCTTTAGAAGTTGATGACATGGACAATGATTCTCAATTTGTCGAGGATGAAACCTTGGATGGTGTTGATACTGACTTGAAGGATGAGTTTGTGGTGGGAAATGGTGTAACAGATGCCGACGCTATTAAGCTAGTCAATGAAACGATAACCAATGGTTCTGCTATTGTATCAGAGGCCTCAGTAGTTTCAAGGGCTGAGCCTCTGTTGATTAAATCTGTTCTAGGGAAAAGAACAGCGTCTGAGGTAAATAGCTCCAGTGGTTCTTCAGCTACTAATAGTCCAGTTAAGAAGAAGATGAGTTGTGACATGCCGCCTAAGACAGTAATGCCCATAGGTGAAATGGAAAGGTTACTAGTTCGACACCGTGCCCGTTCACGTGCTATGGTATGTATTTTACTTGATAAAACATAAAAAACAAGGTCTCTGTCTGTGCTTTATAAGGCATACCTGAACTTTAATTTATCTGATTGCAGAGGCCACGGTGGTCCTCTGAGCGTGACCGGGAAATTTTCAATGCTAAGTTACAGATTGAAAGTGCACCTGTTTTGAAGAATCAACGTGATCTTTATGCGCCTCTATTTCGAAATGTGTCCGTGTTCAAAAGGTTAGTCTCTCGTATACTCTGGCTTAAGAGCTGATATGATTCATTTCTTATGTTTCATGCATCAATCATTTTGATGTTGAGAGGCCTGTCTAAGTTTTTTACTAGTTCTGTGTTAAATAAGTAAATTCAGGAAAAAAGAAGTACTATCTGCTTTATAACCTTTAGGCTTTAAGATAAGGTCAGATCTTTTGTTAAAAGGGTAAGATAGTTTCTATCATAAGCTTATTAATACTATTCATTGTGGATTTGTCAGAGTATCAGTATAACATGAGAATGGACATATGCATATACTTGATGAAACATGGAGAAGTTGCATGTGAAGCATTGCACATTGATCAAAACAAGGAACCTTCAATTATCTGAACAATTTTGGTCCATTATGCTCCTAGAATGCCTGCTGTTAGCTTAATTAGTCACCCAAAGCGCTTTATTAATTGCCTCGCGAGAGGATCGGGTCCAATTTGAGGCTACCTTATGAAATCAATTTATCACCCATTTTTGGAAACTGGGAGCTATACAAGGCTGATTGGCCATTTTTTTTTTTTTTTTTTTTTTGTTGAACAAATTGAATCTCAATTTATGCCTTGTAACTAGTCCCAAATACTTAATTTGCCGGCAAACAAAGTTTGTCATAGACTTGGGACAATAATGCAGACCTCACTTTTCTTGTTTTGTTTACAATAGTATTCGTGACTTTTACTTTGAACTTACAGGAGCTATGAACTCATGGAACGTGTTCTTAAGGTATATGTGTACAAAGAAGGTGAGAAACCTATATTTCATCAGCCAGTGCTCAAGGGATTATATGCATCTGAGGGATGGTTCATGAAATTGATGGAGGGGAACAGGCAATTTGTTGTAAAAGATCCAAAGAAGGCTCATCTCTTTTACATGCCATTTAGTTCACGTGTGCTTGAATACACACTTTATGTACGTAACTCACACAATCGGACTAACCTGCGCCAATATTTGAAGGGTTATTCAGAGAAAATTGCTGCAAAATATCGTTTTTGGAATAGGACAGGTGGAGCAGATCATTTTCTAGTTGCTTGCCACGACTGGGTAATATTTCACTCAGACCTCTCACTGTAATATAAGCATGAATACCTGCAGATTTGCATACTGGTTATGACTTTATTTTTTAGACACCAAAAGCTTATGTTAGATTCTGTTTCAAAAGTCTGAAACTTCTATTTCGGTTTCTCTTTCCTTTTTGCCCCAATCTCTCAGCACTATTTGCAAGTAGAATCTGTTTATCAAGTCCACTCTTTTGACCAGCTTTTGCTACTCTGCATAATTTCAGCATTACTCTATTACAATTCCGAACACTCACTTGAAAACTTGATCTACACAATGTATTAGATTCTTGCAATTGTGCTATTTGTAATCCTTGTCAGTCCTCTTAATGCAGCATGATAATGCATTTATGTACATTTACAGGCTCCGTATGAAACTAGACACCACATGGAACATTGCATGAAAGCCCTGTGCAATGCGGATGTAACCACAGGATTCAAAATAGGAAGGGATGTCTCTCTTCCGGAAACATATGTCCGCTCTGCTCGGAACCCTCTTCGTGATCTTGGAGGAAAGCCACCATCACAAAGACACATTCTTTGCTTTTATGCTGGAAGCTTGCATGGGTATCTCCGTCCCATCTTGCTAAAGTATTGGAAAGATAAGGAGCCGGATATGAAAATCCTAGGACGAATGCCTCTAGGAGTTGCAAGCAAAATGAGTTACATTGACCACATGAAAAGCAGCAAATACTGTATCTGTCCAAAGGGTTATGAAGTCAATAGTCCGAGGATTGTTGAAGCCATCTTTTACGAGTGTGTACCGGTTATTATCTCTGACAATTTTGTGCCGCCTTTCTTTGAAGTGTTGAATTGGGATGCTTTTTCGGTTATTTTGGCAGAGAAAGACATCCCAGACTTAAGAAACATTCTTCTCTCAATACCAAAAAAGAAGTATCTTGATCTGCAGCTTGGTGTGCGTAAGGCTCAAAGGCACTTTCTGTGGCATGCAAAACCGGTTAAGTATGACCTCTTCCACATGACTCTTCATTCGATTTGGTACAACAGAGTTTTCCAAATGAAGCTTCGATAACAAATCGAGAGGTATGATCTGAAAGCTGTTTGAAGAGTTATTCCAGTCACTTTCCTGCTCAGCCATCACCATTTGGAGAACGGGAGAATCTTTCAATTGACTGTACGATCACACCTGTTTTACTCCAAGGTAAATCTCATGTGGAACAAGTGATTTTGTTTTCCTTGTGTATATTATTGTATATGTAAATTTATTTTAGATGTTATCTTTGGGTTCAAATACTTGGGAGACATCATATTCCAGGTTCTTAATGTACTGTACTGTTTCTTATGAGAGTTTTAGGTTCTGGCAGAATCACAAGTGGTTTCAAGTTTCAAGTATTAGTATATACTAATAATAGTTGTCTGCAGCATGATAAACTATTCTTGAACATGCCAATTTGCTTGAGTCCCTTCTTTTCTCCAATTCCACCTAAAAGTCAAAGTCTACGGAATCAACTTCTGGCTTGTTTCCTGTCAAGCTCTAAACAACATTTTTCTGAGGTAAGTACTGCAAATAAAGTCAAAGTCAACAGGTGCTCAAAACAAGAAGCACATTAAGAGTTGAGAAGCTATAGCATAAACTCTGTTAAGCAAGAAACAACATACTTTGTAGTTCTAGCTACTCATTTGATCAAGAAGAGGATAGAAAGTGAAGAGGATGAGGATTCAGGACAAGAACAGAAGCAAAGTGAGCGTCAATATTCATGCATGTGCTGAGGCTGGAGATTTCACTACCTTCATGAGTTTACTCAACACCAATCCTAGTCTTCATCTTGAGAAAACGATTCTTGTAAGAGTCTTACTCCTTTCATTTCTTGTTCTTTTTTCTTATCTCAAGTCATTGTTTTAATTTCTTTCCTGCATTCTGTTCTTTCCTTTGCAAATTTTCTCAAAGTCAATGTGGATAATTTGGTTACTACTTATCTAGATTAATGGCTAGGAGCCCTGGATTGACAATTCTCTATTGCTTTTCTTGGTCATTTTGTTCATGGTAATCATTCAGATATGAAAACCGATTATCAATCTTTCTTTGTTTTTCCCCTCTCATGTTTAGATATGTTCAATAGAATCTTTCAAAATGCTAAAGCATTAACATTACACTTTTGGTACAATCTGAAGTGAAGTGTGTGTCTCTGACTGTGTTATGTATATATGTTTAGGTAAAAGGGCGCAAGCCAGAAATTTCAATCATAGTAGATTAGTAGTCATCAAATTGTGAATTTTGGGAAACATTAATGCATTGAAAGTTGAATGTAATTTGTGGTGATGATTTATAGTATTTCTTCTCCATTGCATGTACATTTTCTTCCTGGATGCAGAATGAAGAGACACCACTGCACATCTCTGCTGGTAACAATAATTTTGAGATAGTAAACCATTTGCTTGAGCGGGATGGACATGGCAAATACGTGGATGTGAAGAATCTCGTATGTGAAAACTACCTCACAGCTTAATTGATGTCGTACTAGACTGGATAAAGAACTCTTCGATTCTCATCTAAAATAGCTTCGTTACTTTGTCAGCATGGAGAGACTCCATTACACTTGGCAGCTAAGAATGGATGTAATGAGGTTGGAGAGTTCCTTCTTGTTCATGGCGCTGATGTGAATGCCAAAACCAATGTGCGTCCCTTATCTGATTCATCTTTTCCCTTTCCTTTAAGAATTATTGGTGATGCAGCTATGACATTACAGTTGTCATCTTCTTGCAGAATGGGATGACTCCATTACATTTTGCTGTTGGTTATGCTCTGCGATCCGGTGACAAATCCATGGTGATGATACTTATGAAGTGTGGTGCTGATGCTTTGGGTGAAGATGATGTATTCTGTCTTTGGTTTTATTTTATTTCATTTACAGACAAGCATGCACCATTTCTTGCCTAAACTGGAGATCTAATTAGAGATACAAAAAACCCTCTGGCTAAATTTCATTATCTGCACGCCTAATGGCAAGAATTCTGTGCATGTTCTCTATGGTACTTACAAATGGTGACTTTTGATGCACAGGAGGGCATGACCCCATTCAATTATTTCCCGCAATTGTTGCAAAACGACTTGTCTGCACTCCTGAACCAAAATCTGAATGGGCAACAAAGCAACTTCAGTAACACAAACTACTCATGGAGCACAAACCGAGATGAACAGCCGAGCAACAATGAAAATGGAATACAGGCTAAGCTGGTTGAGTTTGAAAACGAATTGTCCAAAATAGTGGGACTAAAAGATCTCAAAGTTCAACTTCGGAAGTTTGCTAAGGGCATGCTAATGGATGAAAAGCGTCGAGCCATGGGGGTAGATCTAGGCCCTAGAAAATCGCCTCACATGACATTCCTTGGAAATCCTGGAACAGGTATGTAACATTGCCAAACGCTTCGCTATACCGGGTTTACCATGTTGAAGCTGATGCTAAAAGTAAACTGCAATATGAATATTGTGTACAGGTAAGACTACTGTAGCACGAATCTTAGGGAAAATGCTTTGTTCGGTTGGCGTGCTTTCGGAAGATAAACTAACAGAAGTGCAAAGATCAGATTTGGTTGCGGAATATCTAGGTCAAACTGCATCAAAGACCAAGAAGAAGGTAATTAGTAGCACAGGAAATTGAATGAACCCATTGATGCACTATATTTCGATTTTTGAGTATGGTCGTATGAATGACTGAATTTATCCTGTACAGATCGAAGAGGCCATGGGGGGTGTGTTGTTTGTAGATGAAGCCTATCGTTTAGCACCCGAGAAGGGTGCATCAGGAGGTTTTACCGACTATGGTGTGGAAGCATTAGAAGAGATCATGTCTGTATTAGAAGACGGAGTGATTGTGGTCATTTTTGCAGGCTACACCGAACCAATGAAGCGTGTATTCTCATCCAACGAAGGATTTTGTAGGCGAGTGGCCCATTTTTTCCAGTTTGATGACTATACGTGCGATGACCTTGCTGAGATGCTTATGTTGAAGATGACAAAGCAAAATGAGAAGAGCCGACTATACGGGTTCAAGCTCCACCCTTCTTGTACTATGGGAGCAGTTCGTGCAGTGATCGAGAGAAACTCAAGCGAGAAGCTAAGGAACAAACTGAATGGAGGTCTGGTGGATCACATGCTGAATAATGCTAGGGAGAACTTGGATTCAAGATTGAATTTGGATTCGAATGGGGATGAACTGTTGACGATTACGCTACCTGATTTGGAGGCTGGGATTCGAACTTTAGCTGATCGAATAAAAGTGGAGTGATCAAAGAGAACACAAGTGCAGTGAGAACTGAGAAGTCACACTAGCTAGCTGTTGAAGTTTGTTGTTGCATCAATACTGCTGCTTTGGGGTTGATTACATATACAACCCTGGATAATGCATAAATTCTACCACTTCGTTCCAAATCAAACTTCTTTCAACATTGAACGCAAATTATTTCTACATTACACGATTTAAAAAATATAATAAAATTACATTATAAAAGATAAATCAACTTTTTTTTTCTAATATAACTCTATTTTATACTAATCATGTGTAATATAGTACTTCCGGTCAAAGTTAAAAAAAAATCAGTTTACAAAGTTTGATTTCGAACGGAGGGAGTACAAAAATGCGTCGATAAAATCTTTCCCAAACTAGTATAAATTCTCCACCGTTGAGTTTTACACAAATATCAGCTACTAAATGGTGCAAATTGTCACACTCCGTTGCATTCTAATACCCTTTTTTATTACCAATTAATCAATGTAATTTTTTGGTGTTGGACATATAAGAAGGAATAAAAATTACGTCAAGAAGACTCGAAATCTGCACATTCTGCTTGAAGAGTGACAAAAAAATGATGTAATTAAAACATTAAACAAAGAGATTTAAAAATAAAGAAAATCACGCTAACAAGATTCGATCCCTACACATTTTTACTTCAAGGTTGACACATATATGCATCGAATTGAAATTGAATGTGTAAGACAAACAAATGAGAATTTAATATAAGACTTAATTATGCACATGTTGTTGAGTATTATATCCTACTTCTTGTTGTTGTTGTTATTATTAAGAAGGTAAGAATCTCTCTTCAAATAATATGATCTCTAATTAAAGTAATATAATAAGCCGATTGATTCACCAAATTGATTGACCTACCAATCAATTTTAAACCGTTGATCTTACTTATTCAGTTTCAATCTAATGCGTACATGTCATTATTTATTTTAATTTTTTTTAGTTATTGTAATATATTTGTTTAATATATTTTCATCATTATCTTCTTTCCGGTTTTGCTAGCATCTTTTTCGATTGTAGACTACATTGTGACTACTGGGAACAGAGTCTGTTTTGTATTTTCTTCTTTCTTCCTGATGCTAAACTTACGCAAAACACACAATATATACTATCCACCTAGCAATGCTTATATATCTAAGAGCACTCCTTATGGAGGCTTCTTTGAGGCTTAATTTGTACTTTAAACCCCAAAGAAGTCTAAAAACAACTCCAATGGAGGCTTCTCTGAGGCTACTAAATGGTAGCCATTGGAAAAGTGCTACTAAATAGTAGCCCTCAAAGAAGCCTCAAATATTGATATTTCATGATTTATTATTATATGGTTGGTTAATGGAGTAGCAATATAGTACATGGGGCCCACAAAGAAGTCCCAATTAAACCCCAAATCATTGAAGTCTTTAATTTGAAAGAGACTTCTTTTGGGGCTTCTATGTTTGTAGCCCCATTTAAGCCCCAAACTATAAGGGATGCTCTAAATACTACTATTACTATTAAAAAAAAAAAAAAAAGAAGCAGTAGTAACTAAAAACCTGATATGTGTTCATATATAGTTGGTACATATATTATCCTGAACTCAAAATCATTTGTTGCATCAATCTAATAAAGTTTCATCCGCAAGATAATTAGATAAATATGCTAATGTACAAGAAGGTGGTGTTAATCTAATTGTGTCCAATTAGAGAGAGTCTTTAATTTGGAAGAGCCTTCTTTTGGGGCTTCTATGTTTGTAGTCTCATTTAAGCCCCAAACTATAAGGGATGCTCTAAATACTACTATTACTATTAAAAAAAAAAAAAAAAAGCAGTAGTAACTACAAACCTGATATGTGTTCATATATAGTTGGTACATATATTATCCTGAACTCAAAATTATTTGTTGCATCAATCTAATAAAGTTAGTTTCATCCGCAAGATAATTATTTTTCATGCCTGATAAATATGCTAATGTACAAGAAGGTGGGGTTAATCTAATTGTGTCCAATTAGAGAGTTTTTCCTTCATATGACTGGAGGAAATTTCAGATTACTTTGGGTCGTATATATGTTGGCCATGCCCAGTGAGAGTCATGTATGATTTTGTTAACTTGTAGTTATTGACTTATTGGAAGTATACTTTATGTACGTCTAATATAGTTAAATTCGAATATACCAATGAGGTCTAGCTCAATTGGTTAGATTGAGGTGTCATGACACTAGAGGTCATAAGTTCAATTCTCGCCAAGTGCGAGATTATTTATAGTTTATTACTAGCTTTGTAATGCTACTTGTGAAATTGTAATGGTTCGATTATTAAAAAAAATAGTTAAATTCGAATACATTTCTATTAAATTTAACTACTAGATAAAATATTTAAATTTTTAAATGTTTACTATTAGTAATAATATCCATTACTTAAACGTTTTTTTTTTAATTTTTTTTGTTTACATTTCAAGTCATTTTGTGACGATAATATATTATAAAAGACATAGTTTCTGCTCAGTATTATTACTCAATTAGTAATTTATCAATTATTAGTTAATATATATTTTTGGTTTATGTTTGAAGTCATTTTGAGATAATTTATATATTAAATCCATTTATTCTAATACATAATTTAATAAACAAACAATATTTTACAAGATTACGCTTCACTCGCGTAGCGGGTGACACTTTTCTAGTCTTTAATAATCTAGAAAATATTCTTTTTGAAAATCTTACGTAGGTATTTTTTACTGCATATGTTCATTATTTACGTATTTTCGTAATAAAATAATAACAACGATGACAAATTTGAGTATTAACTCAATTTTAAATGTGAATTTCATGAGGTAAATAAGAGTCTGTAAATAATGCAATTGAAGTAATCACTAAAATATGAAACAAATTCAATGTATAGATGGATAAGTCAAATGATCAATGAGATATAAGTCCGGTTGACATAAAGTATGTCTACAGACAGAACATAATTGAAGACTCTATATCTACAAAATAGAGGACATAGACCATTTGTAGCCCCATGGGTTTAACACCAATAGTAGTTTCCGCTTAATAAAATAGTACTGGATGTTAAAATCATGTGGATGATATATAGTACGATTGGTGTTGGAGCGACTCCGCTCAATCGGCGTCGATCCAGTTGGATCACCGCTCGATCGCCTACATGTCCGTGTTCTCCGCCGTTTTGGTGATAGTACCATGGACGTGGATGAATAGTAGGAAGAGATTCCAACAAATAAATAGAAAAATAACATTTGTAGGTGTTTAAATTTTATATATTCAACACATAAAAATATTTATTCATATTTCATGGTTACGAAGTTATATTTCACATGACATGTAAAAAATAACAAAATATATTTCCTCCGTAATTGGCCTTATTTTTGCCACAAATTACATTGAAAAATATATAAATAATATTATATTTATCATCAAAGTACTTTAATTAAGTATAGTTTCACAACATTTTATATATTTGGTTACATTATAAATTAAAACTAATTCGTTGTCAAAATATTTTCAAAACATTTAATAAAAAACTAATAAAAGTAATGGAGGATGAACTGATTATAAATTATTTCAAACTATAAAATAAAGTTTGAACGACACTTAAACATCATGATAATCGACAATAATGAATTTTGTATCACGACATCTAAAAAATTAACATATTTGGTTGTCTCAAAATATGATAATTGAGGAGGTTAATCACCAAATTTATTAGTTTGGGGGGCATAGTATCAAAAGAGTAATAGTTGGGGGGGGGGGGTTTGATCCATTTTTTTAAAAAAATAAAGAAAGTGATGGACGAAACCATTTAAACCTCGCCCACGAAGCTTTTGTAATTTAACCACCTTTTGATAGGTAAGTAACGAACATAAAAGAGATTGAATTTACATAAGTCAGCCAATCTTACCTATTATGTCCAAGTCGTATACGGTTTATTTTTTACTATAGCATGTTCTTATTATCTAAACATTTTGTGCATTTTTACATGTAGCGTGTTGCACTGTACTATAATCCATTATGATCACTATATCAGTAGAAAAGCGATGAAGGTTCCGAGTTTCAAAGAGGAGAGTAATCTCGCAATTAAATACATTTTTTACACTTGACCGATTTCTTACAATCTTCATTTTTGGAAACTGTACACTTCATCCGTCCCAAAACAGTTGCACTATTTTGCCATTTTGGACGGATTTTAGAGTTGCATCATTTCATTTGTTTTTCATATTTGGAAAGGTTATAATAATTTTATATTTAATTAACACATTTTAGTGGGCACGAATCCCCAATAAACTAAAATCAACTCCCACTTTCAATGTAACTCAATATTTAACTATTATTCTTAATTTAATTTTTTGTCCAAAATCAAATGGTGCAACTACTCTGGAACGTAGAGATTACATATCTGATCCATATATTATACATAAATTATTAATGTTTAAAAATATAATTAAAAATACTACTAATTTATAAACTTTCAATTATAGATTATGAATTGTATAATTGTATAATTGTATTGATAGTGTTAAATATGAAGGGAGTTGATTAAAAAGAAAATAGTAAAGAAAAGGAAATAAACAATAATAAAGATGATGAACATGCGGCCACTTATATACGGACACCTAAACCCCTGATACCTTTCCTTAATGTTGGTGGCAATCGAGAATCGAATATCCCAATGAGCCTGCCTATCTGGCTCGCCGTGCGTGACTCACCTGCCTCACACGCGATTTTTCCTTTTCCTTTATACAAACACAACCGAAAGAAAATTAAACAGAGAGCAACAAAAATCTAAAATTAGGAAAAAGAAAAAGGAAAAATAAAGAATTGGAATAAAGAAAGAACACAGTGAGCAAGGGAGCTAGAATACCAGCTGATTTGAACCGCTAAACAAAATCTATTCCATACCTTTCCTTAAATTCATCCTCCTCTCATATAGGACAAATTCATTCTCTTCTCTCTCTCTGCTCGCTCGCGTTTCGTAAAAAATGGTCAGGATAATACCTATGGCTTCATCGATTAAGCCCTCCCTTTCCTCTCTCAGGTTTTCCGCCACTGCTCGCCTCGCCGTTTGTCCTCCCTCCTCCTCCGTCACTTCTTACCGGAGGAGGCTAACTTCCTTCAATCTCTCCTCCTCCTCAGGTTATCTCTCTCTCTCTCTCTCTAATTATTACTGAAAATTGTTATTATGTCAGACAAGTCTAAATGCAGGAGGAAGCATTTTTTCCTTTCTTTGTTTTGTTTCTTATTGATTTGAATACTCTAAGCTCAAGGAGAATCTCATTATTTAGGTTTTATGTTTTGTACTTTTTCAATTGCTGTAACAGTATGAAATTTGATATTTGTTGTTTTAAATTCTTAGTGAGTGGATACGGATGACAACATATGTGTATACTATACTGTAGATATACTCGGAACGTTCTAGTGTAGGTGTAATTTTGAAACTGGAATCAAATTCATTGCAGCTGAACTTTCAGATGTCCAAATGTTACACCGAATTGCACTACAGCACTACTCATGCTTAGTTATACTGATTTTAGCTCTCTAATTAACAATCTAACTAATGCTGGTTAATTCTCTCAACTCACGAGTTTAGTTTTTATCGACTTCATTTTCATTTCTCAAGAGTTGATGAACCATGTTGTATAACTTCAGAGTTGTCATGGTGATAAAGATTTACTACGTTTTTAGGACAAGCTTTTATACACGTGCAAGCCGTTACTAGAATATAGCATTTCGGTTTACGCACAAAAAGTTGTGATTTGTATTGTAGTTGAGTTTGACTTGTTAGATTGTCAATAGGAGCGTATTAGAGAACGTGTCAAAATGCATGGAACGTACGTGCTTTTTGAAAACCGAAGCAAGATTCAGAAAATGGCATATCTTTTCTTTCTGTTTTATCTCAAACTTATCTGCGTTCGTTATTATTGTTGAGAAGGTTGTTGTCATCATCTGTATTTTTGCAATAATTATTAATTAAGTTTCTTTTACACGTGGCTCACAAAATAAATGCTTACCTTGATGATCTATATGATATTCAGTGGTGCCACAGTCACAAGCTTTTGGTCTAAGAGCATCTAAGCTGTTTATGGGTAAGAAATCAAGCATATCAGCTAGTGCAGCAGGTAATGCAGCACAAGCAAGCACTGCTGCCACACAAGAGAATGTCTTGGACTGGGTAAAAAAGGATAATAGAAGAATGCTCCATGTTGTTTATCGCGTTGGCGACTTGGACAGGACAATAAAGTATGTCTTCTATACATCACTGACTGATAGTTTATGTGTTTCCGTAAGATATCTTTAATTGAACCAAATTCTGGCCGCAGATTTTACACAGAATGCCTAGGGATGAAGCTACTGAGGAAGCGCGACATACCGGAGGAAAGATACACAAACGCTTTTCTTGGATATGGGCCAGAAGATTCTCATTTTGTGATTGAACTCACTTACAGTAAGCACTTAGCAGCCTTTCTGATTTTAAACCGAAGTTCAATATGCATTGAACTATACCGCGTTGGAGAAGGTTCCTTCACTATTGATGCAGTTGTCTGATCATTGTGCGTGTTTTTATGTCTTGTGCTCTCAGATTATGGTGTCGACAAATATGATATTGGGGCTGGTTTTGGACATTTTGGTATAGCAGTGGAGGATGTAAGTTTCTGATGATTTTTACCATTTGAAGTAGATGCCTGATCATATGTCGAGTTAGAGGCTGACTGAAATAGGAATTTGATTATTTATGGCATTATAGCTTCTATGGAGGAATAAGATGTTAAAACTCACATAATAGTTTGACTCCATAGTAGAATCAGCTCATGAGAAAGAAGAATGGAATGGATATTGGAATCAGAATTTCAAGTTTCCCTTCATTTTTATGACCTGGATAGAATTTGTTTTCTAACTTTCACATTTGAGAGGGTAGAATATTTGTGTTCCCCAATCTCCGGGTTACTCCAGGTCTGCCAATAATGTCTGGAATCTTGTCACTCACCTAGAATGCTTAATACATTGTTTAGTTACGTCTATAAGCAACTGCTAGTTTCCAGAAAGCTTTGTGCCAGAACTTGTCCAAGCATCCAACCATAAGACTTGGTAGTAGCTCCACACATCACTCTTGCAACACTCGTGCTGGTTCCTGTCCTGATACGCTTTCTTAAATTGCAGGTCCATTCTGACCAGCATTGTTGAGTCAAATAATTCTTTTTATATTACCTGTTGCGTGAGCAAATCTTATTGGCCCATCAGAATGAAAAATACTTCTCCTCTCAACACCAAACACCCACACACCCACCACCTCAAGAGCCACCACTCACAACTCTCATGCATGCATACTTGAACATGGCAATTTCTTAACATGCTAAGCCCCTACCACTATTCATTTATTTCTTTATTTAGTATTGAGTGAACGACCTCCGTATGGTCCTATGTACAGGTATCAAAGACTGTAGATCTCGTGAAAGCCAAAGGAGGTACAGTTACAAGAGAACCTGGACCTGTCAAAGGAGGAAAAACTGTCATCGCCTTTGTAGAAGATCCTGATGGTTACAAGTTTGAGCTTTTGGAAAGAGGCCCTACACCTGAGCCGTTGTGCCAAGTGATGCTCCGAGTGGGAGATCTTGATCGCTCAATTGAATTCTATGAAAAGGTGAGAATGCTTGGGTAAAAATTCCATTGCTTTTTGCATCTATTTTTGACAAATTTATGAGGTCTTTGAACTTGTAAGCTAAAGTGAACTTTATGTTCAGGCATATGGGATGGAGCTTCTTCGCAAGAGAGACAATCCTGAATACAAGGTAATGCATCTTCTTGCCAAGATGGAGGTGATTAAAATACCCCCCTCACATGTATTTGTGCTTTTGTATTATCTATATGTCTGTTATGGGTGTTTGGATATGATGATCGATTAAATTTTCCTTTATATATACTTGCACAGTTTGCCAGCATCTGTTTGTTAGCCAAAAATAACTAGGTATAATCTACCCATTGTTACCACAAAGTCAGAAACCATACTGCAGGGTTGGAGGATGGAAACGAAATGGCTTTTAGATGTGCCATTCCACCTTCATTGAACCCTGTGATTTTGATATGCATCATCAATTTACATTAAAAAAATTAAACAAAATTTCTTGACGTGCTCCGTGCTTATTCTATGTGTGGACCCTGTACCCATAAACTAGTTGCTATTTTTTCTTATAATGCTAAATAGCCTAAATGTAACTCGTGGTCCATATTTGGATTGCATTGCCTGAAATGATTGGGCAAGTGAAGCCTGAATATTTTTGGTTTCAGTAGTTACTATACATGGGATAAAGTTTTGCTTTTTGTGCAGTATACAATTGCCATGTTAGGCTATGGCCCTGAAGAAAAAAGTGCTGTCATGGAATTGACATACAATTACGGTGTTACCGAGTATGAAAAAGGCAATGCGTATGCTCAGGTTTGATCTGTTCTCTCATGTTCTTAATTTTTGGTTACCTCAACCACGGCGTCAGTGGGGTTGCAATGAGTTCAAATTTCCTGATTGACCATTTTTTGTTGCAGATAGCAATAGGTACGGATGATGTTTATAGAACAGCAGAAGCAATTAAGCTCTGCGGAGGGAAGATTACAAGAGAACCTGGACCTTTACCTGGTATCAACACAAAGATTACTGCATGCATGGATCCTGATGGTTGGAAATCGGTACTCCTTTTGTCTTGTGTACCATCTGGTTTCTGCTAGAATAGTCTATTGCTTCTTATTGGCTGTCTGACTTCTTTGCTATTGTCCTGTGTGCAGTATTTCAATAAATCTGTATGCTAACAAACCTGACCAAGTTGGGTATTTTCTTAAGCTGCATCTTAGGTCAAGTAGTAATTTAAACCTTGAAGTGGTCTTGAGCAATCATGTCTAAAAAAAGAAAGAAAGAAACTGTATGTATGAATGTATCCACATAGTATTAGTGAGCATTTACATCTCAGGCTTTTCTGTTTTGCCGAATGTCGTTGGGTATTAATACACATCATCATTTAATTCTGTTATTTGAACCTTTGTTTTCGCTTTGCTAATACACACTAGTTGCAAATGGTCATACATTAAATTACTACATTAATATCTATAATCAAGTTTCTAAATTGCAGGTTTTTGTTGATAACGTCGACTTTCTAAAGGAACTGGAGTGAGCTCTATGCACTGAAACTGGAATGCAAACGACCAATATAGAGAAGACTGAGCAGGGTAAATCAAGTGACTAACCCGGAAGATCCTTGCCAAACAAAATGATACATTGTGTTTTGTAGATTAAATAGCAAAACTATCTGAAGAGTCCCCGTACAGAAAGCAAGAAGCCTATAGTTTATATCCGACTCCAATTACTTCTCTAGTCATTCCGTGACCTTAATTAGATGCAGAATAATGTTGCTTGGGTAATCATGACAGATCCCGGACAAGAATCTGCACTTGTGTTGTGTGTGCATAAGTTTTCATTGTTGATTTCCAGTTGAACTCCGATATCTCAACGAGGAGTGCGATGTTGTATGATGATACAAAACTTGGCAGGCATGCCGCCTTCTTTTCTTTTTTTGAACCAAGTGCTTCACTTCAGTATTACCCAAAACCAATGAAGTACGAAATGATCGACAGATCCTGCAGGCAACACCCATTACAGGCTTGACACCTTACAAAATCACAGATCATCAAAACTATTCAGGCTCACCAACAGCTACGGATAGAAGTCTCTCAATCTCCTCCTATACATTAGCATTCTAGCCTTGACAGTTAGAAACTTAGAATTATTCTGGTTCAGGCCCCAAATTTTACTCTGTATAGCCCTCTTTTTGCTTGAAAATGGATTTCATTACAAGAAAAATTACTCTTTGGGACCTGATCCAGAATTGATCCAAGAACTCTATTTCTACTTTCCGACAAATCATCTGGAAACATATCCAATCGTCTAGTTCTCCTTATCATTGAATCGACCAATTGTTTTGGATTCATCTGTTTTTGGTATCTTAAACCTTAGGAGTCTTTCAATGATCGACCCCCCTTGCCAACTGTTGTTGATGATCGGAAATTTACATGAACGTATTACTTGGCATTTGTGGAGTTGCGTAGATATAGATGTGGTAATGCTTTTAACAATGATATCTTAAATCTTAGGAGTATTTCAATGATCGACCCCCCTTGCCAACTGTTGTTGATGATCGGAAATTTACATGAACGTATTACTTGGCATTTGTGGAGTTGCGTAGATATAGATGTGGTAATGCTTTTAACAATGATAGCTTACATAAATGACCATTTATTTTTTTTGAAACGGCAAAATTTTTATTAAAACAGCGAGCATAAGAAATGCTCAGAAACAAAACTACAACTGAAATACACGGAGACACACCTCCGGAACACCAACCAATTCGAAATTGAAACAAGCCACAACCAATAACCTCAACCACTTACAATCTATCACCAGCTAACCCAATCCAAAACATAACATCTCAACCCCTACTCAAACCAAAAAATTAGCCCCTAAGGAATCACAAAGCTTTAATCAACCTCTCAACAAAAGTCCACAATCTCATCACAATAATGCCAAAAGCACGTGCCAAATGTCACAATCACCACACCACATCGCATGTACCTGTGAACAATTCCAGTACCAAAATAGCCTGCAATGCTAAACTTAACCCACTTTTTAGAATGAAAACCGTACTAACTTGGGTCCTACACCCGTACAGACACACCGTGACCGAGAGCAACCAACCCCTTAGAATGAAGAAGCAGAGGACAAGGTAATTAGCCCCATCGTACCAAATCACCGTGATTGGAAATTAACCAAAAGGACTCTCAATCCCTTAGAATGTGCCGTATGAAGCAAGGAATTTAAACCACAAGCCACGTTTTCACACTAAAAAATAAGAAGCTCAACAAAAGATCCACAACATCCACCTTCACTAATAATCCTCAAAGCCCCTACACAGAAAACTCCCAACCAAGCCAAGATCATATAGAAACTACTCGAAGAAAACTCCACAACCACAACCAACCGAAATACAAAAACAAGAAATCCAAGATAAGCTACCCAACTTAAGATGCTACCCATACAAACAACACACAAGCACCCCAACACTCGAGCACATCACAACAAGGACGTGTTATCCGACCATTAAGGAGTACCTACATATTGTAATTTAAAGTACGGACACCTCAAGAGGACTTATAAAACCCACAATATACCAACCTCAAAACCTCATAAAATAAGGATAAACATACCCGCTAAGAGCAGCATACGAAGCCCAAGGATATAAACCGAAATCTGCTCAACTAAATCCGCAACAACCACTGACCATCACCACAACCGGCAAGTTCACCCAAGATACCGCAATCTGAAAAATTCCCTACATTCAAAAAACATACCTTTCACCCCACCAATTAGTAGCGACATTCAATTATAACCTTTCAAACAAGACAAAGGTGCAAGAACCCAATAATGGAAATGATAGTGATTTAACAAGATACCTTTCCCTTTGAACCAAACCCAAAGCATGATCATGACTTTCTCAAAAACTTGAAATTCACTTAGGGCCTCCCCTTGGAACAACAAAATGTTACGCGCATTCCAAATACTCCACAATGTAGCACACCAAAAAGCATGCCAATACTTTTTCAAACAATGAACTTTAAAAGAAGAGTGGTTTACAAGAGATGCTTCTATATTGACACCAACATTACCAACAACACCCACCCAATTATACATTAAATTCCAAACTTTTTGGGCAAACAAGCACTCACAAAACACATGTATTGCATTTTCTAGTCCCACCCATCACATCTTTTACAAACTCTATCAACCATACTCATAAACACCCCTCTCGAATGAAGATTATCTTTAGTAGGAATTTTGTTTTGAAGAACTTTCCATACAAAAGCATTCACCTTTTCGGGTACACAATTATTCCACACAACTTTCGACCATTTCTTCATGCAATTCTCCTCACCTTTAACATTTAAAAGTCGGTAAGCATCTCTAGTAGTGTAAACATTCGAATTAACACCCAACCACACATAACAATCATCAACTCCTTCTTTTAGACTAAAATCATGCAAAATAGATTCAATACAAGCAACCCAAGCTTTCTCCCTACCCCTAAGCTCTCGACACCACGCCCATCTAAAAACAACAACACCTTCACAAACCACCAAACGATCATGAATTGAACAATTTTTATCCCTCTCTAGTCTAAACAATCTAGGAAACAATTCACTTAAACAATCACCAAAATCCCCCCACTTCTCACCCCCAAAACTTGTTTTCTTGCCATCACCAATAGACTTCACACAATTTTCAGCAAACCAATTCTTTTTAAGAGCACCTAAAATAATATCATTCCACCATTCGGACCAACAAGATTTTCTTTTCCCACACTCTCTAATCAAATCTACACACTCCCTCAGCTTCCCGTACTTTGAATCAAGAACTTGCACCCAAAGATCATTACAACCGTTTAAAAGTTTCCACACCCACTTCCCAAGAAGAGCCAAGTTAAAATTTTCAATATTTTTCAACCCCAAACCCCCTCCTCTTTAGCTTCACAAACCCTCTCCCACTTCACCCAAGCAATTTTCATTTTATCTTTAGCCAAACCTCCCCCCTACACAAAGTTCCGTTGTAGCCCCACAATCTCTTTAGCCACTTTCTTAGGAATTTTAAAAAAAGATAGATAGTAAATAGGGAGAGCATCAAGAACCGACTTAGCTAACACCAAACGACCCCCAAAGGATAGAAATTTGTTCTCCCACACCCCCAACCGCTTCTCCACTCTCTCTTTTACCTTCACCCAAGACTTACCACTTCTAGCACGACAACCCACCGGCAATCCCAAATAATTAAAAGATAATTTTCCACCTCACAATTAAGGTAATTTGCCCCAATCAACATCTCACTATCCGCCACCCCAAACCCAAATATAAATGACCATTTAGTATTCAACAATGCAAACATAAACACACCACAATATATATTGGGTCTTGATAAAAGTCAGGTCCAGACTAGGACCCAGACCCATTGAGTACCCTTTTAGTCGGATGGGCCGGATACTACACACACATACTAAGCACGCACAATATTATACAAACGTGACGTATTTTTATTTATTTAACTCAATGCACTGAGTGCTTAAGCCTTAAGATGATGAGCCTCGACAGCTTTGGTGAGCTGGATGAAGTAGTTAAGGAAGGAAACCGGAGCATCAACTTCATCGTTGAGAGTCTCGTACTCTAAAGTCCATGTAACAAGATCAATCCCATCATTGGTCTCAACCTGAAGGGTTATCACAAAATCTTTGTGATCTTTCATCAAATCTCCTTCAAACACCTTAAACACGACCTTCTTCTTCTCCTCATCTACCTCCTGAATCTTTTCCTTCGCGAACTTTTGTTTACCGTCTGTAATCATTATTAACCAATAGAATTCAGATTTGACCGACAAAAGTAATTATTGTTGAAGCCATTTTTTAATTTCTAGTAACGGTTACAATTCATGCATAACATAAGTAACAAAGGAAAAATACTGGTAAAAAGAGTAATATCATACGCACCATGAGTGTAGTTCCAAGATTTTATGGAACCTACTTTTCCGAATTCGCCTTCATGCAAATCGCAACCCTGGACTATTTCAGGGGCAACTGTGGGAACAAGGTGTGGCTTGTAAGTGAAGAGTTCATGGTACACATCTCCACTTGCCCTGAACTCTATTGCAACAACCAACTTTCCATGCAATCCCATTGTAATGAGCTTAAATTAGCTTCTTTTTATTGCTTATTTCTTTTGTTGTTCAGATTGTGAGTTAAAGTTGAAGAAAAAGTGTGTGATAGAAGCTCTTTATATAGACTCGGGCAGGACGGGTAAAATGAACCATATAATTATGTAATGAATTAATGGAGGTTCTTAAACTTACTACTCACGCACTCACACTTCACGATCAAGATTCTCATTTAATTTCATTGATTTCTTTTTTAGTTTCAGTTTAATCTCATATTATTTTTAAATAACTCAAGTATAGCAAGCTTAAAGATATAATCGATTTTGATATCATTGTCAGCGAGTCAGCGATACAAGAATACATAATGTTGTACAGAAGATTAATTAGAACTAACTATATATCAAGTCGATCAGTTCGATTATTTAAAATCCAACTTAAGTTAATGATATAGTACGTAACTTGTTAAAACAGGTACACAGATTAAACGAAAAATCTCTGGACGTAAGTTTTCTTGCGATATTATATATTAAGAGCATGCCGATCGACACGCCTTAATCCTTATTGTTCTATAGATAGAAATGTGTACGTAATAAATCAATGGATAGTGTAGATCTGTAGACACGTACGTTTATAGTTCGGATGTAATTAGACGTAAGATTAAACCAAAGAACCTCTGGACGTTAGTTTTTTGCGATGTAATTAAGATGCATGTCGACACGCCTTATTGTTCCACAAATATAAACGTTTTTTCAATGGATAGTGTAGATCTGTAGACATGTTTATAGTTCAGGTATAAGATGTAAGATGCATTATTGTTCATGATTCAAAATATCGATGGGTGGAAAAAACAGTGTTCATGATTCAGAAAACGACTAATGCTTCACCTCTTGGCCTTTGAAGCATTATCTTCATTTATATGGTGATTTTGTCGTGTGTTAGTGGATTTTAATGACCTTCTTTGCAATTCTACCTTGTTGGATATATTTATTTTTACGCTTCCGTTTTGTGTTAGATAGCTAGGTATATATGCTTCCAGCACAAAGAAAAAGTAAAAACCGACCTAGAGGAACATTGGAGACGAACAAGCCAATTAATTAGAAAGTCACCAAAGATTGCCTACTATTTGATTTGTTTTAATTTCTCCATTCATGGATTAAGTTGGTAATTCAATGCTAAAGGAAAACATGTAGAACCAGCAAGGGAAAAAAAAAAAGGAAGAAAGATAGATGTAATAATATTCATAAATCATAATGTAATATTGTAGGTGGTCTGGCACGGGACAACAAAGAAGAAAAAATCGAGGAAAAGTTCGAATTCAGCATAGAGGGGTAAAATTGAAGTCAACGTATAGAAAATTCTTTAAATCAGAGTTAAAAGAAAACATGTTATATCAATCCTACGAAGTGTTACTCATCATCTACAAAAATGCAAATGACACACCAAAACATTTTGAAGAATACAGCTAGCTTACACTTACAGATACAGATGACAATTTTTCAAATATACAAGTACATAACCATGTTTAATTCTCAATACGTACATCTACTATTTTCTATAAATTCTTGATTAAGAAATGATCGTGATCTTATTTATGATCTCTTAATAATCCATGAAGCCTGTTCCTTCTTAATTAAATTAAATCCTAATCCATTTCTTAATAATCCATTTTGATACAAAGATTTCATCATGTTCAGTATTTTGAATCTGAAAAATGAGTCTATGAGACTCGAAAATGGCATAAAAAATGCATAGTAGCTGATTAAGAGATGGATTTATTTTCTGTGCATTTTGTGTCTTGTGATCTTATAATAATGGGGAAAATACTTATCTAGATCAGGTCTACATTTAATTTTGTAAACCATGTGGTTAGAATTGATCCACATCAACAATTAATTCTGTGTCATACTCAATTAATGTGTATTGTGAATCAATCCTAGTCACAAGGTCTATAGATGAGTTATAGACCTGGTCTAGGTAATAATTAATGGGAGAGATTTAGATTTTGGTTATTTCACAATATAAAAGTATAAAAGTGTGTGAATTGAAGATGAAGGAGGTATTTACTATTGATTAATGATATTGGGAGGTAGGTAACCAAAGCAAACGTGAAAATTCATCTTCATCTTTTTATTTTTCTTTCTAAGTCAAGCTGGATAGTGATCAAGTTCGTGTTGGCAGCACTCGATCAAGCTGAGTTTTGACTGAGTTTTCTTGTAAGTTGCTCACAATCAGGTTGATCCTTACCTGCAATAAAGGTGCCCTATTAGATATAGAGTAAAATTGGCCTATATATTAAAAAGTCCATGTAACAAGATCGATCCCATCATTGGTCTCAGCATGAAGGGTTATTAAACAGTCCTTGTACTCTTCCATCAAATCTCCTTCAAGCACCTTGACCACGAGCTTCTTCTTCTCATCATCTATCTCCAGAATCTCTTCCTTCGCGAACCACTGTTTACCGTCTGTCAATCATCAACCACTGGAAACTCAAATTTCACCAACGAAATTTGTTGCTGCTCAAGGCCTTTTTTCTTACATTAACAGTTGCTATGCATGCATAACCAACGGTAACAATGAAAAAATATTATTAATAAAAGGAGTACTACGTAATACGCACCATGAGTGTATGTCCAAGAACTTTGCCGAATTTGTCTTCATGCAAATCTCAACTCTGGATTTTTTCAGTGTAAGTGGGAACACTTTGTGGCTTCTGAGTGAAGAGTTCATGGTACAGATCTCCACCTGCCCTGAACTCAATTGCCGCAACCAACTTTCCATGCAACCCCATTGTAATGATCTTATTAATTTTAGCTTAATTTTTTTTATTGCTTCTTCTTTCTAGTTTTCTTGTTTTTGTTTGTTCCAGCCTAGTTTAGTTATATAGAGAGAGACGAGACTCGAGAGGCATGTAAATTGCATAGAACACCTCTCCGAGTTATTAAAATGTAGAGACAAATCTCGTGACGAAATATATAACAGACTTTTTATATAGCTAGCTTGAAGTCTCCCGAATGTAAAAAATAACACGGCGTGCACCACAATCCAGTGAATCCACATCATGCATTGAATTTCATCTGGGGCTTGTATTTCCTAGCAATTTAACAATTATAAAATTACAAAACTACCACTCACTTTCATTAAATTGAAAATGATGGTCTTTCTTTTCTCTTTTTCATCACCTGTTTTATGATGAATACCTCAATTCTGATAGCATCAGGATAGGTAAAAGAACTAAAGAATCCATATGGCACACTCATATTCATATCAAGATCAAGAATAACAAGAAAGCATGTAGATATCCACTAAGGTCTACTATAAATTAGTAATAACATGACGTGGCGAATCAGTCAGCTGAATAATCTGATAGAAATCCAACTCTCCCAAAAGTTTAAGTTGTTGGGGAGGAACGAAATCTAGTCATTTATATTAATTCTCCAATACTCCCCACACTCGATCGTGGCTGATTTCAACCTCTTTGGGGAGGCCAATCGAGTGTAAATTTAATATGGGCGGAGTTTATCTCCGAGGATATCCGAACCCAGGAGGGCGTGAGCCAGATGATTATGATATCATGATAGAAATCTAACTCTCCCAAAAGATTAAATTGTTGGGGAGGAACAAAATCTATTCATTTATATTAATTATCCAATATAATCAACTATTGTACATGTAGGGAATTTACAGTAATACAGAGTCACCTCGCTCTTTGCGTTCTGTGGCATCGTCACCGATACTCCTATAGGCAATTTATGGTAGTGTAGAGTTACCTCATCCTCGCCGGAACTCCTAGTGGCCGCCTCAAGACAACCGAGTTCTACTGAACTATCTTCAATAATCATATATGTAAAAGTGATGGAGATTATGTGGTATTCAAAGGATTAAAAATTTAACGATTAAGATTACTTAACAACTAGTGGGCTAAGCCAGGAGAATATTCTACATAATAGTCTTCCAACCTAACTTAGCTGGTAAGAAATGTCAAAATAATAAATAACAATAAGTAATTAATGTGTAAATGCTGAAACTGAAGATAAATATGATGAATTACGAGGCGTCGAAACCCGGTATCCATCATTTTAACAAAGGGTTTTGTTATGCAAAATTGCATAAAACCCCTCCAACAGACCAACACTGTACTATCGGTGCGGATTTTTTATCCCATTTTTTCATATCCCATTTCATTCCCTATAATTTAACTAGACTAGAGTAGAAGAAATTCCTTAACCACTAAACTATCTTTACTTTTTTCATTTCCTTAAAAGCACCATACAAAGACTGAATGTCTTAATTTCTAGACTTTAATCACTGAACTATCCATTATTTCTAAATTGTAGTAGTAGATACTAGGAGAATAGTTTTTTTTATGTATAATTGTTTTAGTGATTGCATCCTTCTTGTATGTGTTTCTTTGTCAGTCCAATGATTCCTTGCACATTGTATCGTGATTTTAAGAAAGAAAAAAAATATGAAGTAAATAGATAGTTTTGTGGGTAAGGATTTTTTTTTACTCTCGTTAACTAGTTAATCCATGTAGTTAAGAAAAATAATTAATTTAGATAAATAAAAATAGAATGTCACATGTCAAATATATGAGGGTGGGACATGAAATGGGACATGAAAAAGTGGGATAGAAAATCCACCCCTGTATTAGAACGGTGCGGATCTTCTATCCCACTTTTTGGTGTCCCATTTCATGTCACAATTTTATTTACCTAGAGAAATTTATTTAATTACACATGAATTAATTGTAATAAAATAATTTCTCAACTAAATCATCTCTAACTCCTAATAATTAAGAAGCCTAGCAGTTTAATTAGTAGAAAATCTAGAGATAATCTTGGATAATTACCAAAGGAAAAGAATAACATGATGAAAGGTTTATATAGTTTTTTATGTTACATTTTACTGGTTACCATTTTGGACTTCATATTTTTATTATATTATCATGATTAGTATACCTTTTTGTTTAACTCTTGTTTATACTAGTACGTAGTGGACGTGGACAACAGTGTGATTAATTAGCAAGAACCTCATCAAGACCTTGTGTAGTGCTTCTTTTAAGGAAAAAAAATAGTTAAATGAATAGTATAGTTAAAAAAATTATTTTTTACTCTAGTTACCTAGTTAATTTTTTCAAGTTAATTCATATGTAATTAAGTAAGTAAGTAATTTAGATAAGTAAAAATAAAATAACACATGTTACATGTAGGAGAGTGGGACATGAAATGTGACACAAATAAGTGGGATAGAAGATCTGAGCCCGTATTATACGGGAGCGGATCTTCTATCCCACTTATTTGTGTCCCATTTCATGTCCCACTTTTATTTAACTACAATGATATTTTATTTAACTATATATACATATATACATGAATTAAATTATGGTAATAGTATTTATCAACTAAAAAGCATAACTCTTTCTCCAAATAATTAGGAAAACTATTACTTCATTAATTTTACCTATAAATTTTACTTTATTATTTTCTAACTATGTACTAATTGAGTATTTTCTAAATCATCTCACTCCTAATAAATAATTAGGAAATTGTTTACTCAATTATTTCTCCATGTTCTGCTTCACATTTTTTCCAAAATTTACATTCTCTAATCTCCATCATCAAGTTGGCAAAAAGAATCGATTGCACTAAATATTGAATCAATTATACATATTTTTTGGTTTTGTTTTTTGAATTGGTTAAATTTCATTAAAAAAAAATATTTGACTCCACATTAATCCTAAATCGTACCGCGAAAATCAATATTTGAAATTATATTATGAAACAACAAAGAAAAACCAAAAGCAAATATATATATATATATGTTGAATTTTATGTTTAAATTAATCCATGTGTAGTTAAGTAATTAATTAATTTAGATAAATAAATTAAAATGCCACATGTCACATGTAGGAGAGTGGGACATGAAATGGGACACGAAAAAGTGGGATAGAAGATCCGCACCCGTATTAGAAACTAAAGTTATGTTCTCTTCGTTTGAAAATTGATTATTTTAAGTTCAGTTCAGTGCAGTTCGAGCTCGTTACGTTCAGTTCAATTCAGTTCAACTTCATTCAGTTCAGTTCAGTTCATGTTCATTAAATTCATTTAGATTTTTTAATTTTTAATAACATTATTATTATTATTATTATTATTATTATTATTATTATTATTATTATTATTATTATTATTATTATTATTATTATTACTATTATTATTATTATTATTATTATTTTGTATATACTTGGATAACACATAATAATAAATTATATAAAAAAATATAATAAAATTAAATTATATATATTTCATAGTCTAATTTTATTATATATTATTAAATTTTAATTTAAAAATAATTTATAGTCAAAGTTCATCCATAAAAGTTCATTTTTTTAAAGTGTGTTTGTTTTCTATGGTTAAAATTCGGAAAAAATATAAAGCAGTTTAAATTGTAATGGATTTAAGTATTTTTTTTAATGTTGATAATAAATAATAACCATATTATTATTATTATTATTATTATTATTATTATTATTATTATTATTATTATTATTATTATTATTATTATTTATTATTATTATTACTATTACTATCACTAATATTATTATTATTACTAAAAAATTCTTTATTTCAGTTCAGGTCCGTTAAGTTCAGTGCAGTTCAGGTCCGATAAGTTCAGTTCAGTTCAGCTTTATTAAGTTCAGTTCAGTTTAGTTCGGACGAAGAGAACAGAGCTTAAGAAGCATCGACACGGATACGGACGCGAACACGATATGGATACGCCGATACGTCAAATCCAAAAAAGTAAGATACGAATACGTGACCGAAACGTTTAATTTTTAAATATATTTAGTATGTAAATTATTTTAATTTTTTAAATTTATAGGTAGTTATTCTAATAAATACTAAAAAACAAATAAAACAAATAAATAATTAAAGATTACCATTTAGTTATCCATCACAAACCATGTCAAATGATCAATAACATGGCTAAAGGAGAGGAATACATATCGGAGACGATTTGGGGTGAATCGGGTATCGGATACGTATCGGAATTGATACTTGGGCATATTGGAGTATCGGCGCTTCCTAGGTTAGAAATCCATCCGGATGTTATGTTTTGATTGGTTGATGGAGTTTAATTTCTTAATCTCTTTTGAGTCCTTCAACTTATTTGGGATTTACTTACATCCTTAATGTTATTGGCAGTCTTTCTTTGAGATCCCAATATTATTGAATTCTTTAGAATTTAGTCCTTTTCTCTATAGTTTTTGGGTACAATCCTTTTGTACTATGTAGGACTAGGAGTATATGGTGGATCCGTGGATGTGAAGATCTCAGGAAAGAGATCGAGAAGGAAGAAAAATCTGTATTGATTCATAAAATTGTTGTTGATGATTTTCATAAGATTGCAAGCACGATTTTTGCTATATAAGTATGCATTTGTTGAGTGGCCTCAGGGGCGGATGCACGCTCAGGCAAGGTGGGGCAAGTGCCCCCACCTCAATTTTTTGATGTGAAATCTTTATTATACCCCCAGTACATGAAGATTTTAATATATAGCATAAGTTCACCTATTATGGCAATGGTTGCGGTGTGTTGCAGCGGATTTTGCATGTGAAGTTGTTAGTTCTAACTTGCCCAGGTTCGATCACGCTTTTCACATTTATATTTCATTATTTTCTAGTACTCTCTTCGTCATTGTGTTGAAATAGTTTTTCCCTTTTTTCATATTATTTAATTATTTAAGATATCATTTTATTTTAAAATAATATATATAAAGTGATATAAAATAAATGTCATATTAACTTTTCTTTGTCTTTTCTTTGGTATAAAACATGTAAAATATTTGTTTAATTATAACATTATTATTTAAATGTGATAAATTGGTTATATAAACCTTGTCGAAAGGAATTTTTTTTTTTTTTAATATTCAATCTAGTTGTAATTTGGTCTCAAAATAATAGTGTTGCTTTCATTTTCTTTAATTAATTAAATTATTTAATATAAATTTAAAAATATTATAATTTGTGCTCCACCTGACTCAAAATCCTGGATCCTCCACTAAGTGTCCCGGAAAACGTTTGTATTTGTCAATTCATTGTTTTGATAATGAAAGTATTGAAAATTGCTGTTCACGGTTACCAGTGAACAATAGTGAACACTGGGCATGAAATTGTCAAAAGTTATGTCAGTCGAATGATGAAAGTAACAGATCATGATTGAATAATACTACTCAATGATGAACAGCTAGCTAGCATGAAATTGTCCAAAGTGAAAGAGCTAGCTGCAGGTCAACAGAACTGAAAGTTTCGTCGGCCGGCCGATCATGACTACTCGATCGTGATATATCAATATATCATATATCAAAATAGAGATAGGATAGAAGAGATCAAGGTTCTGAAATAGACTCGACTGACAAAGAATCGGTGGAGAGAAGATGCTAGACCCGCAACTTCCGCCTTGACAGGGCGAAGTAGACTGTCTCTACAAGTCTAAAGAATCGAGTCTCGGGTTAAAGAGGTGCTACTTAGCCGCGCCCGCACCTACTTAGAAATGAACCCTGTCGGTTGATCAGAGAAGGCTTCTCCTTGATAGCTCTTCTTCCCGCCCCTGGATCCGCAAGTTTTGAAATAGTTCGACTGACAAGGATAGGAGAAGAAGGGGATAAGCTCATAGTTATCAAAATGTATACTCCCTCTGTCCCGGTAGAAATTATCCAGTTTGACTTTTTCGGTCAACAGTTTTCAACTTTGACTCCCAATTACTTTTAAACTATGATGATAAAATATTTAATAAAATTATATTATGAAAGTTTAAGTTCTATATTTTCATAATATGATTTCGTCAAATACTTTATCATTATAGTTTAAGAGTAATCGGTAGTCAAAGTTGAACACTGTTGATCGAAAAAAGTCAAACTGGATAATTTAGAGTGAGACGGAGTGAGTATCTATTTATAATATAGCTAGCTATATTCTATTCTATTAATTGGTAGCTAGCTCATCTGTAACTTCAGTATCTTCCGATCCAGGTATAGTACTCCCTCCATTTTTATTTATAAGTAGTTTTAGCATTTAAAACTCTTCCTTAAATATAAGTAGTTTTAGCTTTTCTTAGATTATTTTACTTTTCCCTGTACTTTTCCTGAATTTAGTTGTATGAAAAATGCATCTCTTCCTTTTTCTCTCTATTTCTTTCTTATTAAAACAAGAAAAGTTACAAAATTTTAGAACATTAATAAGTGAAAGAATAAAATAGTGAAAATCAATCATTTCCTTAATATGTGTGAAAACAGCTAAAACTACTTATAATAAAAAACGGAGGGAGTCCTTCACTAGTACTAGTAATAGTAACCCTAAAGAAAAATACGAAACTGGAACAGTTGAGTTGATTCGATTGGACCGGACCACCTTAATTATCTTGCGTGCGGCGGCCTTGCATGCATTATTCAGTGCAATTGAAAACCTTGGAATTATGATGCACTCATGAATTAATCCCATCTGCAGGTTAATTTGTACTATTGAAGTACTATTCTTAAGAAAAAATTGGAGTACTTCTTAAGTTATTAATGGTGCTATATAATCACTTTGTTGTAAGGACTAGTTATCTAACCATGTGTTTGATAGGAAAATATGCTCTAGTTCGTATCGTGCGTTTCACCACGAACTAAGAGGCTTCGCAAGTACAAACGTCGGTGAAAGGCCGCGAACCTAGAGGATCCGAACCTTGAATTATGTGAACCTCTAGGGCATTTTTACAAATGTACCTAATTCATTAAAATAACCCCTTTAGAGAGGGAGAGATTTGGAGTCCGGAACAATGGTCAGAGAGACAAGGAGCATTGCGCAAACACTTAACAGGTTAGAGTGTACGAAGCTCATTTATTACGAAGCTTAAATACTTGTTTGTATTGTTTTCAATTGGATCAGGACAAGGTTCGCATCACAAACGACATAGAGAGAAAGGACAAGAAAAGTGTGAATTTCTAGATAGCACAAGAAGATGTACGCAAATGGGCCTGGGCCAAGCCCATAAAGGTCAACGTTGGGCCTATCAGCATGTTGGACGAATATGAAGCTGACAGATGGAAAGCGGGCGATTGGGCGGACCTAGGGTTTGCCATCAACTATATAAGGGCACCATTTCCAAAGAAAAAGGTAACTGGTCTTAATTAAGTACATTTATTACTCTCGGACAAGGGAACCTCACGCTCCTTCAAGTAAAGTCTCGCACCGGCTTGACTAGGCAAGCGGGATAAACACACATCCACACGCGCCTTCTAATCTCAGGTGCACAACTGGACATAGAGAGATCCAGAAGACTTGGGAGCTCGCATTGAACCAAAGACTCGTGTGTTGTGCTAATTTATGGTGACTTAGAGAGTTTTTAGTTCTTATAGTTCGAGAAGTTTGTTAATTTGAGCGCGTTTGTAATCTTACT